>JAJQQW010000021.1:6449655-6752155 GCA_025583905.1 Ia io
CGAAATCTATATTTCAGTTTTAGAGTTGCCAGTTTCCGTTAGTGACAATTTCGCCCCATCTGTTCCCACATGAAAATGAGGCTCTTTGCCACCGACAAGACGGATCTCGGAGTGGAAGACGGAGCCGTCCTGAAGGTATTTCACTCCGAGGGCCGGGCGTGATTCACGCGCCCGTGCAGCTGCCCACGGACAACTTTGCGTTGGTGCCGCGAAGGGACCGACCTTCCCAACACCCGCTTGCCGCCCGCCGGCCCCCTCCAATCAGAGGGCCTGTTGCCTTGTCATCCGTTCGTGTTTGGGGGGCGGGGGGGAAGCTTCCCCAACATCTCGGCTCGTTCCTTTCCCTTAATGACAGAGCCGTAATTCAGGGTGTCAGCGTATCCCCATTCCGGCGGCTGTGACTGGAATGGAGACGAGTTGCTACAATTTGGCCGCGGAAAGCGTCACGTTACAGTAAGTCATTCCCGTGGGCCCGGGGCGCCTCTATCTGGGGGGGTGGGGAGGGGACGGCCTGGGCTTCCCGCTCTGGAGGCAGCGTCCCCGACGGGCCCTGCAGCCTGCACACCTGTCCCCCTGCTGCAGGGGTGGCCCTGACAGCCGGCGGGGCACCGGAGGGGTCGGTGCGGGCGGGGCACAGGCCTGGCAGGAAGAAGCAGGAGGGTGAGGCGCTCAGAGGCCGCAGTGGGGGAGGTGGGCCTGCGTTATGGGGGACGATGTTCCGTAATTGTCAATCCCGGCAAAACAAACCCACCCATTCCAGGAGACACGTGTGGAGCCCTGGCTGGTGTGGCTCAGTGGATAGAGCGTCGGCCTTCGGACCGAAGGGTCCCG
Organism: Ia io; assembly: GCA_025583905.1. Taxonomy (NCBI): domain Eukaryota; kingdom Metazoa; phylum Chordata; class Mammalia; order Chiroptera; family Vespertilionidae; genus Ia; species Ia io. Next base: position 6,450,487 of record JAJQQW010000021.1, read on the forward strand.
GGTTCGATTCCATTCAAGGCCACGTATCTCGGTGGCAGGCTCCTCCCCTCCCAGGCCCTGGTCGGGGCGAGTGCAGGAGGCAACCAGTTGCTGTGTTTCTCTCACAAGGATGTTTCTCTCTGTCTTTCCCTCTCTCTTCCACTGTCCCTAAGAATCAGTGGAAACATATCCTCGGGTGAGGGAAGAAGGGGAAAGAGGAGGAGGAGGAGGAGGAGGAGGAGGAGGAGGAGGAGGAGGAGGAGGAGGAGGAGACACTTGTGGAGTCCATGACCCAAAGAATCAGCAGTTTTTAAAATGTGAGGGAAGAAGAGGAAGAAGAGGAAGAAGAGGAAGAGGAGGAGGAAGAGGAGGAGGAAGAAGTAGGAGGAGGAGGAGGCACACGTGGAGCCCACGACCCCAGGAACCAGGGGTTTTAGAAGGTGAAAACCTCCTAGGAAACACGGAGGCAGGGCAGCACCTACGGAGCGGGGCGGCCCCTCAGCTCACGGTCACCCCACGTGTTTACGTTCAACTCAGCACCAACAGCGCGTGGTCCTGCAGCCGGAGCGGCGGGCGCGCAGCCCTGGGACGCGGAGCCACTGCGCTGCGAGGACTCTCCGGGAGGCCTGACGCCGGCGGTGAAATCAGGTGCGAACCCTGCGTGGGGCCGCCTCCTACCTTCACGGACAGATCAGCGAGGCCTCTGACCCCCGGTGTCACCCCTCAAGCAATGACAAACCCACCGAAATGCTGACGGTCTGGGACCTACTCGAGGCCCCGGATGCACACCTACTTCCCCCGCCCCAGGCCCGCTCAGCTTTAAATTGTGTTCATTTGATAGTGTCTTATCTGCCGTTTGTATTAACAACACGCTCCCATCTGAACATATCGCCGCGCGCGAAGCCATCTCAGCATGTCTAAGGTTGAGTGAATGCGGTTGTGTTCATGGCTTTTTAATAAAAAGATCTCTGTCTATTAAGTCCTCTCTCTCCTCTCTCCCTCTTTCCCCCTCTCTCTTTCTTCTCTCTCTCTCTACCCCCTCTCTTTCTCCTCTCTCTCTCCACCCCCCTCTCTCCACCCTTTCTCCTCTCTCTCTCTCTCCTCTCTCTCTTTCTCCTCTCTCTCCACCCTCTCTCTTTCTCCTCTCTCTCTCTTTTTCTTTCTATTCTCTGAGGGTCCAGGCTGCCTCCAGTATGTACAGAGGTCTGGGAAGTGATGCAAATTCTCACGGGCTCCTCCCCATTCAGTGAGCAAGTCAATGATGCTCCCGGCCACGGAGCCACCCACCCCGGGACCAGGCCATGGAACCACCCACCCCGGGACCAGGCCACGGAGCCACCCAGTCCAGGACCAGGCCTGGAGGCCCAGTAAGACACCTCGCTTGCTCTAGCATCTGCCACAGGCCTTGTCACTTGGGGAAATGCCTTATTCACCCCACTCAGCACACGCTCCTGCCTCAGCTGGGGAGACGTGCCCAGAAGGAGTGCACATGGGCACCCCCAAGGGAGCCCAGGACTAGGCAGACCTGCCCACTCTGGGCTCTTCCAGTCCCGGGCATGGGGTGTGGGCCCCTCGCTACTGGATCACGGAGGACCCTGGAGGCTCCCGTGCCCCCGGGTCCGCCCTCCCAGGCCGGCTCTGCTCTGGGACAGGAATGCTGGCCGCGCTCGGCGGCTCGGGGACAGGCCTCCACGGAGTCTCTGGTTGCAAAACCGAAGTTAGACTCCCCAAGTCTACAAAACCGATCGATCGTCTGGGTGCAGAGCAGCGAGAAGACGAGCCGCAGGCTATTCCGGGCTGTTTGGAGGCGAATTCCCAGGAGCCAGGAGACCTTGAACTTGGGGCCAGGATGCCTGCCACCCGGCCGGGCTCCTCCTCTGCCGACGACGGCTTCTGAGCAGGTTTCTTGCTCTGGGCGTGTCCCCCTTGGGAAACACCAGACCTTTTCGTACAAGTTCAACGAAGTCTCCTCTGTGCCTGTAACTCTACATACGAACACATGTACTGTTATCCCGCTTACCGCCATCACACACAGAGCCCCCTCAGAGCAAAGGCGCCCTCTGCTGACCGCTCCCTGAAAGCTCTCTTTACGTGTCGGGGCCACATGACACCTTTCGCCCGTACGGCCCCAAAAAACCAACACCATAAGCACATGGTGCACGGCGCCCGGCTTTCTCAGACCCCAGCATCATGTCCTATCTGTCGCCAGGTGTGTTCAGGAGCTGGGATGTTACCACTGCCCTGAGCCCTGCGCCTGGGTCCCCTCAGCCCACGACGGTGTCACCGCTGCGGGCCGCGCAGCTTGGGCAGAGACGGGGACCACGGAGCCTCCAGCCCGAGGCCACACGCCTGCCCGGAAGGCCCAGGAGGACTGGCAAAGTGCACCTGGCTCTGCAGGGGGAGGCACCCCGGTGGGGATGAGGAGGCCTGGGAAACCGCCTGTGAAGGAACTGGGTGTCTGCTGCATAAGAGACACACCCCGCCCCCGTGTCTTTCCCAAAGGGTCCAAAAGCACCCCACTCCTCTGGGGTTAGGAGCAATTCATTTCTGAGCATGCAGACCTGGGGCGCGGGGCCCGTCTCCCTAAGTTGTCGGGATGAGGTCGGGGCTTTGCTGACCGAGGAGAAATCTGCCTGGATACAAAATCTCTCCCTGCTTAAGAAAATTATCTAAGGTATTTCCAGCAAATTAATTCCATCTGGACCAGTTACAGTACATAATCAACTCTGCTATGCAAATAGTTATCTTGGTGGTTGAAATCAATAACTTATTTTCTTCTGGAATAAAGGAAAAGGGGGGATACATTCTATTCATCACGGACAAAGTGGATCTTTTCTGGCAAGGCCGCGTTTCACTTCACTTCGGAGGCCAGAGTCTGGGACCCCGGAGGCCAGGGTCTGGGACCCCAGAGACCAGGGTCTGGGACCCCGGAGGCCAGGGCCTGGGACCCCCATGAGAGCCCTCTGCAGAGCATGCCCCAGGCCGCTGATGATTGGCAAGGTCGCCTGGGGAGCTGAGCCGGGCCAGCCTCCCTGAGGAGCCCCTGTGGTCATTGTGCCTGCCGCTCCCCTCCCCGCCCCTGGTCCCAGGACCCCGTGTTCCTACAGCCGTGGCCACAGGGAGTCGGTGTCTGCGCAGCTGTGGGGAGGCTGAGGACAGCATCGATATGTGAGAACCACGTTTCCGCCGAGCGCACTGTCTCTGCCACGGGCCGCAGTACCGCTCCTCGTGCCTCAGGGTCATGATTCCCGTCCTGCCGGAAGGCACTCTTTTTAAAAAAAATATTTTTATTGGTTTCAGAGAGGAACGGAGAGGGAGAGAGAGATAGAAACATCAGTGATGCCAAAACCGGTTTGGCTCAGTGGATAGAGCGTCGGCCTGCGGACTCAAGGGTCCCGGGTTCGATTCCGGTCAAGGGCATGTACCTTGGTTGTCGGCACATCCCCAGTAGGAGGTGTGCAGGAGGCAGCTGATCGATGTTTCTAACTCTCTATCCCTCTCCCTTCCTCTCTGTAAAAAATCAATAAAATATATTTAAAAAAAAAAAAGAAAAAAGAAACATCAGTGATGAGAGAGAACCATGGATCCGCTGCTCCCCCCCCCCCCCCCCCCCAGGCGGCCGGTGCCCTGACGGGGAACGGACTGCTGCCCAGCGGCCGGGTTGTGTGTGCCCTGACCCAAGACCCACCTGCACAGGGCGCCTCACAGCCTGCATTTCCTTGGGGGGGAGAGGGGGGCCCTGGAGGGGGCACCCCAGCCACACGCGCCTGCTGCGATGGTCACATCCCCGCTGATTTTAGAACAACACTCTCACCTGAGGATCTGTTTGTTGCTTTTAGAGAGAGGGAGGAGGAGGAGGAGGAGAGAGAGAGAAACACCGATGTGAGAGACGGACTTCCATCGTTTGCCGCCGGTACGCGCTCCGACAGGGAATTGAACCCGAAACCTTCCGGTGGAGGGGACGCCGCGCCAACCAGCCGAGCCCCCGGGCCCACCGATTTGGGTCGCATCTTTTTGGGGCGGGGTCATCCCAGGGCCTGCCTGGCTCTCGCGGGGGGCAGGTGGGGGTTCAGCCGGAGCGCAGGCGCAGCGCCTGAGCGTGGGGGCTGCTGGCCCCCCGAATGCGGGAGCGGTCCTTGCACTCCTTTGTGCAGAATCAGGCTGCTTCCTGCCTCTTCCCCGAGCGACGCCCGCCCTGACCTTGCTCGCACGCCTGTTGCGCGGGCGCAGGGGCCGCCCACGGAGGCTCGTGGGAACGCGCGCACCCAGTGTCCTGGCGGAGCGGTTCCCAGGCCAGGGTGGCTCAGGTGTTCATCAGCGCAGTGCGCATGCCCGGCGGAAACCCCGCGCGCAGGCCCGTGTGTGTGTGTGTGTGTGTGTGTGTGTGGGGGGGAGGCGGGGGGGAAGGAGGGGGGTGGGGGGACAGGGCAGCCCGGGGCACGGCATGGCTCACAGGCCCAGGGTTGCCAGGGAGCATCCGACTCAGAGGCCCCTTTCCTTCCCGCCCCAGCTGGGCCCCTGGCCCCTTCCCTCCCTCCTGGGGTGCAGGTGGGACCCCGTGGGGCCTGTGGGGTGGCGGGCAGGTGCCTGGTTCCCCCTTCCTCAGTCCCCGCCTGTCACAGATCCTCTGACCGAGGCTGACCGGCTGCTGGGAGCTTGGCGCTGTGTGCTGAGTGGCAGCTTCCCACGGCCGTGTGCCCACGAGTGCCCACGCGCGCCTCGGACGTGCCTCCCCGCCTGGCCCTCCTGAGGGGTGCCCGCCAGCTGCTCTGTGGGCCACAAGGGCGGGGTGCGGGGCGGCCTGCGATGCCCCTCCTGCGGCCGCGCCTGCTGCTCTACAGAAGGTCAGCAGAGGCGCTGCCTGAGCTGATGGAGGCCGGAGAGGCTGCTCCAGGTGCTCCCCTCCTGGGAGGAGCGGGGAGGAGGTGCGGGCTGTCTCGGGGCCGTGTCAGAGGGTGGGCCCCGCGGTGTGGCCTCCTTCCCCGGAGCCAGCCTCCTCCAGGTCACAGCGGCCTCCCCTCCCTGAAGGCGAGTCACCCTCTGTCCTCGCATCTCAGCTCATGTTAACGCGGCGGGAGGCTCTGTCCACGTTCCTGTCTGAGCGATGAGCTGGGACCTCAGAGTAGCCTGCCTGCCCCCCCCCCCCCACCCCGTGCCTTCACACAGGCTCGGCCACACCCCACACAGGTCGCTGGCATGGAGACACACAGACACGCATGTGGGCACTGGCCCTCGCTGGTCAGACACACAGACACGCACAGGTACTCAGACCCACAGACGCACAGACACACACAGACACACTCAGACACACAGACACTCAGGCACAGGCAGCGAACACACACACACACACACACACACACACACACACACAGACACTCAGACGCACAGACAGGCGCACACACACACACACACACACACACACAGACAGACACTGCCCAGATGGGGACACACATGCTGACCTGCGTGCACACACACCCATCTCCATAGGCATGTACAATGGGTGCGGACTCACACATCTGCACATGCACCTACACACGTGTTCACGGGCAGCCAGACAAGCCTACAGAACAGATGGGAGGCCCACCCCGACACGCCCAGGAACCCCAGGAACTCATAGTCAGGAACCATAGCCACGGGCACTGGTGCGTGCCGGCCACGTGCCGTGACGAAGCCCAAAGACTTCGGGCGCCCTCGCCTACGGGGTGTCGGCAGCTGGCACTGTGCCCCTGCGGGGACCCCTGTGCTGGGGAGTGAGGTTAGGAGACAGGGAAGTAGGACAGAAGCTAACCTTGGCGCACGCAGAACCCAGGTCAGGGGCCTGCTTGTGGGGAAGTGTTTGGTGCGTGTGCCGCCTGACATTCATGGCCCCTTCAGAAGGTCCCCATTGCCGGGGACACGGGACATGGGTGCAAAGTGATGGCAGACACAGGGGTAACAGCTATGCAGCTCCCAGAGCCGGGGGTGGTCCCGGAGGGCTCCCCTGAGGCGGAGGCCGTGGGGTGCAGAAAGGAGCTCTCCTAGGCTGACCCTGCCCCCTATCCTCCTTCCCCTCACCGTGCCCAGCCCACCTGGAGCTGACTCAGCATGCCGCACTTGGAGACGGTTTGGGGTCATTACTTACCTCCCCGCCCCCGCACTCCATCACCTGTGAGGTGGGCTCCATCTCACCCCGTCTTCTATTTTTTGTTGTTAATCCTCATGAGGACATTTTCCCATTGATTGTAGTGAGTGGACGAGAGAGGTAAAGACAGAGAGGAACATCGATGTGAGGCAAATACATTGATTAGTTGCCTCCTGCAGGCACCCTGATCAGGGCCCGGGCTGGGGAGGAGCCTGCAACCGAGGTCGGTGCCCTTGACCAGAATCGAACCTGGAACCCTTCGGTCCGCAGGCCGGCACTCTATCCACTGAGCCCAAACAGCTAGGGCTTCCCCCCATCTTCCAATGAAGAAACCGAGGCGCAGGAAAGCCTTGGCCTGAGGACTGGCCGGTGGGACCACGAGCATCTGGAACCCACTCCGCAGGCACCCATACTTTCCTGTGAGGTGGGAGGCAGTGTTTGGGCTCCCCACTTGGAGGAAGGGGTGCACAGCTGGGGACACACGTGTGACGGGGCTCAGAGGACTGGGCGGCGGGCAGCGTGGGGACAGGAACCCTGGCCCTGTCATGCTGGGGCTGTGTGACTGTGGCTGGTCATTCCGGGGTCCCGGTCTCAGAACCGAGTGTGTGACGTGGGCCGAGGATTCGAGGGAACCAGGTGTGGGGAGAGCTTTGCACACAGACTGCCCCCCGTAAATGTCCAGCGAAAGTTAGGGCCAGCATCACTGTTGTCACGGTGACCTGTGGTTGTGGCTTAGCCACAGTGATGGCATTGTTGGAAAATGAGAATTTCAGGCAGGTGCTGGGAGGAGGGACGAGGAGGTGGTTTGAACCCGGAGAGCACCTGGCCGTGGGGGTCATGGCCAATAGGCTGGCCCCAAGGTCAGCCCCCCACGGAGCTCCCAGACCCGCCCTTCCTGCTGCCCCTCGCCCAGCCCCCCAGGCAGGATGCTGCTGGGCCAGGAGTGATGTGGGTTCTCGCTGTGTGACCTGAAACATGGACCGCAACTTCTCTGGGCTCCAAGTTTGTCCCAAGTAAGATGAGAATGACAGCGCCCATGGCAGATGGTGTCTGGCCTTTCTGGGAAAGGAGCCCTACTTATAAAAGGGGAAGTGGGGCAGCAAGACCCTTCGGGTGGGTTCCCCTGCAGACAGCGCCCTCTGCTGCACAGGAGGACTCCAGCCACCTGCCGCCCAGGGCTCAGGAACACCCACTGCTTCCCAGCCCTGGGAGGGCACTGGGCACCGGTCTCCAGGAAAAACGCTCCAGTCCCTGCCCCGTTTGACCTAAGTTATACGTCATCTTTGAGGCAGTTTTGTCATCTGGGTGGGGAGTGGCCAGTGCACAGACTACATATGAAATGGCTTATTCTGAGTCACCCGCCCTGTGCCGCTTCCGTTCAGTCCTGATACATAGGACACGAATCCCTGCACATACATGTCCATATGCACACACGTGTCACTGCAGGTGCACATGCATGTCCATGCATGTGCATGAACGTGTGTGTGTGTGTGGGGGGGGCGGCGGGTGGACGGAGGAGCCCTAATGGTGGCATCTGCCTCCTTCACTCCTGTCGTCACGTCACGCCCCGTGTGGGAAGGGCCGCAGATCATCGTTCCTGACCTTTGTAGACGTAAAACCGTCCTATTATCACATACCTGTCAGGAAGGGGAGAGAATCAGATGAATATTCTTTGCCTTTTATGCATCCAAAAAAAAGTTATTGGCATTTTCCCAGCTCTGAGCTTACACCAAACCACCCCACTCCCCCCACACCCCACCCCGGACTCCCTGAGGCTGGTATTTCCCGGGGGCCTGGTCAGCGGCCCCTGGACCTTGCAGTCCCAGGCCGGCAGCCTGAGCCAGGACTGTGCTGAGTCGCCGTGTGCGCACACGCCAGCGCTGTCTGATGCACGGACTTCAGCCTGGAGACCCCTGGGCGCTGGATGCACAGCTGAGCGGGTAACCTCCAGAGAGGCAGGGTCTGGGCAATGCGGACGGCCGGTCTCATTTACCTCCATGATGCATGTGCTCTGTGATTGCACAGAATTATAGTAACTGGAATGGAAACGGCGGGGGCGGGGGGGGCCCGCCTTCCGTAGACAGGACTCCACTGCCTTTGCGGGCTGGGAGCTCCCCGTCCCCTCTGCCCGGCCAGCCTGCCTCCAGCCGCAGCACCGAGCTGGAACAACGTCAGCGCCCTGTCGCCACTCTTGGTTGGCTGCTTTGCACAAACAGCGGGCACTCGAGAGAGAACCGTGCGTCCTGGGAGTTTCCCGAATTCAGGCTTTCTTCACCTGCGTGACATTTCTTCTTTCTTTCTTTTTATTTTTTATAAAATGTGTTTTTATTGATTTCAGAGAGGAAGGGAGCAGGAGAGAGAGACAGAAACATTAATGATGAGAGAGAACCATGGATCAGCTGCCTCCTGCATGCCCTCCCCATCCCCCCCACAGGGGATGGAGCCCACAATCCTGGCATGTGCCCTGACCGGGAATCGAACCGTGACCTCCTGGTTCATAGGTCGATGCTCAACCACTGAGCCACGCCAGCCGGGCCCTCGCCTACATTCTCACCGTCCTTGCTCTCCCGGTTCCTCGGAGCCCGCATCACACGCGCAAATGGGACAGAGAACAGGCGGCCGGGTGGTTGCGGGTGAGCAGTAAGTAAATACCGAGAGGCTTGCATTTTGTCACATCTGCCATGGTTTTCTTAAGCGTCCTTCCTGTCCCGCCTCCCGCGGCGAAGAGAGACGGACCCCTGGTACCGCAGAGCTGGGGTGTGGAGAGGTGGGCAGAGGGCCCGGCGCCGGGCGCTGCCTTTCCCTCCAAGGTAGGCGCTCTAAAGGCGTTTATACAATGAAACTAATGAGATTTGGAGCACACTGTTACCTGATATTAAGCTGTTTTGATGAGTGAGGCAAATTGCTGTGGTTAACAAATGTAAAACCATCACTTTTATTGATACAGGTTTGTGTGTGTGTGAAATTAATCAAAGCGTGGGCCGTGATGAACGGCTCCTGCGGAACGCTGTCAAAGGTTAAGAGCTAGTTATTTTTAAGAATGACATGAATCTCGCGGAGACAGTGATTGCCTAAATGACCATTGTAATTACCAATTACTTCTTGAAGCAGAGAATATATTCACGGCGCGCAGTCCCCTAAATACAGGGAGGCATTAGCCCATTTACTCCTAATGCACGTAATTTAGCTCCTGAAAAGGGCAGATGGGAACACAATGAAAGATATAATAGATACGGCCTAATATCATTCCCCAAGAATATTGGATTCATCAAAGATGAATATTACTTTACGTCAGATTGTTTTTTAGAAACCAGTCAAAATACATTTCATCTCGTCTTTGCCCTCGATCGGAGGGGACAGTATCAACAGCGACCTTGTCATCCGAATGCGGTCCGCTGGGAAGCGGGGGCTCGGGGGGGTGGGTCAGTCAGAGCACCGTCTCACAGGGGGTGCCTCCCCCACTTTGTAAGGCGGTCTGTGCCCCGTGATCCCGGGACTTCCAGGCGGGCGGCGATTTATTTGACTTCCTCTGGAGAAGATGTGCGTCAGGCGGGAGAGACGCCACGCTCAGAAAGAAGCAGAGTGGGGGGTCCGTGCCCACCTCCGTTTTGGTAGATGCCCCCGCTGACATGTCTCTGGGGGCGTCCACACTCCTGCCCCGCCCCCTCCCCATCCCGGGATCCTCTCCGGGTTCCGGGAGCAGGAGGAGAGGCCCTGTCCCCACACGGACTGTGGTGCCGCATTGGGCCTGATCTAATGATAGCACAGACCTTGCTCCCCGACGTTGCGGGATCTGTGTAATAACAGTAACAGAAATATTATTTAGTCAGTGCCGTTCTGCCGGCATAATGCAGTCATGCTCTCAGCAACATGATGGCAAATATAAACATTTAATCAGCCCTTATTCACCAAAAGAGCCCCCAAATTAATCATGTTTAAATTCTGTGTCTTCGGGAAGCAATTCAGATGCTAAGCAATTCAGATTTTGTTTTTTAATTTTTATTTTTCTTGCCTTTCCCCCCCTTTTTCTTTTTCTTTTTCTTTTTTTTTTTTTTGGCTGTGCAGCCAGAGATAACCTCAATGACGCCTTCTCCGGAGAGGCTGAGCCGAGGCGCCTGCCAAGAGATGGGGACTCCAAGCTGTGGCTCTGGCCTGCGCCCCTCCGAGTGGGTGTGCAGCGAGCGACTCGCTCTCTCCTTCATGTTCTTGATCAAGGGCAGGAGGTTACACAACGCCCTGTCAAAACAGGCAGCCACCTGCTCCCCAGCCTGCTGGGCCGGGCCTCGCGGGCAGGTGGGCGGCACTAGGAAGGTCAGTGTTTCCTGAATCCCTACTACGTGCTGGGCCCAGTGCCAGGCAGACTCACCCCTCATTGTCCCAAGGTCATGGGGGGGGGGGCGGTCAGTGGGGGAGAAGAGGCAGAGAGGGAGGGAGAAAGCAGGGGGAGGAGGAGAGTGCCAGGTTCAAGGTCAAACCTCATGGCCAGATGACCTTGAGGATCACTTCCCCTTTGCCTGCCTCTGATTCCAGGAAAATGTAAGGTGGGGATGGTGCTTCCTGCCCAGCCGCCTGCCCTGGGCTGGCAGAAGGAGGGGGGGGGGGGTTGGGCACAGGGCTCATCTGTGTGGCTCCCCATCTGGGCATCTTCTTGGGTGTCTGCTCTGGACCAGGTCTTATCTGGGGGCACTTCTGCTTCCCAGGGGACATGTGGCCACATCTGGAGACTTGGAGGTGTCTGGGGGGGGGGGGAAGGAGAGGGGAAGGGGGTAGAGGGGCTGCTGGCATCTAGGGGCAGAGGCCAGGGTGCTGCCACACGTCCTTCTGGGCACAAGAAGCCCCTGAGCAGAGTCACTGGCCTGAAGTGTCAGCGGTGCCTGGGGGCCCCCAGCCCCGAGCACAGCCCCTGACCATGGTGGACAAATGGGTGAAGGAATGAAGAGGTGAGTGCAGAGGGCAAAGGGCAGGGCTCCGAGACGGCGGGAAGCTAGTGGCCCACCTGCCGGGACACCTGCCAAGGGCCCAGGGCTCTCTCCACAGCTCCGCCAAGGCGGGTCCCAGCTCCCTGCTGCCTGGCTCGGCCTGGAGGCTTCGGGGCCCCCGCCCGGTGTCCTTGCACAGGGATGTCCGGTCCAGGCGCCTCCAGGCAGGAGCGGCTGTGCCCTTGGCCGGCCCACCCCGGCAGGCATGTGATTCTCTCCTGCGCTCAGCCTGCAGCGCCCCGGAGGACTGCGCCGACTGCACACACCCTGGAGGAGCCCGGCAGGAGCCCGCAGGCGTCTCGGCGCGGTGCAGGGACACACGGGCTTGTTGGCCTGCAGGTCACCAGGGAGGGGCCCACGTCCTCCCAAAGCCGAGAGGGACCAGGTTCGGGCTGCCCTCTGCCTGGTGCAGCCCAAGGCCTCTACCACGGGGCTGGGCCAGAGCCCCCGAGGGGAGGCCATGTATGGGGGGACGAGGAGGGGGCACATTGCAGGTGCTGCAGGCCCTGGAACGGGAGTGGGGGGCATGGGGTGCGCTGGCTGGAGACGGGGAGGGACACAGGTGGAAGAAGGAGGACCCCATGGACTCACAGGTCTATTCTTTTCACGGTCCCCCCTGACCCCACCCCCACCCTCCCTTGTTCCCCGGGGGTCCAGGTGGCAGCTCCCCATGGGCAGTGTCTGAAGGGAGGCTGCCTGGGCAGGTCTGAGTCACTCCCTCAGGAGAGGGGTTGTGCCGGGCTCCGAACTGGCCGTCTGGGGACGAGGGGTGGGTCCCCCTCTCCCAGTGGGAGCTTGTGATTCAGGGGCACCGCCGCCTTGGCCAGCTCGTCTCTGCCGTGGTGTGGAGAGCGTGACATGCGCGTTGTCAGGACTAACCTGGATGCTGAGGGCACCTGGGGTGGGGCGCCCTGGGGCCGGGCACCCTGGGGCGGGGCGGGGGGCCACCCGGGCCCCCCTCCTGGAGACCTTCGCAGCCAGAGAGGGAAGCGCTGCCCCCCCACACAGCCTCACCTGCTCCCCACCTGCCCGGAGGGCGGAGCCACAGTTAGGAACCACATTGCCGCCTTCTGTGCCTCTCACGTTTGCCCAAACACTTCCTCCTGCACCGACGACACAGCGCCGCTCATTGTCGCCGCCCATCCAGGCCCCGCGGTGTCCTCGGGACTCACTCACTTTCGGGGCGGCCTGGCTCCCAGCCCCCTTCCCAGCGCAGCTCCCAGACCTTCGGTGGTCAGGCAGGGAGCCCAGCCGGTGCGGACAGATCACAGCCTCTGTCCACCTTGCAGCTGCGGCTCCCCAGCTTTTAAAAAAGATTCTCATTGATTTTATTCACTTCAGAGAGGAAGGGAGAGGGGGAGAGAAACATCCGTGATGAGAGAGAATCATGGCTCGGCTGCCTCCTGCACGCCCCGCACTGGGACTGAGCCCACAACCCGGGCCTGTGCCCCAACCAGGAATCGAACTGTGACGTGGTGGGGCTGCCATGTCAAATGCACTGGTCAGAGGTTCTTTTTCCAAGACAGAGGCCTGGCTGAGCCCCTGCAGCCAGGCCAGGGACAGGCCAGGGACAGGCCAGAGGCAGGCCAGGGATGGCCACGGACAGGTCAGGGATGGCCACGGACAGGCCAGGGGCAGGCTAGGGATGGCCACGGACAGGCCAGGGATGGCCACAGACAGGTCAGGGACAGACCAGGGATGGCCACAGACAGGTCAGGGACAGGCCAGGGATGGCCACGGACAGGTCAGGGACAGGCCAGGGATGGCCACGGACAGGTCAGGGACAGGCCAGGGATGGCCACGGACAGGTCAGGGACAGGCCAGAGGTCTGGACTTCACGCCAACAGCACCTTCTGAGACAGCAGCGCAGCATTACGCCCCTTTCTGTGCTGAAATGGACTCGACCCAGGTCAGTATCCCCAAAATGGCTCTCTACCTGCCTGCTGATGCCATCGCTCCACTGGCCAGGGAGTCACACCACACCCACGTATTCCTCCCTCCTGCTACCCTTCCTCCTTTCTCCCCTTCCTCCTTTTTTTCTTTAATATCCTGCAACCACAAAATTCAAATATTCTTTTGTGTCACACATTCAATTGCTGTGCATCATTCACCGATCTGTCAATCCATCCATCCATCCATCCATCCATCCATCCATCTCTCCCTCCTTCATCCATCTGTCCATACATCCATCCACTCATCCACCTACCTATCCATCATCCATCCATCCACCCATCCATCTACCTATCCACCATCCATCCATCTGTCCATGCATCCATCCACCCACCCATCCATCCATCCATCCATCATCCATCTACCTATCCATCATCCATGCATCCACCCATCCATCTACCTATCTACTATCCATCCATCTGTCCATGCATCTGTCCATACATCCATCCACCCATCCATCCATCCACCCATACATCCATCCACCCATACATCCATCCACGCATCCATCCATCCACCCATACATACATCTATCCATCCATCCATCTACCCATCCATCCATCCATCCATCCATCCATCCACCCACCTATTCACCATCCATCCATCCATCCATCCATCCATCCATCTACCTATCCATCATCCATCCATCCACCCATCCATCTACCTATCTACTATCCATCCATCTGTCCATGCATCCACCCATCCATCTTTCCATCCATCTACCTATCCACCATCCATCCATCCACTCATCCATCCATCTGTCCATACATCCATCCACCCATACATACATCTACCCATCCATCTATCTATCCATCCATCCATCTATCCATCCATCCATCCATCCATCCATCCACCTATTCACCATCCATCCATCCGTCCATCCATCCATCCATTATCTGTGTATCATCTATCTACCCATCCATTCATCCATCTATCCATCCATTCATCCATCCATACATCTACCATTCCATCCACCTACCTATCATCCATCCATCCATCCATCCATCCATCCATCCATCCATCCATCTACCTATCCATCATCCATCCATCCACCCATCCATCTACCTATCTACTATCCATCCATCTGTCCATGCATCCACCCATCCATCTTTCCATCCATCTACCTATCCACCATCCATCCATCCACTCATCCATCCATCTGTCCATACATCCATCCACCCATACATACATCTACCCATCCATCTATCTATCCATCCATCCATCCATCTATCCATCCATCCATCCATCCATCCATCCATCCACCTATTCACCATCCATCCATCCGTCCATCCATCCATCCATCCATCCATCCATCCATCCATCCATCCATTATCTGTGTATCATCTATCTACCCATCCATTCATCCATCTATCCATCCATTCATCCATCCATACATCTACCATTCCATCCACCTACCTACTCATCCATCCATCCATCCATCCATCCATCCATCCATCCATCCATTACCCATCTTTCTTCCATTTTTCAGTGAGCATGTATTTTAATCACTGTCCCTATAAGAGCAAAGACAGCTTGGTTCATGGGATCTGTGCTTTGTCCCCCACCCCCAGGCCTTATTCACTGTTCACTTTACAAGTCACTTCTTGGGAGAGGACAGGCCAGCAGGCCAGGAACGCTCCTCGAGGCGTTCTTCCCAGGCCCCATGCCAGGGCTTTCCTTCCCTCAGTCACAGGTGTCAATGCCTCTGGGCTGTCATCCTCTCCATACAGGTGGCCCTGTCTCCCCTCTGAGAAAATTCACAGGCCCAGGAGGAAGAATTGGTTTGTCCGAGGAGCACAGCCAAAGACAGAAACCGAGTGTCTTCCTGGAGGCAAAAGGCAGATTTCCCATTGCAACCCTAGGTCTTCGCTTCAGAAGGTCAGCCGGGAGGGTCTTAAAAAGCATTGCAGCTGGTTGTGAATAGGGCCCTGGGAACAAGCAAGTCCTGTCCAAGAATACTCTCTGGCCCTGAGCCCACAGCCTCTTCTTCTGACCGGGAATCTGCCCCGTGACCAGTCTCTCCCAGCTTCTGTCACTCAGCCTCACCTGCTTCGAGATGGATGGCCAAACAGGTGGACAGACTGATGGATAGGTGGACTCTGAGCCCTTGTGTCTTTTCCTGGGTCCCAGGTGCCCCCTGGGGAGCAGCTTTTCCTATGCAAGTCAGGAATGCCTATCACTGAGCTTTTCCCAGGTGTCCTGGCCTGAGGGAGGAGGACTGGGCACAGGCGGTGTGAGAGTGTGGGCCCTGGGCCCTCCTTCCCAGGAGGGGTGAGTGGTGAAGCAGTCTGCAGAGACGGAGTCTGGGGGAAGCTGGGGCCTGACCCACGTTGTAGAGTCCTTCTCTACCTATTCACCTCTCAGGGAGTCCTTTTTTACTTAAGACATCTATTTGTAAGGTCTCTTTACATATTTGAGAGTATTAATCCAGTATCTGGCCTTTGTTGATTTTTAATATATAAATATTTTCCTATTCTGCAGCTTTAATTTTGCTAATAGACATGTTAAAATTAACTTTATTGAGTAACTCCTCTTTAAAAAAAAAATTCCAATCCCCTCACCTCCTTCCCTTTGGTGACCATTACCGTATTTTCCGGCGTATAAGATGACTGGGCGTATAAGATTTTCCTGGGTTAAAAAGTCGTCTTAAACGCCGGAAAATACGGTAATTGTAACAGGAACGATGGAACAGAGGGTGGGGATTGTTTCAGAAAAGGTATTTTTTCCGGCGTATAAGATGACTTTTTAACCCAGGAAAACCTTATACGCCCAGTCGTCTTATACGCCTGAAAATACGGTAGTTTGTTCTCTATGTATGGGTCTGTTTCTGCTTTGTTTTGTTTATTCGTTTATTTAATATTTTAACTTTTTGATGCAATTGTAAATGGGACTGTCTCCTTAATTTCTCCTTCCACTCATTCATTATTGGCATATAGACATGCAACCGATTTCTGTATATTGATTCTGTATCCTGCAACTTTACTGAAGTCATTTATTTGTTCTAATAGGTTTTTTTTTTGATGGAGTCTTTAGTGTTCTCCATACGTATTATCATGTCCTCTGGAAATAATGAGAGTTTCACTTCTTCCTCTCCAATGTGGATGGCTTTCATTTATTTTTCTTGTCTGATTGCTGTGGCTAGGACTTCCAGTGCTATGTTGAGTGGAAGTGGGATAGCGGGCATCCTTGTCTGGTTCCTCATCTTTTAGGAAAGACTTTCAGCCTTTCACCCTTGAGGATACGAGCTGCGGGTTTGTCAGATGTGGCCTTCGTTGTGCTGAGGTATGTTCCTTCTATACCCACCTTGGTGAGAGTTTTTATCATAAAAGGATGCTGAGTTTTGTCCAATGCATTCTCTGTGCAGGCTCCACGTGCGGGGAGTTAGGGAAGTCGCTTGGAGCCGGCAGGCACTTCCGCCACCTGAGCCCAAGCAGCTACTTCCGGTGCCTGGGCACTGGCGGGCGCTTCCGGTGCGGTGCGGGGCCTTCGCCTGCGCCTGGAGCGCAGGTGGGCCAGGTGGGCGTGGCTGGCCCTCCTCCCGCTCCCTCGGTTCCGGCCGAGGCCCGCGTGCAGCTCTGAGCCTGCGGGACCCGGCAGGTAGGCCGAGCCCCTCATACTGCCGCGCCCTGCGGAGGTGGAGGGTCGGGACCTTGGGGTGCGCCCTGCTCCTCTGGTGGGGACTCCCCAACGCTCCCGAGGGCTCCCGGTTCCCAGGCTTCTCTGTCCGTCTCCTTGTTTGTTGCCAGAGGCTGTTCCTTGAATGCTCGGTGGTCCCGCGGGAGGAATGGCTACCTGTCCACGCGCGTTTTTGCGTTTGCTCGTGGGAGGGGCGGTCAGCGCCCCCGTGGCCGCGCCTCGGACCTTCCTGCCAGGCCCTGCTCCAGGCTTTGGGGTGCAGGGATGAGCCTTGTACTCCAGCCTCAGGCGGGAAAAATGAACGCCAGGCCCTTCCCTCTACTCAGGGCTCCGGCCTGGGTCCACCCTCAGCCACGCTTTCCACGTTGACCACGCCCTCGCCGGCTAGTTGTACCGGTTGATAATGCGGATTTTTTTCCATCGGTGGAGTTACACATATGTTGATATATATGTGATGTGATATGTATGCTATTTTGTTGTATTGCTCCTTCAGATGACCACTTGTTCCGATCGATGGCACACGCACTTTCTGAGCAGCACTTCAAAACGTACAAAGAAGTGGAAAATGGGGTCTCTGAATGGTTTGCCTCAAAACAAGAAAAGTTCTATTGGGACGGTATCCACAAACTACCTGAAAGATGGGGGAAATGTGTAGCTAGTGATGGACATTACTTTAAATAAAGAACTTTTGATGTTTCTCTTGAAATTATCGTGTTTTCTTTGATTACAAAATCCGAATTTTTAACCGGTTAACAGCTAATCTGAATACTGGTTAAAATTCGGATGCCAGTTAAAAATGCAGATTAGCTTAGCTGTCTTTAACTGGTTTTGAAGTGTGTGATGGTGCGTCATCATGAAGCAAAGTTACTTTGCCATTTCTTCTGGAACATTCTGGTCATTTCATGATCAAAGCGTGGTCCTAATTGATTATTTGTTGTAGGTAGCGATCAGTATTAACAGTTTCACCTGGTTTTAGAAGCTCATAATACACCACACCTTCCTGATCCCATCAAACGCAGAGCATTGTCTTCTTTCCAAAGTGATTTGCCCTTGCAGTCGATGTTGATGGTTTACCTGGATCAACCCATGATTTTGTGCATTTGTGATTCTCAAATTAAATCCACTTTTCATCACCAGTCACAATTCGATGCAAAAAAGACTTTCTTTCGTTCCGTTGAAGCAACATTTTACTTATGACTTTTCGGTTTTTCATTTGTCTTTTGTTCAGTTGATATGGTACCCATTTTCCTTCCTTTAAAATCTTTCCCATTGCTTGTAAATGATCAGAAATTGTTTGCTGAGCGACATTTAATCTTTCTGCAAGTTGTTTTTGAGTTTGACACGCATCTTCATCCAATAATGCTTGCAATTGTTGGTCTTCAAACTTTTTCGGTTGACCTGGACGTTCTTTGTCTTTCACATCGGATCATCACTTTTAAAGCGTTTAAACCAGCGTTCACAAGTATATTGAGATAGAGCATGTCCACCATAAGCTTCCCGAAGTATACGATAACTTTTTCTTCAAAATAAAGTATGAATTAAAACTTCTCGCAAATGCTCTTTTTTGGGAATGAAATTCGACATTTTTAAGCATTAAAATATCTATGCTGTTAACACCTTCAGAAAATTTGACATGAAGTTTTGAAGCTCTCTGTCAATACAACAAAATAGCATACATATCAAATCGCATATACACTAAGTGGCCAGATTATTATGATCTCTGAACGCATAATAATCTGGCCACTCAGTGTATATACTATATAATAAAAGGCCAATATGCAAATTGTCCCCTTGACCAGGAGTTCGACCAGTAGGCAGGCCGGCCAACCACCCATGTCCCCTCCCCCTGGCCAGGCTGGCTGGACCCCACCCATGCACGAATTCATGCACCGGGCCTCTAAAATATATATATATCTACACACACACACACACACACACACACACACACACACACACTCTGAGTGGCCAGATTATTATGCGTTCAGAGATCATAATAATCTGGCCACTCAGTGTATATCAACATATGTGTAACTCAATCGATTGAAAAAATCCGCGTTATTAACCGGTACACCTGGTAAGCCCTGCCCCTCAATGCTGGTCAAGGGCACGTGTGTTCCCAACTAAAGGCCGGAGTGTCTCCTCTCTCCTTATTGATCTCTTCTCACACCCGCCTGCTTCCTGCCTCTCTCCACCTCCCTCCTTCTGGCTCTCTATGTGGAAAAAAATCCCAGAACATGGCTAGAGGCCTCTAACAAGGGAGAGAGCATTAAGCCAAATTAATTCCAGCAAAATAAGAGGAATTAGGCTTCATTTAGGCAGGTAGCCGGAAACGACGGGGCCGGTCTTCCCTCCCCCGGCAGTGAGCCTCTCTCAGCGCTTTTTTTTTTTTTTTTTTTTCCCCAAATGAAGGACCCCACGGCTGCCCTGGTGCAGACCCCCTGTCCCCATCGGCCCTCCTGGCCTGGGATTGTGGGTTTGTGAGTCGCTGGCCCTGGTTGGATCTGATCGTTATTAAGGTTCAGTGCTAACCTCTTCTCCTTATTTCCTTCCTATTTGAAATTTCAGGGATAATAAACCATTCTGATTTGGCAGTTACTGGAGTACGGAATGAGGCAGGCCTGAGCCTCAAGAACACAGTGGTGGGGGCTTGGCTGGGCTTGGCCAAGGGGCGCAGGTACCCCCGGCGTGGGGGTGCGTGCTCCGTTATGCCTGAAATTGGATGGGTTTGAATGGAAGAGCCGCTCCGGGAGCAGAGGGACATGTGTGTGTGGGTGACATATCCGGGGAGGAAATCGTGCTAACGCATGGCTCTGAAATACAGCCACTGGCTGGGGGCCTCGCTTTCCAGAGTACAGCGTCGAGTCGGCTCATAATCACAATAAATAAGAATTATATATCACTTCATCATGTTTGCATTACACTCGCAAAGCGCAGGATAGAACACCACATGCTGCCGCCCAGTTTTAGAAAAGACAATGACGAGTTAATCCTGCCGCAGAGCAATGCATGGGAGGGGTACAGCCGGGACAGCCGGGGCTCCGAGGGTGCTGCCGGGGCGGGGCTGCCCAAGTGCCACGCTGGCCCCTGCGGGCTGGTGGCCGGAACAGGAGGAGGAGAGCCACCAGGCTGCCTCCTGCCCTCCCCCCGCCCCCGCTGGAGCCTGTCGGGCCCTGTCTGTCTGCAGGAGCTCCTGGGCGGCGGGAGGCTGTCCCCTGCAGGGAGTGGCCAGAGGGTCCCTCTCAGCAGGCCCTGGGGCAGCGCTGAGTTGAGCAGGACACTGCTGTCCCCTCACCTGTTTGTGTCGCCGTCGGAGCTGGACCGGCTGGGGGTGGGGGCGCCCTGACTTCCCTGGCAGCTCCGCGGGGGGTCGCCTGAGGATTTCCTTAGGGGTCCTGGTCTCCTAGTGGGGGAGGGGTGGGAGCCGTGGCCGACACTGGGGTGTCTGGTTGGGCGTCTCCCGCACATGCATGTGCCACACTAAAGGTTCACGCCGTGTGGGCGAGGACACAGATGAAGACACACACGCCGGCTAACACGCACATGGATGCACCCTCGCACATAGGTCAGGTGCGCACCTGGGGACAGCACACAGAGATCCCCCAGCTCATCCTGGCCCCCCCAAGTGGGGCATTGTCTCCCTCCACCGCCGTGGCAATAAGGATCCAGTGTCCCCCACCGTCCCCTCTTACTGCACCCTATCCAGCCCCCACATCTCCTCTTCCCTGCATCCTCTCCCTCACACCTTGCCTGGCCTCATGACCCCTGACCTCCCAGACCCCGTTTCCTGCACCCCCTCCCCCAGCGACTGGGACAAAACCCTGGTGTCCTGACGCCTGGCTGGTCAGACCCCCTCCCTCGCTGGGCTGCTGCCCAACTCCCAGCGTCTTCCCCCAAAAGACTCCCGGGATGCCCCACCTTCCCCACATCACACTCCAGGCCCTGAGGGAGCAGGAAGCTGAGGGGGACCCTAAGGGGAGGGGAAGGGCCTCCCCATGTGACCCCAGCAGGCGGCTCACCCCCTTGGCTGCTCAGGGGATGGAGGGCCTGGCACATGTGGAGCAGATGGAGCCTGGGACTGGGGACCCTGGGGGGCAGGGACCGTGGGGGACAGGGCCGTGGGCTGCCTCACACAAGAAGAGCACAGGTAGGGTGTCATGGGATTGAGGGGAGAGGAGACTGTGGCCCCTCTGGTCTGTATCAGGTCCCCCCCAACCCCTGTGCAAGTTTCCTGCCGTGTGTTCCCTAGGCCTGTGTCACCTACACGATTTTTTTTTTTCTTTCTTTTTCTTTTTTTTTTTTACTATTGAAACATATTGATTGCAGAGAGGAAGTGGGGGAGAGGGAGAGAGAAACATCAATGATGACAGAGAATCATGGACCCATTGCCTCCTGCACGCCCCACACTGGGGATGGAGCCCACAACCCAGGCAGGTGCCCTGACTGGGAATTGAACTGTGACCTCCTGGTTCCTAGGTTGCTGCTCAACCACTGAGCCACGCCAGCAGCCCTACATGCTTGTTTATACTCATAATGGTCAGCAGGAGGCGGTAGTGAGCTTTGGGAATAGGCTCTCTACCAGCGTGTTCGCCAGGCAGCCTGCCTCTCGGTGCCTAGAGCAGTGGTTGGCAAACTGTGGCTCGCGAGCCACATCCGGCTCTTTGGCCCCTTGAGATTTTAGCAAAGGCCAGCTTAGGAGTACCCTAATTAAGTTAATAACAATGTACCTACCTATATAGTTTAAGTTTAAAAAATTTGGCTCTCAAAAGAAATTTCAATCGTTGTACTGTTGATATTTGGCTCTGTTGACTAATGAGTTTGCCGACCACTGGGATAGAGCAACACCTGGGTGTGGGTATGGGGGGACAGAGGGGTCAGGGGCTGCTCCTTAGGGACTGGTGGCTCTGGTCCTGTTACCTAGGCCATCATTGGACCCTTCCTGGGAGTCCCACCAGCCAGGCAGGTCCGACCCCCCCTGCGCGGGGCTGTCCCGGGGACGCCAAGGTAGCCATGAGAAGCCCGGGGTGCCGCGGAGGATGGGGAGACCACGCAGTCACGACTCCGTCTCTCCGAATGCCATAGTCATTTTTAAAACGTCAATGCCTAGTTTCTGCCACATGTGAGATGTCCTCCGCCCACAGAAGCTGTCAAATAAAAATTAATTTTGGTCTAAAAACCCAACCAAACCCGGCTGCGTATTTTTGACACTCAACGTCGGTGTGTGTGCAGGGACATGTTCCCCCCTAATGAATCATTGCGACGCTGAAATGGAGCACCGAGCAAGAACGGTTACCGCACCGCGCCGACCGTTTAACCTGGCCACTGTCTTTATGGCCGTCACTATAAACCTAACTGAGCACAACTGGCTGGTGACGGGCGGAGAACCGTTATGGACCGCCAGGGAGAGGCCGATTTTTCAAATGCAGCCATTCAGTCTGGCTGCAGCCACTACCCCCCCCCCCCCCCCGCCACCCACACACGCACACTATCGCTGTTATACTCTTTTGAGGATATTTTATCGCGGCAATAACCTCTCACAATCAGCCGTTACCGCGGTTAATGACTGGACAGCTGCCGCCAGACCCGCCTTGGCGGGCCCCCAGCTCCTCGCCGGCAACGCGGTTGTTACCTGCAGGTAGCTCGTTGCTGGAATTTCTTCTTCTTTTAATATTATGAACTTTTTTAAATTAATTTTTTATTTAAAAATATTTTGATTGATTTCAGAGAGGAAGGGAGAGGGAGAGAGCGATAGAAGCATCAGTGATGAGAGAGCATCATGGATTGGCTGCTTCTTGCACGCCCCCTACTGAGGATGGAGCCCGCAACCCGGGCCTGTGCCCTGACCTGGAACTGAACCATGACCTCATGGTTCATAGGTCAACGCTCACCCCCCGAGGCCCGCGGCCAGGCAGGGGAGAGCCTTTCAGAGGAGCATGTAGCATTCTGAGATGGGCCTCTCTCTGCAGGGAGCACCTTGTTTAAGGGAAGATGGCACATGTGGGCCCGGCACCAGGGCTGAATGTGTTACACCGGAGGGTTGGTGTTGGGATGGGGTAGCCCAGGTTCACCATCACGCGGCTCACAGGGGGACTGTCTCGGGGAGCGCCGGCCCGAGGGGTGGGGCCGCCAAAGGGACAGGCCCCTCGGCACCCTCCAGGCCCGCCCCCCTGGGGAGGGTGTTGGCTTTTACAGTCCCAGTACCTGTGCCAGGGGCGGCGGGAGGGGCACCGAGGAGGCCCTGCCCTGCCCACCTGCTCCCGGGCACCTGGCACGACCCACAGCTTCCCGGCCGCTCCTGCCAGGCAGCCTCGGTGCCTGGAGGCACAGTGTGACTGCGGGACTTCACGCGCGTCTCCGCTATGCAGGCAAAACAAAAAACGAATGTTTGTGAGAGGGAGGGGAGGCTTCCGCAGCCGGAGAGAAGGCCAATTAGACCTCTTCACATCTGAGACGCGTTTTAATTTGAGAGCGTGGAATTCTTTTCAAGGGTACCAGCTTTTGCTAAATATTTGAAAATCATTATGTCTCAGGCTCGCCTGAAGTTGCTTGGGAATCAGATAACACATTAAAAAGCAGAACCGTCTCTGTTTATGTGACCTGGTGGGCGACCCCCTTCAACCCACCCCCCGTCCGGGCCCCCCCATGACGGCCAGGAGACACTTTTGGAAACACGGGGGGTGGGGGGGTCGGCGTGGGGAAGAAGGGAGGTGACGAGGTGCCCTACCAATCCCCCCATTCGAACGCTGCCCCCAGACTGCAGCGGTCCTGTGGCTTTAAGTCACTGGGAGTTTCATGAACCCCACTCTCTAGCCTTTTTGTAAACGACGGAAAGTGCGACACATTCTGAACACCGATCGCCGCGCACTGCGCCCGCCCCCTAGAGCTCACCTTTTCCACATTTAACACTTAGTACACGGAAGCGCTCCCATAAATTAACGTGGCAGCCACGGCATCTCCGTGGGAAGTGATTCAGGCGTTAAGGGCCGGAGGTGCTGAGCGAGGGCCAGCAGGCCCGCGGGTCCACTGTCCCGGGATTGATTTTTAATGACTTTCTATTGATTGGGCGCCTCTTAAACCTGATGGCCTCAGGTGGGTCTTGCATATCCATCACACCTCGCTTTGGCCGCTCTGCACAGCGAATGGCGGTTTCATCTCCCGCCTGCTGGGACACGGCCTTTCCAGGGAGGAGCCCCGGACAGCCACTGGGGAGATGGCAGGATGCTGTCCCGATGCTCTGGCTTGTGAGTGACACCATCCACGCGAAGCCATAGAGGGATCCGCACCCATGGACTAGCACACCTGGAAAGCCCTCGGGGGGAGATCAGGAATGGCTGGATCCAGGGGCTCTCTCTTCCGTCTTCTCTCCCTGTCTCCCTCTTTCGCTGCAGTTTGGTCTCGCCTCTGCCTCTTCCTCCCCCTCCCTCTTCTCCTTCCTTTCCCCTCCCTCCTCACTGCCTAACCCTGCTGCTCAGTGCCCATGTCTGCAGGAAGGCTCTCTGCCCGTGCGGCCCCCACAGTTCCAGTCTCGCATCTCGAACTTCCGGGTCCATCAGAAGGAGAAGCTCTGGGAGCAACATCCCAGAGGAGACCCCAAAGCAAGCGTCATTGCATCAGCTGGGCTCACAAGCCCTTTTCGGAGCCGTCACTATGGTCAGGGGCTTGATGCTCTGATTGGCCTCATCTGGCCACACCCCTGCCCTTGAAGGCGAGAGTAGAACCAGGTTGTGAGGCTGGGTGAGAAAGGTGAAGGGATTTATCAAAAACAAAAACAAAAAACCCAAACTCATAGACTCAGGCAGCAGTGTGGCGTTTCTCTCTCTGTCTCTCCCTCTCCCTTCCATTCTCTCTCTCTAAAAAGAAAAAAAAAATCAATTGAAAAAGTATCCTCAGATGAGGGTTAACAACAACAACCAAAGACAAGGAGCCCAGCTGCGTGGCTCAGGGGTTGAGAGTGGACCCAGGAACCTAGAGGCCACTGGTTCGATTCCTGATCAGGGCACGTGCCAGGTTCCGGGCTCCGTCCCCAGTAGGGGGCGTGCAGGAGGCAGCCAGTCGATGATGTTTCTCTCTCATGGATGTTTCTATCTCTCCCTTCTTCTCCCTTCCTCTCTCTCTAATATCAATAAAAACACATCTAAAAAAAGAAAAAGAAAGTGAGGTCCCATCGACAGAAACCCTGAAACCCCGGCCTCGCCGTGAGGCGGGTGAAGGGCCGCGTGGGGACAGGTCTCCGGGCTGGGAAGCGGGCGCGTGTCACGCGCGCCCAGACCCTTGGCAGAGCTGCCGGCTGAGGTCATGGGGAGGAAGGAGATGGAGATAAGGTGACCGCTGGCGGGAGAGGCCTGGCCCAGCGCGTTCCCGTGGGCGCTAGTTACTGCGCTCCGCGAAGCGACGCGGGAGAGGCGTGAACTTAAAGTCTGTGTCTGCTCTGTAGGCAGGAATGAGGGGAGCCCGCCAGGCACCCCCAGGGCTGGAGACGCAGCTTCCCACCCTCGAGGTCCGCGGGGAATGGAGAAGCACTTCCAGGAACAAGGGCTGGTGGAGTGAGAGTGGCTGCCACACCAGCAGGAACCCCGCGGCGGGCAAAGTGGGTCCGAGGAGAAGCCCCTGAGGGTCTGGAGCCCCTTGAACAGCTGGACAAAAAGCCAAAAAGAAAAGGAAACTTAAAGCGAGACCTGCTCCCCAAGGCGCGTAGGTTCGAGGAATGTGTTACAACACGGAGGGGGAGGGATGGGCTCAGGGAGCTGGGAAGGCACGCGCCCTCCCTCATACAAGAAGAGAGAGGGCGCCCCGATTTATGTCCTCTCCGAGGGCTCAGCTGTGGGACAGCGCAGTCAGAGTCCGGGGGGACAGGAGCTGTCAGGGGAGGAGGCGGTGGCAATGGCGGCTGGGCAGGTGGACGGGCAGGTGGACGCTGTGAGGAGGGTTCAGCTGAGCCTTAGACCAGCAGGAGGCTGAGTGCAGGCTGCTGGTTCCGGGGGGGGGGGGGGGAGGGGTGGGTGGTGGGTGGTGGTCAGCCGGGGTCACAGATACGGGCACAGGCATGTCTCCTCTTGCCACATTTTTAAAAATAACTTTTCATTTTTAAAATATGTTTTTATTGATTTCAGAGAGAGGAAGGGAGAGGGAGAGAGAGAGAGAGAAACACCAATGACGAGAGAGAATCATGGATTGGCTGCCTCCTGCACTCCCCACTGGGGATCGAACCCCCAACCTGGGCATGTGCCCTGAAAAGGAATCCATCCGTGACCTCCTGGTTCCTAGGTTGATGCTCAGTCACGGAGCCACGCTGGCCGGGCAGCAAGTGCCATGTTAACTCTCGTCTGGCCCAGGGGTCAGCGAGTGGCCCTCGGCCTGCTGTGGCCCCCACAGGCGACCACAGCCTGACTCAGACGTGGGATGCAGCCCAAGGCCGCGGTGCGTCGAGGCCCTGAAGGAGTTAAGTGAGTGGGGAGTGTTATCAATATTGTATCAGTCACAGATGAGAAACGACAGAGCGGCGTCGGTGTGATTCATTCATCGGTTTATGGACACCGCGGCCTCCGGGGACTGTCACAAATCCACTTGATGTTCCTGAGTGTGAGATTTAGCATTTGGGCCTTTGATTTCCTGAAAGATGTGTAAAAACTCATGCAGCCAGACAACTCCCTGCAGGCGATTCATCTGGGTTGGCTTTTACGTAACAGTCACTCCAATCAAGTGCCGGCAGTAACTCCCGCTTGTACCTCGCCTCCCAATTCCCGTTTCTGAGCTGCAGGCACGAGGGGGGGCCGGAGCCCTCCGTTCCCCGGCTTCTTCGGGATGCGCAGGCCCAGCTGGGGCTGTGCTTCAAGAAGAAGGCAGCTCCTTGCTTCTATATTTTTTTAAGTCTCTTTAAAAAAAAAAAAAAAAATATATATATATATATATATATATGTTTGTATTGATTTCAGAGAGGAAGGGAGAGGGAGAGGGAGAGAGAAACATCAATGATGAGAGAGAATCGTGGGTCGACTGCCTCCTGCACGCCCCCCACTGGGGATCAAGCCCACAACCCAGGCCTGTGCCCTGACCAGGAATCGAACTGTGACCTCCTGCTTCCTAGGTCGATGCTCAACCACTGAGCCATGCTGGCCGGGCCCATTCCTTGCTTCTCACCCTCCAGTCCTGTGTGAGGCCTGAGTTTCAGTGCAAGGTGGGGTGAGTGTGTCAGGAGCCGCTGGGGCCCTCGGAGCTGGTGTTGGGGTCCAGAGGCGGCTCCGGGCCCCCCGCTGCCCCAGGCTGTCTTGGCAGCAGCAGTGGGAGGACGGACGACCTGCCCCTGCTCACTTAGCCCAGGTGGACACATAACTGCTCTGTTAATGGCTTGATGGATAGCGGCTCTCAGCTCCAGGATCCTGCACGTCCCTTACCACAGCCGCCTCGCCCACCTCTCAGTCTCCTTCTCGATTTCTCATCATTTGTACCAAAAGCAGGTGTGTGGGGGGGCACAGGGCCTCCGTGAGCGTGGACACGTGGATTGCCCTGCAGAGAGAAAGGAACACAGTGGCACGGCGATGGGCACGGGCTTCGACCATCCCTGCTCTTCAGCACGCGGTTCCGACCGGCTCAGAGCGCGGCCGCCCTGGGCGGGAGGGGGCTGGTGGGGGGTAAGGGGGGGCAGGGGGGGGAGAGGGAGGCAGCCTCCCCGGAACGAAGCGTCTCACCATTGGGGACTGGGAGGAAGGCCTGGTGAGCACCGCACTTTGTCCACGGGGAGCAGGGGTGCAGAGTGGCGGTAAGCTGCCCGAGGTCACGGCTGGTAAACGGCAGAGCTGGGCTTCGGGACGGTGCGTGGTCCTGCAGGCAGCGCCCACCACGGAGCCGGCTGCTGCTTGGTGGTGGCGAGTGAGCGTTTCCCTGGGCTTGTCGGGGCGTCTCAGGTGGGTGAAGGGCAGCCATGTCGCTGGTCCCAGGCATTCTGCCCCCTCCCGAGGGGCCACGTGCAGGTCACAGGTGCCGCCTCCAGACGCACGGAGCCCAGGCCACGTCACGGGGCCAGGGGCTGACACGGCTGGGCTCTGAGCTGGAGGGCCCATGAGTGACGCCCACACTCAGGGGCTCCCCGGGTGAGGGAGGCCTGGCCGTGGGGAGCAGACCTCCCGGAGCAGCGCAGGGGCGGAGCGGCAGAAGTCACACAGCCGGCGGCACGGGAAGTGACACGCTGGAGAGGAGCAGGTGAGGGGTCCGGAGGGCAGAGCAGGGCCCAGACCTAAGGCCTCTCCCGGGAGGCCGGATGCTCCCGGAGGCGCGGCCTGGAGGGGGCAGGGGAAGAGGCGGAGCCGGAGAGAGAACGGGTAGGCGTTTCCAGCCTTGATGAAAGACGTGAGTCCTCAGAGCTGAGCCAGAGCGCCTGGCTGGCATGGTTCATGGTTAGGCGCCTGCCCTCGACCTTGGGCCTCAGGTGCGATTCCGGTCAAGGGCACATACCTGGGTTGCAGATTTCCTGTCTGGGTTGGAGCTTACAGGGGAGGCAACTAATTGTTGTGGCTCTCTCCCATCAGTGTTTCTCTCTCTCTCTCTCCTCTCGTCCATTCCCTCTCCCTTACATGCTCTCTAAAATTAATGGAAAAAAATGTCCTCTGGTGAAGATTAACCAAAAAAAAAAAAAAAAAAGTCATAGAGTCCTAAGCAGGATTAAACAATCAATTCACAGGAGGATCATCACAGCCTGAAAAATAATAAAAATGAGAGGGGGGGTTCCTTAGAGGGGGCTGGACCCAGGGGCCTGTGCCTGCTCCTGCCCTGTCTGGGTCCTGAGAACTCACAACACTTGCAGCCAACACCTGGAGGGGAAGACGGGACCGCAAACCAGCAGGCGAGATGCCCTGCGAGGAGGGCGAGGAGGGCGTGTGGAAAGGGCAGGATGCAGCCCTCGCCTCCAGGAGGTGCGCCTCGGGGGCCCTGAAGGAGACGCCCTCCTGCCCGGCACCCATGGGGGGAAATCGTGTGGAGCCCATGGCACCGAGAGGGCCCCTGGCCAGGCGTGAACGCCTCCTGAGCACGGCCCGAGGCCACGTGGGCTCCACGTTCAATCCCCACCACAAGCTGCCAGGCGTCCCTTCGTCCCCAGCCTACCCAGCGAGGGCCATGGAGCCACTGGAACATGACCCGGGCGGTTCAGTGCTGGGGTGTCAGGAAGCTCCCATTGCGTCCTAAGGACATGGGGGGCTGTCTGGAGGGGGGGCGCGGCCAGCGCATGGGGATGGAATGTTGAAAAGCAAATGTGACCTGGCTGGTGTGGCTCAGTGGATAGAGCGCCGGCCTGCAGACTGAAGGGTCCCGGGTTCCATTCCAGGTCAGGACACATGCCCAGTTGTGGGCTTGATCCCCAGTGAGAGGTGAGCAGGAGGCAGCCGATCCATGATTCTCTCTCATCGATGTTTTCATCTCTCCTCTCTGAAATCAATAAAAATATATTTAAAAAAAAACACAAAGAAAGGGTATGTTTTAATTTTACATCACAGAATCTCACCCAGCAGTGCTTATGGAGCACCTATTGTGTGTACAACTTGTTGGGTTTTTTTTGTGTGTGTGTGTGTGTGTGCTTTTTCAAAAATATTTTTCTTGATTTCACAGAGGAAGGGAGAGGGAGAGAGATAGAAACATCAGTGAGAGAGTGTCATTGATGGGATGCCTCCTGCACGCCCCCTACTGGGATGAAACCCACAACCTGGGCATGTGACCTGATGTGGAATCGACCCGTGACCTTCTGGTTCATAGGTCGACACTCCACTACTGAGCCACACTGGCCGGGCTGTGCAACCTGTTTTATGTCCCTGGGGCAGCTCCAGGCCCCGCCTGTCCAGAGGTCAGCGCTGGGCGGTGTGCTGTGCAGGACGGGGCCCGAAGGCAGCCTGTGTCGGGGCACATTTGTCCTCAGCTGGCCCAGGACCCAGACGCTCCGATGCAGCCACTTCCTGGGCTGCAGTGTGCACGCGCCTTGGCTGGCGGCCGTGCGTTTGGGAGGGTCGCTCCGCAGCATTTGGTGTGGAATTATTACCAAATGCTGGAGGGGAACGCTGCCAAATGCTGTATATCAGCTCAGACCCAAACTCCTCCACAATGAAATATTTATAATAAAAACAGACCCGGAGCGGGCGCAGGCTGGGGTGCCCAGCTGGCGAGGGGCTCCTGGCCGAGGGGCCCCTCGGACCCGCCTGCTGGTGCAGGTGCCCCCGGGGTGGGGGTGGAGGGAGGCAGCCAGCTCCAGGCCCCGGAGTGCAGCCTGGGAGCCTCTCAGGAAGAAGGCGGGAGAAGCTGCGGGTTTTGAGGTCCTGATGGTGACAGGGCCCAGCCTCTCCCCTCCACCCCCCGCCAGTCTCCCTCCTCCCTGGTCCCGTGCAGGGCTCAGTATACAGTAGGCGCTCGATAAATGCTGCTTCCCACCACAGCACAGCCTGGCCCATCTGGAAGCCACAGCGGTGAGCGTGGCGCGGCTGCATGTTCCAGAGAGAGCCATCAATTATTTCCATGTAACATTTTCAGATGGAAACATCTCTACGAGGCCCGCGCATTTCCTCTCCTTCTCGGAGAACGCGGGCGCCATTAACCTTTCCATAATGGCCCAGGGTTGTGCTCTGAACCCAGGAAGCCGAGCGGGAGGCAAAGCACCCCCCGGGGCCGCGAGGTGCGCGGGGTTCTCCCTCCGCTAATGGTCTCTGAGCGCAGCGCTCGCTCCAGTCGCCCCACCCGTCTCCTCTTGGGAACTTGAGGGTTCTCCCCTCACCAGCAGGCACCGCTCCTGTCCCTGTGGCCTCGGCTGGCAGGCCTTCTCTCTCCCTAAAGCACTGCGTCTCTGGGACCGTGGGGCAGAGACCAGCACTCTGGGCATGGTTAGAGTTTTTTAAAAAGATATTTTTATTGATTTCAGAGAGGAATGGAGAGGGAGAGAGAGAGCCATGGACTGGCTGCCTCCTGCACGCCCCACACTGGGGATCGAGCCCGCAACCCGGGCGTGTGCCCTGACGGGAATCGAACCGCGGATCTTCAGTCCGCAGGCCGATGCTCTATCCACTGCGCAAAGCGGCAGGGCTGGGCATGGCTAGAAGCGGCTGGGAGTGAGGTGTAGCTGCTTCGAGGGAGCCTCCGAGGGGCCTGCCTGAAGCCCGCACCTCAGACTTGGTTGTGGCTGTCCAGGCCGCGCAGGGTCCTTCCTGCGTCTCTTCTTGCTTCGTGGCCCGAAGTCAGAGAAGGCGGGTGGCATCTGGGAAAGTAACTAGCTCGTTACTAGTCAGCGATGCCCAGGACACGCCCGCACATGGCCACCAATCTCTACCCCACCTGCAGGGGTGTAGCCCTTCCCCAAAGATCCGATCAGAGCCGCAGTGGTGCTCAGTGGTTGGGCGTCCACCTAGGAACCAGGAGGCCACGGTTCCGTGCCACGGTTCAGGGCGGGACCACGCCCCAGAGACGCCGAGTCTCTGACACTGGCTGGCTGCGTCCCTCTCCTGCTCACAGCAGAGCAAGGAGCTGGGGAAAGCGATACAGTGTTTCCTCTGAAGCCAAGAAGGTCCTGCTTGTCCCCTGCTGGGGAGGGGGCACCCCTGGGGCTGCCTAGGGCTGAGGGGTGAGCCCGGGGGCAGCAGGAGCCTGCTGAAATGACACAGTCAGAAGGAGGAGGCCGCGCTGGCTACAATGTGGCTACAGCCTGAGGGTTAACGACCTCCAAGGAGTCTGCGCATAAGCCCTGAAGCCCCTCCCTCCGGGGCAGGAGGCAGGGGGACGTGAGGGGTGTTTTGGGGGGGCGGGGGCGGCCTTCGGGGCCAGAAGGTTGGAAATGCCTCAGACCCTCCCACCCCCGACACAGAAGTTTCCCTTCTACCAACCGCTCCCAAGAACAGGCAGGCGATGCAGATAGCGGTTTCACGGTGAAAACGCTCGCTCCCTCCGATACTTGGGAGAGAACAAAGAATCAGATACAATTTAGATGTTCCCAAATAAGAGATTGTTTAAATAAATTATGTTGCATCCATTTGAAGGAACATTATGTAGCCATAAAATCATGTTTTCAAGCATATTTAATGACGTGGGAAATACCTTGTGCTACAAGGTTAGAAAATGAAAGCAGGACACAGAATCGTTTATATAGAACGCTTCGAAGTCTGGAAAAAATAAGACACGAGCAGAAAGATGCTCAGGAGGAGAGACAGAGAGGGTGGCGGGCGAGGTCTCGGGAGACAGCACCCTCATCTCCGACCTCTCTGTCTCCGCATTCCTCCTCAGTGTACACCAGGGCCGGGGATCAAGCTGCAACCAGTCTGTGCCCTTGACCGTGATCAAACCCAGGACCCTTCAGTCCTCGGGACAGGTTTTAAGTAATGCTGTTCATGTATTCATTCATTTATTCATTCATTCATTCATTCATTCATTCATTTGATTTGCCAGCGAAGGGTGAAAGAGTGCCTGATACACAGTATGAATTATTTAAGTATCAGACTAATTTCTTGATTAGTTCCATTAATATTTCCTAATGCCTGCACTGGGCCAGGGACCCCAGCGATGAAGCACCCAGCCTTGGGCAGGGAGAGGCTCCCACAAGCACAGCCCGAGATGGCACCCCTATGTGGGCAGCGATAACCCTGGGAGGTCCACAGATCGGGACCCTCGGAGCCGGAGGGGGGCTGGATAGGCTGGGGTGGACATACCATGTCTCAAATGAACCCCAAGTATACAGATTCATTCCCAGTCACTAGGGGGACTGCTTTCCCACACCATCAGGTGCCAGTTCCCCAGACTGTACTCTGGCACGACCTGCACACAGCCATGCCCAGGCTGCAGAGCGCCCTGGAGGGTGCGGGGATGCAAGACCCTTGCATTCAAGCCCCCCGCCCTCCCAGCCACTGCTCCCATCCCCCACTTCCCATTGGGTTCCACTTTGCTTCCCTCTTGGAGCCTGACACCATCAACCCATCTTCCCTTTCTGATTCCCCAAGATCCTCCGTAAGACTCGACTCAGCCCTTCAGTGGAATCCGGATTTAAAATGAAGTCTAGCCCTATGGGTGTGGCCCAGTGGCTGAGCATGGACCCAGGAACCAGGAGGTCAGGGTTCGATTCCAGGTCAGGGCACAGGCCCAGGTTGCAGGCCTGATCCCCAGTGTGGGGTGGGCAGGAGGCAGCGGATCAATGATTCTCCCACATCACTGATGTTTCTATCTTCCTCTCCCCCTCCCTTCTTCTCTGAAATCAAGAAAAATATATTAAAAACAGAAATATAAGATCAAGTCTATAGTGATGTAGGCCTGGGCTCACTGCCCACCCTGAGCTCTAGGCCTGTGCCCTGGGCAGGGCCGGGAAGGCTCGCTCGGGCTCTGAGAGTTGGCCAGTGCCAGTGGGCTTGTGCTTGGCCTGCCTGGTCCCCGATTGCTCGGTGCACGCGATGAGGAGCCTCGGGGTCACGCAGGGGAGCCCCGCGGCCGTCTCAGGGAGCCTGTCTGCCCTGGGGAACCAGGTCATAGCATAAGCCAACCCTAGCTCTGTCACTTCTGAAAACCGCATTTTCCCGGTCTTTGCTCCCTTTAGTTTCTAGCACCAAACTGTGCGCCTCTCCCCACGCAAAACCAGGTGGAAACGGAGCCTTGCGAAGGCGGGCCTGGCCACAGCCGTGGGCCGGGTGGCGGGCGCCGTGGCAGCATGCAGCGGGCATTGAGGCCCCCGTCGTCCTAAGGAAATGCGGTCTTGACTCCCCACCAGGAGTTGTGTTTCAGCCAGACACTTCCAGGTCCCCCAGATGCAGAGATCTGGGCTACTCCATGGACTCCCCCTGCAGCCAGCATCCTCCGGCCCCGTTCTGGCCAGAAGGTCCACTAGCTTTGTGGGTGCCTGCCTGCCCCCCCCCCCCCCCCCCCGACTGCCAAATTGATGCTAGAGATTGCAGATCCTCACAGGCCTCAAAGGGACGCCCGGCACCTCCCCAGCTGTCCCACCTGCAGCCCGCACAGGGGCGGGGTGGGAGCTGCGGCCGCTGTACCCTCGGCACCGGCGCTCCATTGGTGTCTGAGTAACTGGCACGGAGATGCCCAGGTGGTCCTGCCGCAGGGAAACCATGGTCGTGGATAAGTTACATCCACGCGTGGCCCCAGATGTGATGCCGGGAAGGTGCTGTCCGTCCCCGGCTCTCCCCAAGCGCTCCATGGACGGGAGTTGGGTTTGCCCGCGCTCTGGGAGAGCTGTTGTGCGGAGCGGGCGTGCCTGCGGCTGGGAGAGAGCTCTGAGTTCCCGGCTGATCTGTGGCTGGGAAGGCCGTCGGACCCCTGTGCTTCTGGCCCTTGTGTCTGGGCTCCGGGCCCGCCAGGTCGCTCAGCCTCTTCCTCCTGCTTGAAGGAGGTGGGTCTGAAGTGGCTAATATTCTCCTCTCGGTGGTCCTTGGCTTGGTGGACGGTGGGGAAACTGAGGCTGGATAGGACTTGGCGCCTCTAAAAACACGTGTTCTGGTCTTCTGGTCCCTCCCCCACCCCACTGCTCCAGAGCTCAGCACCCTCTTCAGACGCTCCCCTGGCCTCACTGTGTGGGTCACGTGGTCATGGCAGTGGCTGGTTTCTAACCTGTTTGTTGGGGGGCGGGGGGAGGGGAGGCTGAGCGACAGGCACAGGGAGCAAGGAGCTGAACAGAAACCAAATAAAGCGAGGCTGTGGCTGCTCTGGGACAGAGGTCAGGGCCCCTCTATGACATGACAAGTTTCTTGGTTAATCCTCGCCCGAGGATGATTTTCCACTGATTTTAGGGAGAGTGGGCGAGAGAGGTAGAGACAGAGAGACACATCGATGAGAGAGAAACACATCGACTGGTTGCCTCCTGCACGCGCCCTGACCAGGGCCTGGGCCAGGGAGGAGCCTGCAACCCAGGTACGTGCTCTTGACCAGAATCGAACCCGGGGCCCTTTGGTCTGCAGGCCGATGCTCTATCCACTGAGCCTAACAGGCCAGGGAGGCGTGACACGTCTTCATGTCACAGGAGGCACTCTGAGAGGCCGGGTGGCTCCCACACCCACCCACGGCCACCGCCCACCCGGCTCATACGGATGCCCATTGGTCCCAGGAGGGCAGGAGGGGGTGCCACCTTGGAGACCCGTCTCCGAGTCCCGGGCTGGGGACTGGCTGTCCTTCCCGGGCCATGAGGACTGTGAGCACAAGACTGTGTGTGGATGGCGGGCGGGGTGGGCTCCCAGAGAAATCCCGCAGGGTGAGGAGGGTAGGGGGCCAGGGGAGAACGGGGAGGCCCAGGAACCTTGGACAAGGGACAAAGGATGGGAGAGCCCCACGTTGTGGGAGTGGCCCCCAAACCCATGGGTGGGGCAGATCTCTCAGGAACTTTCGGTGCTTTGGCGGGACGCAGGCGGGTGTCACGTTTGGGCCTCTGTGCTGGTCCAGCGCCCCCCGGCGCCCCACCTGGAGGCTGTGCAGGGCGGTCTCCCTGGGCTCCCCAGATGCAGGCATGGGGAGTCCTCAGGGAACGCAGAGCGCGCGGGAGCCGACAGGGGGCGCGCGCGAACTCCCACCGGAGCCCAGCGCAGGGCTCAGGCCCTTGGCTCATAGACTGCGGTGGTGAGCAGTCCCGGCCAGGCTCTCCGAGCTACAAAACACACCCGCTTCCTCTCCGCAGCTCCGGGCACCAGCCCGGGTCCCGAGGTCGCCTGGAGCCGGCTCTGCTGAGACACAGGGCCCTCCAAGGCGCAGGCGCCTCCCGCCTTCTAGCCTGGAAGGGGCGCCCTGGGCCTGGCCGTCCCCATCCATGTGATTGCAAACCGGTTGGGCACCACGGAGGGTCCCAGCTCCCTGCCTCCCGGGCGGAGGGTTCAAAGGCGACTGTCACCCCCATTCTCTTGGGGAGAAAGTGCCTTTTCTCCGAGTCCATATGGGCACTTCCTCTGGACCGGCTCAGCCTCCCGGCCCCTTTGTCCCGGCTGTCAGTGAGAAAGAATCACTTGACTTACAATAACAGGGTCAAAAGACGACAGAGGATAATCAGTTGATCCAGGAAGAATTGGCATAAAGAACACCCCACTGCTCGGCGCTCTTCCCCATCGAGACGTGATCGCGTAGCTGTGATTGCGATGCTAATTTCTACACGAGGAAAAAAAAAACCCTTGTATTTGGGAATTTGTTGGAAGAGAATTTCAGACACATCCGATTGGAAAATGTGGCCTGAATGCCTGAACTTTTTTTGGGAGGGGAGGGAATGTAAAAAGCACCAACGCAGAGATCTGAATGGACTTTAAGATTCTCATAGAAATAGCTTGTGAGCCAAACCCATCCTCTTCCTGCTCCCCAAAAGCTAGGAATGAGAGAGAGAAAGGGAGATAGAGCTGGAGATAGAGATGATAGAGATAGATAGAGATAGATATGGAGATGGAGATGGAGATAGAGATGAG
The DNA here is from genome assembly GCA_025583905.1 of Ia io. Classification (NCBI taxonomy): domain Eukaryota; kingdom Metazoa; phylum Chordata; class Mammalia; order Chiroptera; family Vespertilionidae; genus Ia; species Ia io. Next base: position 6,486,534 of record JAJQQW010000021.1, read on the forward strand.
AGACAGATGAGAGAGAGATGGAGAGAGAGATGGAGATAGAGATAGATAGAGATAGAGATGAGAGAGATAGAGAGAGAGAGAGAGAGAGAGAGAGAGAGAGAGAGAGAGAGAGATGGAGATAGAGATGGAGATAGAGATAGAGATGAGAGAGAGAGAGAGAGATGGAGATAGAGATAGATATGGAGATGGAGATAGATAGAGATGAGAGAGAGATGAGAGAGAGATGGAGATAGAGATGGAGATAGAGATAGATAGAGATAGAGATGAGAGAGAGAGAGAGAGAGAGAGAGAGAGAGAGAGAGAGAGAGAGAGAGAGCTTGCTTGCTGGGTTCTCAGGACAGTCTGTGGGGGGTGGGCAGTGGTGAGCAGATCTCACCTCAGGTGCACTTGGAACGCGGTCACCCAAGGGGAGGAGCCAAGGCCAGTGTCCCAGCCCCAGCCCCCGCTCAGAGGCGCCTCCCGCTGGAAGTTGGGGCACCTGGCCTCGCTCTGGGACAGGTGCTTGCCAGTGACGGGCTCCTTCCACAGGAGGGGTGGTGATGGGGAGGCTGTGGCTGCCTTTTCTGCATCTTTGCTTTTCAGGGATGGTGGTACCCTGGTTTAACCCCCTCCCCCCTCAGTTGTCTTATGGGAACTCAGTTGGGGCAGCTGGACCAAATCCTACCTGGATCAATGTGTTAAGGTCCCTGTGGATTGGTGTTTTGAATAATCAATCTCTCTCCATCGCTTCTTAATCATGCTTAACTCAGGCCTCTCCCCCACCCCCACCTCATCCCTCCCTCCCTCCCTCCCTCCCTCCCTCCCTCCCTCCCTCCCTCCCTCCCTCCCTCCCTCTGTCTTTCTTTGTCAACTCTTTGGATCCTGTCTTTCTGCTATTAACATTCCTCAATGTCACATGCGAGTCTTTTCTTTAAAACAAGCTCCTCATTGGCGTGTCTGGATACTTCTTTTATTATTATTACTGAGTCCTTTCTCCCCCATAACGACACCAGGATCATTATATAATCCCACAACAAAGACGCTTTTGAGGCACCAGCTTTTGTCAACCCCAGGACAGAGAATGCATAATTGCATTATTCAGCTTTCTCCCCTTCTTCCCCTCTTCCTCGCTCCACAGAAACCCAACCCCAGGCACCGCTCACGTCTCCACCTCGTTCCCCTGCCTCCTAGGATTTGCCAACGCGTTGACCCGGCCGTTTACAAAAGTTGCCTTTAAAAAAGTTATTTTGCTGGGCGATGAGTCCTGGAGCCCACCCCGCCAAGATGATTCCGGACCCATAAGGCTGAGGGCCTGCGTGACGTTTTTTTTTTTCTCCTCCAAGTTTAATTACCGTATGCTAATTTCCTTGCCTACTACGTGATTAATTAAAATCATATTTTCATAATCATTTGGCACCGGCATTGTTTTAGAATGATCATGATCTCCTAAACAGCGTCTGCAAATAGAGTCGCCTCTAATGGCAGGCGCGGGAGGCCGGGCTGCGGACCTCTCCCTGTTTGTATCGCCGCGATTGGCAACATAAGTGCCTTATTTACACTAAATACGCCACAAGGTTACAGCGCGGATCAACGTCATTTGATCGGTGATGACTCCCTTAAACGCCTGGGCTGGGAGCGCTTCTCCGCGACCCGCCGTCCACCGAGATGCACCCGGGAGTTCCTTTCCCCCCCAGAAAAGAAACAGACTTTAAATAGTTTCGGGAGCAGGTAAGCATGACGCTTTTCTCGCTCTCCCTTCCCCGGCTCGCCTCTCCCTCCCTGGCAATCTCTCTCTCCCTCTCTCCCTCTCTCCCTCTCTCTCTCGGCTGGATAAAAAATTCTTTAGTCAAAGGCAGGAATGCAAAGTAGTGACAAGCGAAGGGGCTGATATATGTCTCCGTAACGAGCCTGACAATCAGAATGCAGCTCCTGGAGAATAGATAGATTTTAATAAGTGTGTTTACATGAGCTCAAGGTCAGAAGCAAGCTGCGCTGTGTTAAATGGTTTCTTAGTTGCTAGACAGAGAGAAAAAATGGACGATCACACACCATTCTTTGTAGATTATTATATCAAGGGTTCAGTCTCTGGCTCATCAAAGCTAAATGCCGCAAGACCTATCTAGTTGCTGTGAATTATGCCAGGGCGACAATGGAGAGCCTTTTTAATGGTACAATGCATTTCACCTACCCGAGAGGGGGAGGCCGAGCCGGGCCGGGGATGTCTGCGGGGCTGGGTGATGAGTATCAATGAGCGGGGCGATCGGAGCGGAGGCGGATGAACATGCAGCCCGCCCTGGCCGGGCCGGGCCGGGGCCGGCGCGCGGGGCTCCGCCGGGCGGGCGCGAGAGGCGCGCTAGCAGGGCGCCGGTCCCCCCTCAGCCCCAGAAAATGATCAAGTCAATCATGTGGACATGTTTCATTATTCATTGAACACAATCTTTACAACGCTCCGTTTACGTGCCGAGTTTGCTCCCCACGCCCGCGCCTCGATATATATAAGGTAAGGAAAACAAAGGTGGGGGGGCCGCGGGGCGCGCCGGGGCTGGGCGGGGTGGGGGCGCGCCGGGCGCGCGGGCGGGGGGAGTGGCGGGGGGGGGCGCCCGCAACTGGAGGTGGCAAAGTGAGTTTGGACTCTTGGCGTGGCCCCCTCCCCTCCCCCTCCCCCTCTCGGCGAGGCCTGCGCCCGGTTCCTTCTGGCCCCGTCTCGATTAAAAAATACGCTCTAATTAAATATCCGTGGCGGTGACGTGGGCGAGAGGCTGTCAGCGGGGGGACGGGAAGACGCCGGAGCGCGGCGGCAGCTGGGCGCGGATGGCTCCGGCGAACTTCGGAGGCAAGTGGGACCCGCGCCTGGGCCACCGCCTGCCCCGCCCGCAGCCCCCGACCGTTACTTTGAAAAGGAGTCGCAGGCACTGGCGCCCGGCGCGCCCGGGGGTGGACCCAGCGCCCGGCTCCGGGCCCAGCTGCGCCCCCGTCCGCGCCCGGCCCTGCGCCCTGGGCCCCGGGAAACTTTCGCAGGGTCTGGGGGGTCGCATGGGGAGGGGAGGCCGGGGCCACGCAAACTTCTGATCGAGTGACTTTCCCCATTTCCCCGGTGCCGAGATGCGGGCTCCCGGCTCCCTCCCTCCCTGCGCGGCTCGCTGCGGGATCCGCCGCCCGGGGGGAGGGGTGGGGAGAGGGGGATTTATAATCATTAAAAAAAAAAAAAAAATCAAAGTTAGCTGCTGCTCACACGGTGTGAAAGTTGCAGGCGCCCGGGCCGCAGAGACCTGCCATTTTGTGTGTTCACTGTCCTCCCGCGCCCCGGGAGCCCGCGAGGCCCAGGCGGGGGCGCGCAGGCCAGGATGCGGGGTCCGCTCCGCCGCCGGCCGGGCTCAGGCTGCAGCGCCCGGAGCGCAGGCGGCGCCCCCAGCGGGCCCGGCCCAGCCCCAGCCCTGGGGCCCGGCTGGGGGCCCCGGAGAGACACGGAGACAGAAATAAGTAACAGGTTATGGAGGGAGCCACAGCCCGGGCTGCAAATGAGGCCAATCAGAGTGTGTGTGTGTGTGTGTGTGTGTGTGTGTGTGTGTGTGTGCGCGGGGGGGGGGGGGCTGGAGGCGGGGGCTGGAGGCGGGGAGTGGGGGGGTCCAGGGCGCCGAGGAAGAAGAGCGCAGTTTGGGGGAACAGGCCCGCCAGCCCAGATGCAAGACTGGGGGCCAGTGATTTGCTGACAAACCTTTCTGTTTGCTTCCTTCCCCACGTTATTTTTGAAGAGGAAGAATTGAGGAAAACAGTCGTAGGCGGGACCGGGATGTATTTTAGGCAAAAAAAAAAAAAGGGGGGGGGAAATTTTTCTTTGATGATGAGTAGGAAAGTGTCCAGATCTCACGCGCCCATCTGTTGCAGTTTTGCAAATAATTTAAAATATAGATCTCTCCATACAGACGGGGGTATGGGCAGGGGAGGGGGAAACGCAAGCGCCCACAAGTTAGTAAAAAGGAAAGGAAAGGGGGTGCGGGGCCGGAGGGAGCCCCCCAGCTCCTCGGCGGTGACTCCGGCAGGGCTCTCTGGGGGGGACAGGTGGAGGGCTGTGCCCCCCTTTTCACTTCTGTGTCGTGTGTCCCTCCCGTCCACCTCTCGGTGACCGCGGACACTGCCCCGTCCTGTGGGGACGCGGGGCCACCGGACCCGGCGGGTCCCAGCCGGCGCGGAGGCTGCGGCCGCGGGGTTTTGTTTGCGGACCCTGTTGTGTCTCCGGAGTGCTCGCGGGAGAGGCGGTTTCCCAGCGCCTTCGTGTTCACTTCAGCGAGAAAATACGGAGGCTGCGCCGCGTCCTGGCCGGAGGGGCTCGGGCGCCCAGGGCGTGTGGTGCTGGCGGGAGCGCGGGGGGCGCGGGCAGCCGGGAGGGGCGCAGCGCGGGCGGCCTGGGCTCCTGCGCTTCCTCGGGCCGCCGTCGCCGCCGTGCAGTTTAGCGGGGATCCGACAGGGGCCGCGTTTGCTGAGCGCATCCGGCGGGGCGGGCGGCGCGAGCGGGCACGGCTGCAGGGCCAGGCTGCCGGGGAGCCTCGGGGAGGGCCCGGGGCGAGAGGGTGGGATGGCCGTGGGGAGCGAGCTGGGCGTGAGTGCTCCCCACCCTGGTCTCCTGGGTCCCCAGCAAGTCCGGCAGCCCCTGGAGCCCTGGCTTCGGCGCCCCCGTCTCCAGCCAGGGCTTAGGTGAACTTGGGGTGGGGTGAGCGCGCGCGCGCGTGCGTGTGTGTATGTGAGTGTGCGCGCGCGTGGAGCAGGGGTGCCGGGACGCAGTTTTCCCTCCCGAGTGATAGTAGCTACTGGGTTCTTACTTTGCGGCCGGCTCTGCTCCCAGCCGCCGTGGGGAGGGGCGATCTTTCCCATCACTCACATCTTTGTTCATTGTTCAGAGTGGAAGGCAGGCGACTTAAAGAGGCGAAAGAGAGGAAAAGGGGCGGGGGGGGGGAGGAAAAAGAGGGGGGCAGGAAGAGGGAGGAAGAGAGGCGGGGGGACAGCGCCCCCGCCCGCGGGGTCAGGGTGGACCGGGAGCCAGGAGCCGCACGGAGGGTCTCCGGGAAAGTGGACGGTACCGCTTTAATGAACTTGCGATGCTCGGCGGCGGGACCTGGCGTAGCCGTGACGCGCCCCATAAATCCGCCGGCCCGGCTGCTCCCGAACTCGTGCGGTCGCCACCGCGTCAGACCCAGCGCGCGCCTCTCAGTCCGGAGCCATTTGCATAATTGGATTTTTTTTTGGCCTCCTTCTTCCTCCCTGAAACTTGTTTGAAAACCGCGAGGACCTCCCCGTTGGGAAGCGGGTGCCAAGTAAGTGCCCAGCGGTGCCCTCGGCGCGCCCTGGGGTCAGCGCGCGCAGCCGGCGGGCGAGGTGCGGGGAGCGGCGCGCGGCGGGGTGGGCCTCGCCGGTGGGGTCGGCAGCCTCGGGCTCCCGGCTCCCGGCTGGCAGCTCCGCAACTTTTTTTTCTCTGTCTGCTGACTTTTCGGGGCAGGTGAGGCGTCTGGCCCGCGCATACCTGTAGTGAGCTGGGGAGGGATGCGATTTCAGGGCGCGGTGGAGTTGGGCGCCTCTTGCTGGGGCGGGCGATTGGTCCTGGCCGCCACGGAGGGCAGAGCTGTGGGGAGCAGCGGGCGGGCTGTTGCTGCTGGTGGCGCCCAGAGGCAGCTCCTCACCGGATGCCTCCCCCATTATCCCAAGGTTTGTGTCTCTGTGTGTGTGTACATATGTGTGCATGCGTGTGCGTGTGTGTGTGTGTGTGTGTGTGTGTGTGTGTGTGTGTGTGTGGTCGCCGGTGCTTGGAAAAGCAAAGCCAAGCCGCCCGCACTGGAGCAGCAGGGCCCTCGCACTTACACGTCTCCCCTCCTCTCATGTCTGTGGCGGGCAAGAGGGCACACGCAGCGGTTTGCTGGAGGCCGGGTCACGGAGACATGGGCAGCTCTGTTGGCAATGCCACCGGTGCTCCAGCCAAGCGGGAGCTGCTTCGGAAGGTGCCAGCCCTTGCCTGCCCAGGAGAGCGCGTTCGCAGCCTCTCCGGCGGCATTAAAAGGCACAATCCATCATCATCGTTATTTGCAGCAAGCAGGACCTGGGGAAGTGGATTTGCTGGGGATCGACTGTCACCCTAGTTCCCCTTCTCTGGGAACTTGCTGGAAGCTGGGCCCCCCACCCAGCCCAGCAGGGGCAGGGGACTCTGAGTGTCGCTGGGGAGTCGCAGGGGGCTCCCAGGCAGCCCTCCGGCCTCTGCTCTGGGGGAGCCTGGGGCTCTGGCTGAGGCTGCTTTAGTTATGATGTCATTCTGATAGCGCAGAGCAAATGTCTCCTGATCCACCATTAACCGCCTGGCTGATCTGCCTGGTAACGACGGCCCGGCGGCCAGGCGTGGGCAAACGCAGGCTCAGGGGCCCTGGGGGTCCCTCCCCCCCAGGACCAAGGGGCTGCCAGAGGCCTCACACTGGGCCCTGCCTGTAAACCTTGTCCTGCTTCCATCTAGACTTGACAGGGACGCCAGGCCCCTGGACAAGGGACCCTGTTTGCCCAAAGTTTGGAAAACTTTTAGAAGCCTTCGCTTTCCACAACACCCTTTATCCGAAAAAAAATTTTTTTTTTTTATTGATTTCAGAGAGGAAAGGAGAGGAAGGGGGAGAGAGAGAAACATCCATGATGAGAGAGAATCATGTGATCGGCTGCCTCCCTCACACCCCACACTGGGGATGGAGCCCGCAACCGCGGCCTGTGCCCTGACCAGGGATCAAACCGTTGACTTCCTGGCTCATAGGCTGATGCTCAACCACTGAGCCACGCCGGCCGGGCGGTCTGGTAAAACTTGAACATGGTTGTAAGCAGGCAGAGACCCCTGGATCTGGGACCCGCGGCTGGGGGCCTGGGTCTCGGGGCCGTTGTGTGGGAGAGTGTTGGTAACATCTGCCCGCCACCTTCGGTCCCTGAAATCTGACTTTATGTAAATGTTGCTGCATGTAAAGCGGGTTGAGTGTGGGTTTTTAAAGAGTGCTCGGTGATTTAAGATTTCTTCGGATTGACGGTTCATGTGAAATTTGCATAAATGGGATGAGAATGAACTTAACATCTGGGCCTGTGAGAAAGGTTAGTGCCTCGTATGTCATCTGCAGAGAATGAGTGTACAAGGCTCAAGGCTGAGCCGGACGTGGGGAGAAAGTTCCTGGGACAAGGATGGTTGTGATGGAAAACCTGGGAAAGCACTTCCAATGGATCTGGGTTCCCGGGGCCCAGGCTGGGGAACGGGCTTGCTCTGTGCGGGGAGCGTTTGACTTCTGAGCAGGTTTCAGATCCTCGCAGCTCAGCGTTGACTGCTGGCTGGGCCGTCTGCACGATGAGATGACCGGGGGTGGTGGGGGCAGCAGCCACACTGTCTGGTCGACGCCAGGAGCCAATGACCCCCATGGGGGGGGGTGCAGGCAGGTGGCCAGGACAGGTGCCCTGCGAGCCACAGCACCCCACTGTGCTGAGTCCCCAAAGCTGCCTGATCAGGTTGTGATGAGGTGGTCTTCTTGGCCTCAGGTGACCCGAGATACTTCCCTCAGCTCAGACCTGCAAATGCTCACGCCTACCCCCGCCCCCCATGAACCCTGACCCCCTTTTGAGCAAGACACGCCGATCTCTGGATCTCTGGCCTGAGGAATCAGCCTTCCCCAGACGCGGCTGCCTCTGCTCAGGAGGCGGCTGTGAATGGCACAGGTGTTTTTAAAGTGCCTGGGCTGGAGGGAAGGGAGGCAGCAATGACGCCGAGAATATAGAGGAACTCGTGCTTTCTCTCCCCTTTGGAAGAGGATCATAAAAGAAGGAAGCAAATAGGTTTATTTTCCCAGTTTGAATGAGGACAATTATAGCTCTTTACCATCTTTGGATGCAGTGTGTTAATAAGCCTTGTAAGTAAGCGGCGAGATCAGCCTGCATTTTGTTCTCGGCATTATTTAAAGTGAGGCTTGTTGCGCGTTTGGAATAGGAGCAAGCTTTCTGCAGGTCCGCTTGGGTCCACGCGGAGGACAGAGGGCCCGACACCCCTGCCAGGACCCGGTGGTGAGTGTGCACCCGCTCCTGTTCCCTCCTGTCCCCACGGGAGACCCTAGGATTGCGTCAGAAGGCCCCTGGCGGTCGGCGGGCCGGAGGCATCTCCAGGGCGGTGGAGGGTGAGCTGTGGGGTGTAACAGCCACACACAGGTGCACTGACCTCAGAGACTCCTGTGGGCTGTGGGGCTCATGGGGGGAACCCACACCGACCCTGCGTCTCTAGCCCATCCAGGGTGGGCTGCGGCTGGGCCCTGAGGGAATGGGGGGAGGAGGGGCCCCAGGGCCGGGGGGGGCCGTGCTCAGGGGACTGGTGTGTTGTCCTTGGTTGAGTGTGTCTGGCTGGGCGCTGGTGGGAGAGGCCTTTGGTTGGGAGAGGGACTGTTGCTCAGGCCTCGCTCAGTGCCCTCAGAGGGCTGAGCAGCGAGCTACGCTGGGGGGTCACACGTGCAGGCAGATGGAGCTACGCCAGGGGGTGCCCCCACTGGGGGCTCGGGTGTGGTGATGCTGGTGTGTGTATGCATGTGCACAAGTGTGTGTCTCCGTGTGTGTGCACACGAGTGTGTGTGTGTGCATGAGTGTGTATGTGTCTGTGTCTGCGTGAGTATGCACATCTGTGTGTGCACAAGTGTGCACGTCTCTGTGTGTGCATGCCTGTGTGTGCATGAGCGGTCATGTGTCTATGTATGCACGGTTGTGCACGTGTATGTGTGTGCATGAGTGTACACGTACTTGCGTGTGTGCGTGCTTGAGTGTGACATGCCCATGAGTGCACTAGTGTACGCATATCCGTATGTGTGTGTGCACGTGCTGGGGAGAGTGTTCCCTGACCGCAGCACCGCTTCTGCCATGTTTTCCTGTTCACCCACCTGGCACTGCCTGGGCAGGTCCGTGAGTTTGTGAACACGGGTGGGTGGGGGTCAGGCCCAAAAGCTGAAGGAGTAGAAAGTGGAAGGAAACATACATGTTCAGAACCTGGCCTGGGGTGCAGGCCGTCTCCTGGGGCAGATGTACACTTTCCCCCAAACGAAGGCAGACATGGCTGAAAGCCACCTCCGGAAAGTGGGCCACTCGGGAAGCCACCGGGTGGGGCCCGGCCCTGCGTGGGTGGGCATGGGGCCTCCGGCCCAGGCCTGGCATCTGCAGGCTCGCGTGGGGCCCGGGCTGGTGCTGCTGGCTCTGCCGCTGCTTGAGGATCCACATCCCACTTTCACTTTTAAAACTCCTAGTACATCTTCCGCCTTTCCCTTCTCGTGGAGTATTGTACCACAGAGGACATGGATACATGGCTTTTCGCAGCCTCTGCGCCTGCGGGGGTCAGGTCAGTGGCTCTGAGACGGGACTGGGGTGGGGGGACTTGCCAGGCTGACCGGAGCCCCCGTTTTCTAGATGAGGGTTTGCACAGCCGCACAGTGGACACGGCTGCTGCCGAGGCTGCCCTGTGTGCAGCAAGGCGTTTGGCTGCATCACTGACCTCTGACCTGTACATGCCGGCGGCACCCCCTCACCCCGCCTCTTTGTGACAATCACACGTGTATCCAGGCGTTTCCATCCATTCCCTGGGGGCCCAGGCCCCCCGCCCTGCCACACGGCCTCCACCTGCCAGGCCTTGTCCTCAAGGGTGAAGGGCCAGCCTGCTGCATGCATAGCCAGGGTGACAGATGTGTTCCAAGGACCTGGGACTCCAGGGGCCTGGCCTGGCCTGAATGGGGCAGAACTGGGGGTCCGCGAGGAGGGAGAACCCGAGTGGAAGGCAGAGGGGCTCCTGCCGCTTCTAGATGAGTCTCACCCTGAAAACGGCCCCTGGTGAGAGCTGCCTGGTCCCTGCTGGGCCGTGACACCGGGAGGCGGGGGCCGTGGCTTGGAGCCCGTCAGGGTGGCCATCAGGGTGGCCGTGTGTGGTCGCATGGGGTCTGAGCCCTTTAATCATTCAACCCCCGCAGCCTCTTTTTTTTTTTTTAAAGGATGCATTAAAAAATATATATTTCTTTATTGATTTCAGAGAGGAAGGGGGAGGGAGAGAGAGAAACATCAGTGATAAGAGAGAATCATGGATCGGCTGCCTCCTGCATGCCCCACGCTGGGGATGGAGCCTACAACCCGGGCATGTGCCCTGACCAGGGATCGAACCGTGACCTCCTGGTTTCTAGGTCAACGCTCATCCGCTGAGCCACCGGCGGGCTCCCTGCATCCTCTTTACGAGGGCGGGTGCTATATCCACGCCCACCCCCCCCACTCCCCACCCCTGTTTCAGGAAGGAAACGTTAGGGATGGAGAGGCTGGGAGGTGGGTCCACGGGCCCTTCCCAGGCACACTCACCAGGAGCCGGAGCTGCTCTCCACAGCCTCCCGACCTTGGCGTGGGGGGCGTGGGGGGCGTGGGGGGCGTGGGGGGCGTGGGGGGCGTGGGGGCTGAGTGGGCAGGGAGAGGACCAGCGCCTCCAGGTGGGTGTCCGCGGAAGGGCATGCAGATGCTTGGGAGGGACGAGGAGGTGCAGGGAGGACACGTCTGGAGGTCTCCTCCCCGCTGCCACCTGCTCTCACGTGGCCTTACGAGGAGTGCCCTGGTGACATGGGAAGATGAGGCCGTGGCGCGGGCTGACATTAACCGAAGGCTCTCAGTCGAGGCATTACGGCTGTGACGACCTGTGCCCTGGGGGCCGGTCTGTGGTGACCAGGTGGGCCGTCCCTTGCCTGTCCCTCTCCCTGCTGGCTCGTCCGTCACCTGCCTGTTGTCCCCCAGCTCCTCGGGCGCCTTCCACACCCACCCTGGTCCCCCCAGGTAGCACCCTCAGCCCCTTCAGGATTTCTTAGCCTCTTGTTGATCTGTTAGCACATCACACGTGCACACGCCCCCGTGCCAGGACGAGGGGGCGCTGCTCAGGCTGCAGGAGCAAAGCTGCTGGGTCCCTGAAACCCAGACGCATCACAGCGGTGCCCGCTGAGCAATTTTTAAAAAACCTTTAAAAAAATATTTTTATTGATTTCAGAGAGGAAGTCACGGTTTGATTCCGGGTCAGGGCATATGCCCGGGTTGTGGACTCCATCCCCAGTGTGGGGTGTGGAGGAGGCAGCCGATCCATGATTCTCTCTCATCACTGATGTTTCTCTCTCTCTCCCTCTCCCTTCCTCTATGAAATCAATAAAAATATATATTTTTTAAAATATTGTCACTAGTGGGCACGGGGGCTGTGACAGCCTGTTGTGGCCACGGCTCGTGCGCAGCTAAGGGAGGATCAGGGGCCCACCCGGCCGCTCACCTTGCTGGCGCACCCGCCTCCCGATTCCATACCCAGAGGGCAGGCAGACAGGGCTCTCCGTCCCCGGCACATCGGCTCTCCTTCACCACGGAAGTGACCACTGTCAACCGGAACTTGCGACTTGGAGGACAGACGCCTTGTTGTCCACTTGTTTCCCAGAGGGAGAACACAGGTGGGAACTCCATCGGGAGGCGGCACCTGCTCTAGAAAGCACGCCGTGGGCAGGCCTTGTAGGGATCACACGAGATGTCAGCCACCGAGTAGCTTGATTATGTAATTTTATCTTTCAAAACAGCGAGCCACATTTATTCCCGATCAGCACACACGTAAGGAAATGTAATTCTTGATTGAAATCTATCGAAGCCCAGGCAGGCCCGGCCTCCCACGGCGCCTCAGAAAGGCCGTTGAGCTCTGCGCCCGCGGAGGGCTGGGAGGCACAGCTCACGGGCTGGGAGGATTCTGCACCCGCGGCCGGGCGGGGGGACGGCGGGAGAGGTGCCCAGGTTTGGGGTCGTCATCCGGGTCTGCTGGGAGCAGGGAGCATCTCCGGTGAACACAGCTGGGCCTGCTCACCGAGCTCAGCCAGCATCTGAGAAACTTTATTCCCAAACGTTGCCCCAGAGAGAGGCTCAGCATAGGGGGAGGGGGGGGGCGGGGGGCGGGGGCGGCCATCCCTCCAGTGACCTGAGAAGAGGTCAAAGGTGGGCGTGCATGTGGGATTGGGGGTGGGCAGAGGGTCACATGTGGGCACGGAAGGGTTTAATCTGAGAAGCTGCAACCTTGCAGATGGTGGGGGGCCACCAGAGCCACCAGGTGCCCCCAAGTCCTGCCGTCACCCTGGCCCGGGGCTCTGAGTCGCGGGGAGCCGGGGCCCCGCCGGGAGCTCTCCTGGCTCCGGGTGCTCCGTTCGCGTCTTAAGCAAAAAGCCAGACGCTGTCTGCAGTTCCTCTCTGGGAGGATGACGGCTTTGACAACTTAATATCTATTTTCTGTGTTTTATTTTTTTGTCTCCCCCCCCCCCCCCCCCACCGCCACCCGCCGATTTCTTCCTTCTCGGCTTCGCAGCAGCATTCTGAAAGTGTGTTGAAAAAGCTTTTGTTCCAGTTTGGAGGTGGGAGCATCGGAATTTTGGTCCCGTCGACATGCTCAGGGGGCGGGTTTGGGAGCAGCAGACGCGATGATGGACGTCGGCATCATCTGACCCGGGTGGAGGCTGGGAGGGGCGTCCCCTCGGCTGCTCCCCGAGGAATCTCAGGGGCTCCTGAGCCCCGCCAGGGCCTGGCCGGCTGACCGGCGTTTCCCATGACGAAGCCTCTGTGATGTGTGATGTCATGGGTGGTGACAGGGCCCATCCTTGGGGTGTGTGCATGCGCCGAGGCTGTGGGCACGCGTCCCTCGCGGTGCTGGCTGTGAGGCCGAGTGATACATCCCAGACCCCACAGCGCGGCCGTTCTCAAAGCCCTCCCGGAGACCCGGCTGCGAGGGGACCCGCGGCCCTGGCATCTCCCGGAGGCCGGAGGCCGGCACCTGGAGCCTGGGGTTCCCCTCCGGCCTGCGGGGTTGGCAGGCATGGGCGCTGGGGTGGCCTTGCACCCGGCCTGTTCTGCCTGACCTCACGCCTGGCTGCGCCGTGGAGGCCCCAGGCCCGTGGGTGCACCCAGGAAACGTGCTCTTGGTCGCCTGGTGACACCGCGCTGCTGAAGTCAGGCCTTTGCTGCGTGTGGCCTCCAAACGCCGCCGTCGCTGCGGGCACGTGCTCACGGGTCGAGGCCGAGTGGTCCAGCTGCGTCCTCCTCGGGACAGACTCTCCAGGTGGAACCGGGTCGTTGACTCCCGTCGGGGCGGCAGGGAGGCCGGCAGAGAGAGCGCTGCCTCTCCAGGCATCAGGGGGCTGAGCAGAACCCAAGGCAAAATCGGGGCCGAGAATCTTATTTAAAGGGGCAGCCACATGTGCTCGCCCGGCCGCGTCCCGGGGGCAGGCGGGCTCACCTGAGGTGGCCGGCCTGGGGAGGGGAGGGGACCCTGGCTGGCTAATCTTCGGCCTTCGCCCGTTAGCCCTGAATCCACACGGGGGCCGCATGTCCCGCCGGCTGTGTCGTTGCCCCGGAGGAGGCAGCTTGAAGGGCCCGGGAGCTTCATGTGCATTTAATTCCCTAATTATTTTTTTTTTGCACGGGTTACATCGCACCTGCATTGGATCAAAACCTGCAAGTTAGGTTCTGCATAATTTAGTTCTTAGGGATGTTCCCCCTCACTCGTGATGAAGATGCCGATTTCACTGAGCCAGAAACACGGAGTTTGTACATGCAGGAGCGCGGGGGCCTTTCTGTGTCTGGGGTGTGAGCGGTGAGACAGGGAGAGGAGCGGGCTAGTCTCGAGTTACTCACCTGGGGGTCAGTGAGCACGAGGACTGGCCTCCGAGGTTCCAGAAGATGCATTTTAAAGGGTCAGCTGAGCCCTGGCTGGTGTGGCTCAGTGGATAGAGTGTCGGCCTGCGGACTGAAGGGTCCCGGGGTTCGATTCCCAGTCAGGGCACAGGCCTGGGTTGTGAGCTGATCCACAGTGGGGGGCGTGCAGGAGGCAGCTGATCAATGAGACATTGATGTTTCTCTCTCTCCCTCTCCCTCCCTCTCTGGAACAATAAAAATATATTAAAAAAAAAAAAAAAGGGTCAGCTGTACAATGTGGGGAGGGGCTTAGGTCTTCACTAAGCAGACATTCTCACCCAACCCATCACAGGTGGCTCCACGTTTCCAGGACACACATACACATGTACATGCACACACACACAATACATGCATGCACACACATACACACACAGCCTACCGGTTGCTGGAACCTTGGTGGGCATATGATGGGCCCTCGCTCTTCATCCTTTCTCTGAGCCAGAGCCAGAGCCCCCCAGGGAGGCACTGCCATTCATTCATTCATTCATTCATTCATTCATTCAGTGTCCACGGCAGGCTGGGTGCTGGGAGTGAGCAGAGCCGCCTCGGGGCCGTGGTGAACACTCAAGTGTGAGTGGACACAGTGACGATGCTTTCTTAGGATCCAGGTTCCCCATGAAACACACGTGTGTTCCAGGGATGCACTAAATTGCACTCGGGAGTGCACACTTGCGTGCACACTCATGCATCGAACCGGGGGCTGCTGCATTCAGGACGAGACCCCATGAGAGCGGGGCATCGGAATGCCTCCTGTCCTTTCCCTGTGGGGAGCGCGGAATTCTGGGGTGGCTGCCCTCGCTGAGGGGTCCCAGATGGGTCCCCGGAGGAGAATGCCAGCCCCGAGGAAGCAAGATCCCGACTTCCGGGAAACGCACAGGGAAGAGCAGGCCCGCACACGGCCCCCTGGCGTGTAGTGAGTGCGCACCCCATGGCGGCCCCAGCTCTAACGGGCAGGTGCCCTCTGAGTTAACCCTGGGAACCCCAGCCTTTCGCCGAGGGAAGGAGGCGTTCCCACGTGGCAGGACCTGCCCACGGTCACACAGCCGGCAGCCGGCAGGGCTCTGAGTGGCGCTAAGCCGGGGACGTGTGGTGCTGGGGACCCTGGCCCGGCCCTTCCCTGGAAGTGGGGTGTCCAGAGCAGGCCAGGAGGTGGAGAAGCGAGGCCTCCTCAGGGCTCCTCCCCAGCGTCTCTCCTTGAGGGGTGGCAGCAGGTCCTGGGCCGCCGGGGTCCGTCAGGCCCGTCTCTTCACATGTGTCCGGGCACCGCACAGACTCCCCAGCTCCTCCCCCGTTCCTCCAGCGCACATGCACTGCGGCGCCGCCGTGGCCCGATTTCCTGGCTCCTGCAGCTCCAGACAGAGTTCAGGGAGACACAGTGCTTCTCGTCAGCTGTGGCCGTGGAGGCTCCGTGATCCCAGTGGCAGCCTTTGCATTGAATGTAGGTTTCCAGTGGAAATGAAGGGTGTGCTGCTGGCTCTTAGGGTACTGAGCTTCCCCCCAGGATCCTAATCCTCTCTGGAGGATACTTTTCCCATTGATTCTAGAGAGAGCGGAAGGGAGGGAGGAGGTGGGGAGAGAGAGAGAGAGAGAGAGAGAGAGAGAGAGAGAGAGAGAGAGACATTGATGTGAGAGAGCCACTTTAGTTGGCTGCCTCCTGCACTTGCCCTGACCAGGGCTGGGGATCAAACCTGCAATTTAGGAACGTGCCCTTGACTTGAATCGAACCCGAGATATTTCGGTTCTTGGGCTGATGCTCTAACCACTGAACCAGGCCCTCATCAATTGGTTTTAAATGACTAAGTAAACTTCATTGCATAACTGTAAACATTCCACATGGTCCCACATACCTATGGTATTTCACATCATCCGCACCTCCACGTCAAGTATTAACAGGTGAACGACTCCATAGAAAAATTATGGAAATGAACACGTGACTTTCATTAGACTTTCAGAAAAGTTGCTTCAAGATTTTTCCTTCCTTAGCAAAAACCTATGATGGATAAAGAGGAAAGGTGTTTAAGGGGACTAGGAAGTTAATTCTTTTAAAAATAATTGATTTTAGAGAGAGAGAAGGAGGAGGGGGGAGAGAGATAGATGAGAGAGAGAGCGAGAGCGAGAGCGAGAGAGAGAGAGAGAGAGAGAGAGAGAGAGAGAGAGAGAGAGACATCGATTTGTTGGTCCACTTATCTGTATGTGCCCTGACCGGGATCAAACCTGGCGTATGGGGACGCCAATACTGAGCTGCCCCGGAGCCCCCACCAGGGCTAGAAAGAGCAGACCTTCAGGCGGAAGGAACAGCCGTGGTGAACAGCAGTCCCTGTTTTCTGTGACTGTCGCTTGGCTGTTGTCCACTCACCGTCTGAATGTCTTAAGGTAACGTGCCAGCACGGGAGATCATCATTTCCATTTCTCTGCTCCTGTTGGAATAATATTGTACCCAAGCATATAAATACAGACCTAAGTTTATATGTGTGTGTGTTGGTGAAACGTGTACCAACAATCCTCGCTCTTCCTCTTAAGGAGTATTTCAGGCTGTAGTGAGAGTCGTTCGGGGAGCATTTGGTGGCTTATTTTAGTCTCTGTCACGACTTGCCACGTGATTGTTCCATATTCAATTTGAGAAGTGACACGAGATTCCTTTTTCCATAATAAATGGTAAGTAATGTAATCATCCCGAACGAGAAACCTTACTGAAAACATTGCATTTTCCTCCAACGTGGAGCAGAGTGCCAACAATAGGTAGGATTAAATGAGATCAATATTTTGACAGGGCTCTATTATGTCTGGCTCACTAATTTGGAGAAAACTTCTGTCTTCCATCCCAAACTGCAGAGCGCCAACACACAGCAGCTTCCGCGCCTCCCCGCATCCCGGGGCACGCAAGGCTTTGGGGTTATTTCTGGAGGAAAACGAGTTTTGATTCCGCAGATGTATAGCCATGGCTTTGTGTAGGGTTTTGTCTCTGGGAACAATGAGAAAGTTTCGCCACGCAATTCGTATGCAAGGGACGGCTCCCCGCAAACTCCAGTGCAGTACAATGCTACAGTGTTTCATAGAAATGAACACACGTGTATGCATGTATGTGTGTGTGCATCCCATTGTTCTCTTTCGTTGCCTTCGTGCACACACAACACACTCTTTTTAAAAAAATATGTATTTTTATTGATTTCAGAGAGGAAGGGAAAGAGAGAGAGAGAGAGAGAGAGAGAGAGAAAGCATCAACGATGAGAGAGAACCATGGACCGGCTGCCTACTGCACACTCGGGAGATCGAGCCCACCACCCGGGCATGTGCCCTGACCGGGAATCAAACCCTCACCTCCCGGTTCATAGGTCCACGCTCAACCACTGAGCCACGCTGGCTGGGCACACACTTACTCGGTCTTAAAGGCCGTCGTCATTGATGTTCAGTAATTTCCCCCCAAGTTTCACTAGCTTCCTCCTCTTCCAGAAGAATCTGGAGTTTCTGGTTTCTGAGTACCGACTGTGGGTGATTAAGGTCAATGCTAGCAGGCTCCTATCGACCAGGCCACGTGACAGAAGGGATTGATCTGCCCAGGGTTGCTCACTTCCCCTCGCACGGGGCCTGCCCACCTCGCCCACCCTTCATCACCCCCCCCATCCTTCCCAGGGCACTTCCCAGCGCCCCGCCCTGCCCCCCGGACTGTGCTGTCCCCTTCCTGCGGCCTCGCACCTCCCATGTGGGCCAGAAGTGTGTGCCTCCCCGCAGCCTGCCCTCCTTTGTTCTCCGGAGATTACAAAAGCCGGGATGCAGAAGAGCCGACGATAACAGGCAGTGTGTGTTATTGATGCCACTTTAATTGTCTTATTGACGATCGCTTGAACCGGGGAAGCATGCTAATATTTATCATCCCGTGAACTCATGTGCATGTTCCTGACTCAAGCCATCATGACAGCAGCATCTCCAAACTCAGGTGTGTGCCCCTGCGCCTCCCCTTTCGTCTGCGGGGACTCAGGCCCGCGGACAGCTGCATGGGGAGCCCGGTCCGCTCTCTGCTCCTGGTCCCCCCGGCTCACAGTTTCCTCTGGCCTCGTCCCCCTCTGGGAGAGATCGGCTCGGTAGCACCTGCACCGGCACCTGGCCAGCGAGGGGGCAGGGATCTGACCCACTGCGCATGGCAAAGAGGGCAGTGCCCGCTGGCCTTGCGGTGCCCAGTGGCGCTTGCTGTTTTGTTTCTTTTTTGAAGAGACAGCTGTTTCTCGCCTTCTGGGAAAGGCCCGTGGAGCATATTAGGAAGATGTAGAGCAGGTCAGGGCTGGGATGGAGGCTACGGTGCTGTTGGGAGGCAAACGCCGCTGAGGAGGTTGCATAAGCCAAGTGGACGGGGAGCCCTCACGGCCTCATGTGTCTCTGTGCAGGCTCCCTCCCATCCGCTCCCCTCGTGCGCTGGGCGCCGGGCCCACTGGCCGTGACTTAGTTCTGTGGACCTGGGTCCCACGTGAGGCCTTCGGCGTGGCCATTTCCTCTGGCCGGACCCTCTCGTCTGCACCTTCATCTGGCCTCCTGGGCCCCACCCCCACGTCTCACCCCAATGCCACCTCCTGGAGGGCCTCCTCCTGGCCCTCCTCCCCCACCCATCACCTCCTCTCTCACAATCCCTCTGTATTGTTCTCGCAGGAATTACGGGTATCGATTCCATCGGTGGTAAGCACCCGTTCCTGCTGCCTCCCTCCCCTAAAGCTGGATCCCCCCGTGGCCAGGGCTCCGGCAGGGTCCCGGGCGGCTGCTTCCATCGAGAGCAGAGACCTGCAGTGGCAGCTGATCCATACACGTGTTTTTTTAATGTATATACATTTAAAATGTATTTGTATTGACTTTAGAGAGGAAGGGAGAGGGAGGGAGAACATCAATGATGAGAGAGAATCATGGACCGGCTGCCTCCTGCACGCCCCACACTGGGGATCGAGCTCACAACCAGGGCATGTGCCCTGACTGGGAATCGAACCCTGACCTCCTGGTTCATGGGTCAGCGCTCAACCACGGAGCCACGCCTGCCGGGCTCACACATGTGCTTTGAAACAACGCTACTTTCCTAAGAAAAGTGTGGATTTGGGAGTCTGTCCTTGACGTGTGAGCCGTGTGGCATAAGTGAGTGTCGCTGCCTGTCTGTGGTCCTGCTGGAGACGGGAGCTGGGGTGGCTGCTCCGACCTCCTAAGAGGTCGTCAGATGGGAGTGCAGAGCGGCCTCTTGGGGAGCGTGCCTGGGTCCCTGCCAGCTGTGGGCACTGCCCATCACGGCTGTTCCTTGGGCTGTGGCCGTGGAACTGTGCCCTGTGAAGGCGTGTCCCTGCCCGGCCACCGTGTCCCCACGGCCTCTCCTGGCATCAGTAGGTTGGGCACGGAGCGCTCTGGCTGTGCTGTGCCGCTGCTGGGAGCCAGCTGCGTGGGCCTGATTAGCGCCGCGGCTCTGTCCTCGCCCTCGGCGGGCGGCTCTTGACGGGGGTCCCGGGCAGGGAGACGCCATCGCCGCCCTGATTGGGGAGGCGCTCGTGGGGCTGATGAGCGAGGTGGAGTCACCCCACTGGCTTCAATGAGACACTCGAATCGCGGAGGATGATTGCGGAGCCGAGAGGGGCCTCCAACCCAGGTCCCATCCTGCCGCTCACGTGGCTGCCATCGGGATGCTTGACGCTGCGCCCGCAACGGGAAGAACCTGTTTTCTGGAAGACTCGGAGTCGCTCATCTTCCTCCTCCCAACAGCCCCTGGGCTAGGACGCCACAGAGAGGTACCCGGTGGCGCCCTGGCCGGCGGCTCAGTGGTCAGAAAGTCACCCGCGCACCCAAGGGTCATGGGTTTGTTCCTGGTCAAGGGCATATCCCTGGGTTGCAGGTTGGATCCCAGGCCCCAATCGGGACCAGTGTCTCCTCCCCACACCCCCATCTCTCTCCTTTCTCACCCCCTCCCTCCCACTCTCTAAAATCAATGGGAAAAAATATCCGCAGGTGAGGATTAACAAAAAAAACAAAACAAAACAAAAGTAACAGATGAGGGATATGGGGGTGAAACCTCACCTGTCTGCCCCGTGGAGCCCTCCCGGACCCCACGGTTGGTTTGCTGGGAGAGCTGGATGGAAGTGAGTTTCCCAGCATGCATCTCTTCCCGATGTCCCCGAGGACAGGACTTCCCGTTCTCTTGCCTCAGCGTGTCCCCGTCTTGCCGGCTCCCGCCCTACCTCCCACATTTGGCACCTGCAGGAAGGCAGGGGGAGTCATCACTCCTTAGAAATGACGGGCGAGGACCAGGGCATGGTGTTTGGGAAAGACGCGGACACACTTCCCAGGGATGTGTTCATGATGTATAGGCCCCTGGACTAAAAACGATTTGCTACTATTTTTTTCCCTTCAATTCAATGAAGACCATGTGACTGTACCTGGGTGGCTGGACATCACTGTGACTCAGGGGCAGAACTTTTGGCCTGGCGGGCGTGGCTCAGGGGCTGAGCATCGACCTATGAACCAGGAGGTCACGGTTCGATTCCTGGTCAGGGCACATGCCCGGGTTGCGGGCTCGATCCCCAGAGGTGGGGGTGCAGGAGGCAGCTGATCTGTGATTCTCTCATCATGGATGTTTCTCTCTCTCTCCCTGCCCCTTCCTCTCTGAAGTCAATAAAAATATAAACAAAGAAAAGAAAAACAGAAGGCAGAACTTTTGGGGTGACAGCTCTCCCCGGGAGGGGGCTCCTCTTCAGGAGAAATAGGAAACCCTTGCTGCTGTGCTTCTTGGGGATGGTTTCTGCCTCTAATTAAGGAGGGAATTCCACCCTCGCGGCGGGCGGGCAGGCGGGGGAACCTGGCGGCAGCGTCCCATGGGGATTCCGGCATCGCTGAGTCATGTCCGCCTCCCAGTGCTCCTCCAGGTCTGGCTGGCCCCGGCGTCCCAGCACCTGCTGCCTCTCTGTCTCCGCTGTTGGGTTGCCTGAGTGCAAATGAAGTGCGTATTCAGGGGCGCCCACCTTGCACTCCCAGGCAGGTGGAGTCCTAGCAGCGTCAGAGGCAGGGTCGGGGCACAGGTCGGGGCCCGGCCTCGCCAGGGGGCTTGTCATTTGGGCGACGCATTACCCAGCTGCTCTGCTCTGTCTGTGCGACGAGGCAGCTGTGCCCAGCGATCCTTCTCGGCTCCGCGGAGGGAGGAGAGTCCGGGCGGCTGGTTAAACTGTGATGTTCCAGGCCCACCCGGGTGGGCTGTTCCGGTTCCACTGTGACCATGTATGAAGTGGGCCCACTGAAATGGCTAACACCAGCACACGTCGTCTGCCGCCTCCCTGGTCTTCTCCGGGTTGTCCTAATTTGGTGGCATTTTGCAAAAACCGCCGAGTATTCCTGATCACATCACAGAGGCCGTTCCAGGGTCTTTCCTTCCTGAGAACCGGCCCCTCCCAGGAAGGTGGCAGCATCAGCTGTGGGCAAAAGCCCCACACATCTTTTACTCGCCTCCGTCCACGGGGATGTTTTCCTGGCGCCTCCGGTGTCCAAGCCAGCAGAGCCGACTGGCCTGTCCCCACAGGAGTGGCCGGCGCAGCGGCTGCATCTTTGCGTTGACATCAGACCCGATAGAAACAGTAGGCGACGACGGGGAGCCGCTTCTGTGATTTTGAAAACCTGTAGCTTCAGCCTGGCCGGCGTGGCTCAGCGTTTGAACGTAGACCTAGGAACTAGGAGGTCATGGTTCCATTCCCTGTCAGGGCACATGCCCAGTTGTGAGCTTGATCCCCAGTAGGGGGTGTGCAGGAGGCAACTGACCCATGATTCTTTCTCATCATTGGTGCTTCTATCTCTCCCTCCCTCTCCTTTCCTCTCTGAAATCAATAAAAATATATATCTTTCAAAAAACTTAAAAATGTTTAGTTTCAAACAAAAAAACAAGCAAACAACAAAAGCACAAAACCTACCAATTTTGATTTCTTAGCCAATCCCCCCCAAGCTAGGACGGCTTAGGCCTTCAGGCTTCTGTGTGAAGTTGGGGAGATGTCCAGAGGCAGTGAGCAGGTGTGACCCCAGACTCCTGACCTTTACCTTCTAAACCATCACCCCACCCACCCCCATCTTCCTGAGTCCCTCCTGGGGCCAGTGGGTGTGGCTTTCCCTGGTGGTCTAGGGCAGGTGGGTGTGGCCAGGGCAGTGGGCGGGTGGGTGGGCGTGGCTGTCCACATGCCCAGCAGTGGTTCTGAGAAGCCCATATTCTGATGCCTGATGGGTTCCCCCCTGTGGCCTGGAAGACTCCTGGGTAGAGGGAGTCCAGTCCTTGGTCCTGTTGGCATCCCTCCCCGGATGCGAGGTGACATTAAGCGGGCGAACGAATCATCGCCCTGCGCAGAGCTCCTGTCAAATGACAGCTCTCCATTTTCTGCCGAATGCGCCCGGGCCTCCCGCCAGGTCCTGGGTAAACCACAGGCCCACCGTTCAGCACCTAAGGGGGTGCTCTCGGGTCTCACGCTTACAAAAGCCCATTGGGCTCCTCCCGCGCGTCCTGCCTGGGGGCTTGGGGTGCCCCGTCCGGAGTTCTCCTGTGGAAGACGAACGCTGTGGACCAAACACTCTCCTCCTCCATCGGGTGGGTGCCCAGCAGTGAGCGCTGAACAGCTGGGGATGAATGTTGTAGCTCAGCTGCAAATACTAATAGCAGGAAAGTGAGGAGGCGGGGGGGGGGGCACCCCGCCCCATGTGGCCTGGTTTCCCCAAGGAGGAGCCTGCAGCTCAGAGTCCCACAGGAGTCACGGTGGCGCATGGAATCCCCGCCTCAGGGGCTGATCCCTCAGGCTGAGGCTGTGCCAGTCAGACATGGTCAGGGGCCAGGGTGGGAGCTGCCGGGGCCGGCGCCTTTTTGGGGAGGGGATGGAGGCCAGGTGACAGGTCACGAGGTCACCAGGCTCCCGGGCCTTTGGCTGGGGTGGGCCTCGTGCAAGGACTCGGAAAACCTGGTTCCTGTCCACGCCCAGGGCTGGGAATGTGGGGGGTACATGCCCACGGCTGGAATGTGGGGGGGACATGCCCACGGTGGGAATGGGGGGGTACATGCCCATGGCTGGAATGTTGGGGGGGACATGCCCACGGCAGGAATGTGGGATACATACCCTGCCAGTAGTTCCTTCTCTGGGCAGACCAGCACCCTCCGGATCCGCCCTCTCCAAGCTTCGGAGAGGTGAAGATGGCTCCTGTTGATGTTTAAAAGCCGCTCAAGACCCGCCTGCGGTCACAGGTGTGACCCGCACCTTCCCGGGCGCAGCTGCGCGGCACGCCCTCTGCAGATGCTAAGGGAGGCCCCGCATCCTTCACTGGGTGCCTCTCCGTGCGCATCCACGGGCGGCACGTCCCGGGGCAAGAGGACGCAGACGCTGGAAGAGGGCGCTCACGTGGGCATGCTCCGAGACGCTGCCCCTGTCCGCGTGGCGCTGGGCCACGGAGAGCAAGCACGGGGGTGACCCTGGGGTGATCGGGCGCATCTGCCCGGCATGTCTCCGGCGCATTTTCCTGGATTTTATTGTTTTTAAAATAAATAGGGAGAAGGACAGAGATAGAACAGCAATGATGAGGGAGAATCCTGGATCGGCTGCCGCTTACAGGCCCCCCACTGGCAACCCGGGCGTGTGCCCTGACTGGGGATCGAACCCAGGCCCCTCAGCCTGTGGGCCGGACTCTATTCACGGAGCCACCCAGCCAGGGCACTTTCCTGCATTTTAAGGGGCATGCTCTGCCCTTGGCTGGGGATGCTCCGGAAGGGACTTGCGGGAGGGGCGGGTGCAGCGGTGGGATTGGAGGGCGGGGCTGGGTGTGCACCTGGGAGGAAGTTCCTTCCTCCCCCAGGGCCTCGCACCTGCACCTGCACCTGCACCTGCACCTGCGAGCTCAGGTGATGCGCGGGTGGGGATCCAGGATCGGAAGGCCCGCCTGGACGCTGCGGGGCCGGGGTCCCCTGCTCCCCGCGCTGCCCGCGGACCCCCAGGCACGATAAGCGGAGGGCGGAGGGACGGAGTCTCCGGCCGCGGCGTTTTGATGCTTTTTGGTTTTTGTTGCGTTGAGGGGGCGGGTCAGGGTTGACACTGAAAACTCCACGTCATGTCGCTGTTGTCTCTGCGTTTGGGAGAGCCTTCGAGGCACACGTGGTCTGTCCGCGGTCACCAGGCCTGGGGTCGTGGCCTCAGTGGTGTGGTGGGTGGGGAGCCCCCGGGACACCTTGGGCGTCAGGGGGAAGGGCCTGGGGTCTCCTTGGAAACCACGTCGCTTGCAGGTGGCGTCACTCAGGGTTTCCTCCCGCGTTGTGTGGGCTGTTAGGAGATGGTGGTTCAAAGGGTGCAGGTGAGCTCCAAACCCTGTCGGTTCCGGGGTGCAATGGGGTGCAGACGGCATCGAAGCTGGGGCCCCCGCGGTCAGGGCGCAGCCGCTCGGTAATGTGTGTGGAGAGACCTGCAGCAGGGTGCGGTGTGTGGCCCTTTAACCTTGACTCGGGGCAGTGAGCACACAATCAACATGCAGATGGCGAATTATAGGGTTTCTTAGCCAATCCCCCACCCGCCCCCAGTAAATTCAATCCTATATAATAATCCTATATAATAAAAGAGTAATATGCAAATTGATCATCACACCAAGACACAAGATGGCCGCCCCCATGTGGTCAAAGATGGCTGCCCCCATGTGGACACAAGATGGACGCCATAAGATGGCCAGCAGGGGAAGGCAGTTGTGGGAAGTTAGGGGTGACCAGGCCAGCAGAGGAGGGCAGTTGGGGGTGACCAGGCCAGCAGAGGAGCGCAGTTGGGGGAGACCAGGCCAGCAAGGGAGGGCAGTTGGGGCGGACCCAGGCCTGCAGGGAGGGACAGTTGGGGGGGACCCAGGCCAACAGGGGAGGGCAGTTGGGGGGGACCAGGCCTGCAGGGGAGGGCAGTTGGGGGAGACCAGGCCTGCAGGGGAGGGCAGTTGGGAGCCAGCAGTCCTGGATGGTGAGAGGGATGTCTGACCACCCATTTAAACAGGTGCTCGGACATCCTTCAAGGGGTCCCAGATTGGAGAGGGTGCAGGCTGGGCACAAATTTCATGCACTGGGCCTCTAGTGAAAAATAAAAATGAGAAATAGAGTGAGCCCTGGCCGGTGGCCGGGTGGGTTGGAATGTCGTCCCCCTCCAGAAGGCTGCAGGCTCCATCCGGGTCCGGGTGCACAGGGGAGGCACCGCCATGTTCCTCTCGCACATCAACGTTTCTCTCTCAACATGTCCCTGAGTGAGGATTAAACAATGAAAAACTGATAAATAAAATGAAAAGGGAAAGAAGCCCAGCCTCCTGAACATTTGGCTGACTCATCAAAGGATCATTGGGCCTTGAAGTCATAACAATGTTAAATTCTTCTGCCTTTCAAGTAACACTTTATGTCCCCTTTAGGGAGCCCTCCCTGAAGTCTTGGGGGGCCTGGCCTGGCTTTGGCCACACAGCACCCCACCATCTCCCCATGCGCCTGGGATGGGGGCAGGGGTGGGGAGGCCGGCCGTGTGCCTGGGGCCCCGTCTCCTTCAGGTCACAGCCTTCCTGAGGCCCAGGAACACTGACTTGGGACTTTCCATGTGTTTTCTGCACCCCCCCCCCCCCACTGCTCCCCTATTTGATTAAGCTCGAGAGGCACACACCTCCCTTTCCCATGAGTAGACACCCAGCTCAGGACACGCAGGGCCATGGGCATGCAGAGTGCAGCTAAAGGGGCGGGAAGGAGGGCGGCCTGGGCGGCCGGATGCGGGGCCTGGGGTGGAGGTGGATGGAGACGGAGACAGGTGATTTCTGGTCAGATCCCAGATAAACCAGTGTGGCGTTTGCCAGAGGGTGTTACCGTTTCTCCTTAGGGAGAGGAGAGGGGAGGCGGAGGATGCTCAACTGTGGGAACTTTCGGGCATCCAGGTATTTTAAAAAGTGGCTGTGATTCTCGTAAGTTTTCACCACATTTGCTCTGTGGTACTGCACGAAGGTAGGGCGTATTTTGAGGTGATGACGGTGATGATGAGGGTGAGCAAGAGACGGTTGGAAAGATCTGGCTCCAGGGACTGAGACGTGTGCCCACGGGTGCTCACCCTCCTGGGACACCCCCCCGGTGGGCAGGTCTCCACCCCCGGCCCCTCATGCCACCCACCTCCTCGTCCAGTGCAGACGGAACCTCGCTGGCATGCTGGGGGCAGGAAGGATGATAAATACTGTTAATATTCAGAAGGAAGAATTGACTGGAAAAATGTGCCTTTGATTCACTAATCTCTGACACAGAGACAGTTTTTTGAAGTCTGTTGCTATAATTAGAATTCTATAAGCCATTTTATGTCTCTATCAAAATTTTAAGAGACATAGAAAAGTTAAGGATTTTTTGGGCTTACGATTCATCATATCAGCGCGAGTGCTTCCACAGCGTGGGCCTTGGCGTGGAGCAGTATTTCGGGGCCAGGGACGCGATCTGTCATGGCTACGTTAGGGGCAGCAGCCAGTCCCCTGCCCTGGGGCTGCCCTGCAGAGCTGGGGTTGCAAAAATGGCTCGCAACGGTCTCTCTGCCTTGTTTTGATTTGTTCTTTGCAGCCAAGACGGGGGCGGGGTGGATGCCCGGGTCCCAGGAGGATGTGCCATTCAGAACCTGCGACCTCACCCCTCCCACCGCCCGGGCTGTGTGCGCGCCTGATGGCTGGGCGGGGGTGGCAAGGAGGAGGGGGGACGCTGGCTGATGGGGACACGGGGCTCAGGGGAGTCACGGCTGCCCTCGGAGGTGGGTGACTGGTGGCATGTGGCTGTGAGCCACGTGTGAGGGCCTGTCCTCAGTCACAGGGCACGGCAGGCCGGCAAATAAAAGCCTCCTCGGGTCATGGAGAGGCAGAGACGTCGCTCATCCCAGCCCGATGTTCCGTTTCTACTTTTTCCTCCCGAAAGCAGATGCTGTTCCTGTTCTTAAAAAAAAAAAAAAAAAAAAAAAAAAATCAGTTTGCAAAAAGACTGATTTAACCACATGGCGGGGAGGGGGTCACCATTGCACGGTGACGATTAGCATGGAGATGAGCTCTGGTAGCCGGCTGGAGCTTGTCCCTCGCAGAGTGTCGCTGCGCGGTGAAAAGGGAGATTATGTCTATCTGGGTGCGCCATTCCCTGATAGATGCTCCGTGTCAGGGAGCCATTGTCTCCCGGGAAAGGCGGAGAGCTCAGATTCCCCACTTTCCCTCCCCTGGTGCTCCGACACAGCACTTTGAAGTTTTTATAATCCATCTGTCATCTCCAGCGCGGAGGGCACATGCTCCGTCCCCTCTGTCCCTGTGCTCTCCGCCCGCGCCACGGGAGGGCCGCTCGGGTGGGAGAGGAATGTCAAGGCACCGGATTCCTGGGCTCTGTGGACGCGCGGCTCCGGGCAGGAGCGCGGCCTGCCTTTTGCGCAAGGGTGTTAGGGAAACATTTGGCATCGGGTAGGGCACCCTTGACTCTGAATCACTCTCTCTCTCTCCTGGAGTGCTGTCTGAAATCTGATTGTTCTTGTTTGAAAAGAAAAGTTCACTCCAGCCTCCTCTGGAATGTGGATGGAAAATGTGCCACTTGTCTTAGCCAATCAGGAGCCGGCACTGTGTTGCAGGTGCAAGTGGCTGAGGCTGTTGTCCCGTGGTTTCATATTAGTGGCAGAGGCTGCTGTCCCGTGGTTTCATGTTAGTGGCAGAGGCTGCTGTCCCGTGGTTTCATGTTAGTGGCAGAGGCTGCTGTCCCGTGGTTTCATGTTAGTGGCAGAGGCTGCTGTCTCTGTGGTTTCACGTGAGTGGCAGAGGCTGTTGTCCCGTGGTTTCATGTTAGTGGCCGAGGCTGCTGTCCCGTGGTTTCATGTTAGTGGCAGAGGCTGCTGTCCCGTGGTTTCATGTTAGTGGCAGGGGTTTTAGTGGCTGGAGGCAGCCTGCTCACTACAGAAATGATTCCATCATCATGTGAACAGAAATGCTCTCCCATCTGCTGAGCTCGGAGGGTGAGCCCTGGACGAGACGTCTTTAAAATGGACTATTTCACGGGAGGCTGTCTCCGCGGAGTGGTTAGCGCTGCCGGATCTCGCATTAACTTCTCGCCCATCGAGTCACGGGTGGTTAAATTCGTTGTCTTATGTGAAATGAGCTTGATGATCCCGGCTTAGCCTCTAGTGGGTATTAATTCACGTTATGAAATATCCCGGAATAACTTAGCACCGTGTGGCATCATTTGCATTTTTCTCAAGATAGGGGCAATGATAGTCTGTGGATATACTCTCTTTTTCCCACTCAGAAGAGGACGGCTCTCCTTTGTGGCTTTCGGGGTGATCGCCTGTGGGGTTGCTGTTACGAATTTGCTGGGAGCATTTGGCTTCAGAGCTTGGCGTGGCAGGAATAACGCCGCGTCGCTCGGCCCTAAAACCTCACCAGGAGTGTTCGCAGTGACAGGACTCCAGCCGAGACAGTCCAGGATTTCATGGCCTGCACACACGTGCAGCTGGACCAGAAGCACACATGTGAGCTGCGAACCACACGTGGGGCTGACACACACAGTTCGGGGGACTCCAGGTGTCCCGCAATGCGTGCGTGGAACCTTCTCCCTTGATGAGACAGGAGGAGGGTTTTTCCGGAAACACAAGATCCTCACACAGTCATTAATTTAGTGAAACTTCTTCAGTCCGATCTGTTCGGACTCACGGTGGGAGGATGGGGCGGCTCCATGTCCTTAATTGAAATCCGGGCACCATAAAAACTGTCTTTCTGCAACTCCAAGACGGCGGCCGGGAGCGGCCGGGTCAGGCTGGGAACCAATTTTCTTCTCATTACTTTTGATTTTGGAGTCGATACAAATTTCATCAGTGATCGCAGGGTGCGGACGCTTGTCTGCCTGGGCCCTGACGCGGGAGAGCGTGCTCTCTGCTCAGGACTGACGGCGAGCGGGCAGGTGGGTCAGCGGGGGGAGGAGGGAGACTGGGGAGCTCACAGCCTCCCGGGTGGCTGCCCTCCTGGGGGTTGGGGGTCCGGGGAGAGGGTGGGTGGGAAGGGCGGCAGCCGGAGGCCTCTGAGCCTGAGCCTGGGCTGTGACCTTCTCTCGCCTTCCCTCTGAGGCCGCTGCTCCTGTCCCCCTTCCTGACCCGCGTCTGAGCCCTAGTCTCTCTCCTTTCCCTTCTCCCGTTCCCGCAGCTCACAGCATTCCCGACCCCACGGAGAGTTAATTGTAGGGGAGAGGAGGGGGGGTCTCAATTGTGTAGGAGTCAGTGGGGTTTTGAGGGCGCCCCGGGCAGAGCCGGCGTGTGGCGATGGGGACCCGGATGTCCCCGGCTCCCTCGTTCCCCTGCGCCCGGCTTGACGCTCGGCGAGTCCCGGGTTCAGCCCATCTGTCAGCAGGCAGCGGCTTAATTGGACGTTTTTTACGAGCCCAGTTTGCTATTTATGTTAAAAGCAATTCGCAGAAATGCCCTTTCTTCACGACGCGGTATTGGCAATGGCGACGTATGTTTAATCACATTTCCATGAGTAATTATCTAATTCGCGTGATTGCCCGTGTAAACCGGGAGGAGAGGACAGGGCCCAGCTCGGTCCCGCCTGGGCCGTGGCAGAGACAGGCGGAGGCCGGGAGGGCACGCGGCCGCCGGCTCTGGCTTCCTGGCGACATCGGGAGGAGATTTTTATTAGCGACAGGGGCTCCCTGAAGCCGGCTCCGGGGAGGGAGCGGCCGCGGGGAAATCACGCAGGTTCCCCCGCCGGGCGCCTGGCTCCGGGCTGCCCTTCGGAAGATTTCCGGGAGACAGAGGTCACTGACGTTGGTGATTCCTGTTGAAAAATATTCATTTATCAGTATTGGTGCCACTGTAAACAGTGATCAAGCGGCAACATTTGCAACAGTCAAACCGACAGCATTTACTTTCATTTTCTGTCATTTTGGTAATTATGTCAATCAAGACCCACAACTAAAATGATACTTTTGCATGCAGGAAGAAATGAGGGATTCAGATCTTAAAAGACCATTACCATTAGCTTGGAAACGTGCGCCATTTCCCGGTAATTGTTTCCCATCGCGTATATGTCTTCATTCGCCGACGCGTGTGCCGTTGATCTTTTATAAACAAAGTAGCACCCATCTGCTCCTTGAGACACTCCTGGCGCCCATTCACGGCAAAAATAATACGCGTCCTGATGGCTGCCGCGGATGCCGAGGTCTCCCTTTTGAAATTGGTCTTGGCAGCTTACTTGCAGGTACTTGAGTTGCATCTGTTTGCAATTTTGCAAAATGCAGAAGACTTTAATGTGGAGCGCTGCACGAGGGCTATTTTAATCCGCAGATAACACGGGCTGTCATCAGAAGCCATGTTTATCTTCCTGGAAGGCGGGGCCCCTGTTTAATGTGAAAAGACAGCAAGAGGTCAGGGCTGAGGCCGAGGCCTGAGCGTCTTTCCTTTCATGTGCCGGGGCCCTCTCGCGCGTCTTTCCCTTTAAGGTTCAGCGCACGACTCATTGCCAAGAAGAGGATGTTTTGCCAATAAAATAAAAGACCAGGAAGAGACTCCATCCGAAACGACCGGGAACCCGGGGCCCATCACCGCCATGTGGCTAGCAGCTGACCGGCTTTCGGTGGACTGTTTGTAAGGAAGGACTAAACACCGTGGGCGCGGGAGAGGAGGTGGGCCCGCCTCCCGGGAGGGGCCGAGCGAGGGTTCTGGGGGGAAGGTGGTCAGCGCCGGACAGCGTGTGGTCACCATCTGTCTTCTGCACGGAGGCCACCCCTCCGAGGATCACCGTGGGGCCCTGCTTCTTCTTTGTTCAAACTCTGGGGCCCAGAAAACTGGAGTCAGGCGAGCGTCTGTTCTAGAACGCGGGCTGGGACTGGTCAAGGCTGAGCATGTGGGCGATGGGTCTTGTCCCCGGGGGGTAGGGGTGGGTGTCCCGGTGGGGACGGAGGCAGCAGCCACAGGCCGTTTCTGCTCCGTGTGAGCGCGCCCCCCTCCCCACCACCTTCCCTGTCTTCTCTCCAGTCCTCACATCTGTGGGAGCGCGCGTGGCAGTGCTGGCGTGGTGCTCCCGCCCTTGGTGGTCACTTGGCCACGGATACCACATCAGTGGCCGAGGCCTTCAGCCGCTGGGGGGAGACATAGAGGCAGCCAGCGTGGAACTGCCACGGGTGGCTGCAAATAGGATAAACACCACGGTGTCACCCTCACAGCCCACAGCCCCAGCCACTGCCCATGCTGCCGCCCACAGGAGGGCTTCGGAGCCAGAGCTGCCTCCTGGCTCCAGCTAACCAGCGAGAAGCCGAGCGTCACCCAGCTGCAGCCGGGCCCCAGGCGCTGTCAGCCGGGGATCGGCCCCTCCTGCGGGTCCAGGATCTTTCTGGTGACTCACGTGAAACACGGAGCTGAGAATACCTTCGGGGCAGGAAGGGACAGTGTGTGTATGAGCCCTCTTGTCGTCAGCTCCACAGGCGAATGGGAACAAATGGACGCTTTTCTGTCACTAGTTCTTCCTTTTTCTCAAAATATGTTTTTAGTGGTTTCAGAGAGGAAGGGAGAGGGAGAGAGAGAGAAGCATTAATGATGACAGAGAATCATGGACCGGCTGCCTCCTGCACGCCCCACACTGGGAATGGAGCCCCAAACCCGGGCCTGTGCCCTGACCGGGAATTGAGCTGTGACCTCCTGGTTCATAGGTCAATGGTCAACCACTGAGTCACGCTGGCAGGGTGGGTTTCTCTCCCTTTAATGCTTAGTCATGTGATGCTGAGGTGCAAGGAGCCTGGGTGTCTTATAGAGAGCCGGAGTCTGGAGAGGTTCGCCCTCCCCCCCGGGTTCTGGGCAGCGTGGCGTGCCTCCCCCCGGGTTCCGGGCAGCGTGGCGTGTCTGCGTGGGCCTGCCTCCCTGCCCAGGTTGGGGACATCATGCAGCTGTTCCTGCACAGGAGCCCCCTCCCCCCCCCCCCCCCGATTTCCTGGAGTGGCTCTTGGCCCACGTGGACCCGGCTGGTGGGGCAGGGATTTCGCATCCTCACTGCCGCTGCTGGCACTTTCTGGACAGGAAACCGTCCGGGGCGTGGTCACCTCGTGGCTTGAGCCCACGCCAGTCTCCGCGGCCCCTGGACATTGGCTTTTCCCACGTAGAGCTCTGGGCGTGAGAGGCGCCCTTGGGGGTGGGTTAGGGTAGAACCAGAATGCAGGGTGTTGGCCACTCCTGGTGGCCTCTGGCCTGGAAAGTGACAGGGTGCAGCTTCCGTTTGGAAATGACACCCAGGCCCCAGCCCTCCCCGGGTCTCCGTGACTCTCGAAGCCTCAGGTTCCCGAAGAGGAGGGACTCGCCCTTCATCCTCATCCGGTCCTTCTCCTTGCACCTGAGGGAGGCCCAGCCTCCACGCCCGTCCCATCGGCCCCGGGCTGGGCGGGGCTTCCGCGGCCTCTCCCACGGGGCTCGCCCGACACCAGGCTATCTCAGATGATGCACAGAATTCACACGTGAGCACCGGGCACTTGCAGACAGACCTATCAGGGAAATACAGTCAGCACATCCGCGCTGTACGTTCGCAGACGTCCCTGCTTAAGGGAGGCCTACGTTTAAAGAAGTGAGTGGATTCAGAGTTAGAGAATGACAAGGAGGAGGTAACGGTCCAGCGGCATCCGCCGTGCGGAGGCCGGGAAGGTGCTGGGAAGGTGCCTGGTCATGCCTGAGGCGTGGGCACGGGAGGGGGCAGAGGCGGCGGGTACGCCCAAGCTCTCAGCCCTCACCCCCGGGTTTGGGCTCCCAGCAGGTGCAGCGGCCGGCCCGTGGGAGGCCTGCGGGTCCCAGGCCAGCGAGGACGGACCTGTTCCTCCTCTTGGGAATGCGGGTTTGCTTTAGGTGGCAACGGGGTGTTTCATAGAAGAAATCTCTGCCTGCCCGGCCGGCCTGGCCCAGGGGTTGAACATCAACCCATGAGCCAGGAGGTCATGGTTTGATTCCCGGTCAGGGCACACGCCCGGGTTGTGGGCTTGATCCCCATATGGGGCATGCAGGAGGCAGCCGGTCCAGGATTCTCTCCCATCATTGATGTCTCTCTCTTTCTCTCTCCCTTCCTTTCTGAAGTCAATAAACACATATTTAAAAAGACAAGAAACCTTTACCAGCCCATAAAAGACAAATTAGAACAGGGAGCCCAGAGCCCCTCCATCAGCCGGGAGCTTGGGGGACAGGGCCGAGGCCCCCCATCTTTCCCTTCCACTGTGGCCCTCAGAACATGGGTCCTCGAGGTCCTGAAGGAGAGAGACAGGCCTCTCAGCGTCCCTGTGAGGACCTGTGAGGAGCACGGGGGGCAGGCAGTCCAGCTGTGGCCTGGGGCTCACGCTGAGGTTCCGGCCCCTTCCGGCCCCTTGCTGCTGCTGTTTCTGTTAGGGTTCGGGCTGTGGGTGGGGGACTCAGCATCATCCTCAGGGCCCCCTGTGCTGCTCACCAGTGTCCCCGAGGTTGGGGGCTCCTGGGTTGCAGACTCGGAGAAGCAGATGGCCAGGGACCGTGCTCTCTCAGGGGTCTCAGTTGCCGGGTGCTCGGGGGGCGGGTCAGGGAAGGCAGTGGCCGGGGGAGAGTGGGGTGTGATGGCATCCCTCCCTGCTGCGGAGGATGTGGGGGGCCCGCGGACCCCTTGGGACTCTGCCCTGAGCACACCCCTCCACGTCCAGATGGCTGGGGCTGGGCGGCTCAGTGGCTGAGACTTTGTGGGGGGCGCCAAGGAAGATGTGGTTTCTGCTGGGAGGAGCGGGTCAGCCCCATGGGAGTCACCCCATCAGGTGTGGGTGCTCCGAGAGGCAGGTGGGGGGACACAGGGGACATGTCCCCGACAGCACAGGGCAGAGGGAAGGAAGGAGGAGGCGGGGCGAGGGGTGGGTGGGGTGTGCGTGTTGCCTGGGGGAAAACCCAGGCAGCGCAGGGCGTAGTGCAGTGTGTGGCACACAGCAGAAGCTCAGTAAATATATTTTTAAAAATATGTGTTTATTGATTGCAGAGAGGAAGGGAGAGGGAGAGAGAGATAGAAACATCAATGATGAGAGAGAATCCTGGACCGGCTGCCTCCTGCATGCCCCCTTCTGGGGATGGAGCCCGCAACCCGGGCTGTGCCCTGACCGGGAATCGAGCCTTGACCTCCTGGTTCCTAGGTTGACGTTCAGCCGCTGAGCCACGCCTGCTGGGCTAAAGGCTCAGTAAATATTTAAGTGGACGGATAGAGGGGGAGCATGGCTGGCTGTGTGGGTGCCAGAGCTGGTCCCGAGTGTAATTGTCGCAGAGAACACTTTCCGAGTCCCCGTCCTGTCTGAGCCCCCACACACTGCGTGCCACCCCCCGTGGACAGCAGCCCCTGAGGACCGGAGGAGGTGCCCTCTCCTCTCGTTAGCTCAACGCGGAGGACTCGCCCGTGGGGGAAGGAGGGGAATTAAACAGAACGGGGCGTGTGCCGTCCGTGAAAGCGAGGGCGTGACGGTGGATGCGGCCACGAGTGTGGGCGCCGTTCTCACCCCGCGGTCCCAGTCAGGGCTCTTCGGATCCCGCTCGCTCGGAAACGGCCTGTTTTAACCAGATGTTCAGTTTCTCACTGCTGCAAGAAGTCTCCTAGAGCCCCATGTGAGCGTGTGCACGCGTGGGTGTGTGTGCATTCCCACGTGCACGGGGGGGAACAGACCCCACG
The DNA here is from genome assembly GCA_025583905.1 of Ia io. Taxonomy (NCBI): domain Eukaryota; kingdom Metazoa; phylum Chordata; class Mammalia; order Chiroptera; family Vespertilionidae; genus Ia; species Ia io. The sequence goes on from JAJQQW010000021.1 coordinate 6,520,905, forward strand.
TTTCCACCGTTGTCTGAGAGTTAAGCGCTTCCCCCGAATCCTTCCTGGGGCATCATCTTTCTCGAAAGAAACGCTCAGATCGGGCCAGGCTGAAATTCACACACACGCAAGCACACACAAGCACACGCAATGTGCATATACGCGCCCACGCACTCACTTCAGACTCTGAGAAACTTAGAGAGAAAACAGGGACACCCCGTTGTCCAGAATCCCGGGAAGAAGCGTCCAGCCCCGGCTGCCAAGCCCGGCCCGGTGTGTGGTGGGGTCAGCTCCCGGGCCGCGGAGCCGTCTCTCCTTCTGTCCATGTTTAATGCGGACGAGGCAGCTCCGTGCCGTCGCCTGGTGCCGCAGGCCACCCACCGCCGGCACTCCCAGCCGGACCGCTGCTGGGAGCTTCTTAAACGGCGCTAATCAGCCCACAGAGGCCTGCCCGGTCCCATCAGCGTCTGGCTCAGATGGGCTGATGACCTGGAATTGAGAGTCAGGAGGCAGGTGGGGTCGGGGGCAGGAACTCTAGACTGCAGGGGGGGTGGGGGAGGGAGGCTGGAGACAGTGCCGGGGGAGGGGTTCCCCAGCCTCCCCTCCTTACCAACCCCTCCCCTGTGTGTGAATGCATGTGCGTGTGGACATGCATATATGTGCATGCGTGTCAGTTTGTGTGTTCCTGTGTGCGTGAGTGTGTGCAAGATTGTTCAGGGCCAGGGACAAAATGGAAAGTTTCAAGTTCTGAAATATTTACCAGGGGGCTTTGGGTTTTGTATATGTTAAATGAATCAACAGACATTTTGGCTGCTGAGGGGTTAATGGTAACTTGTGATTATATTAAAAAATAAAGCCACGGCTACTCTGAAGCCCCCCTCCCCAGCTCTCTCCTCCGTGAGGCAGGCAGACTCCCCCCTGCATCCCCCCGCCCGCCTCCTCGGTCTGGGGAGCAGGCCTCCATGGAAAGTTGAACAAAAGTGTCCCTCTCATCACCGCCCAGCCAGCAGCCTTGAGACTGAGGGTCAGTTGCTATTTCTATTTTAAACCTTGATTTTTGCAAAGTTTGTCTTTTGACTGTTCTCATTCTAATGAGGCTTAGTGGGGGGATCGGCTCCAAGTTCCACGCCAGGCTGGGAGGACAGAGACAGAAACCCGGGAAGAAAGAGAAAGTTCTGCTTTGCGGGGGGGGGGGGGCGGGGAGAGAGAGGCAGCCGAGAGAGAGAGAGAGAGAGAGAGAGAGAGAGAGAGAGAGAGAGAGAGAGAGAGAGAGCAGGCAGCCTCACTGGCCCGTCACCGGCCCTCCCTGCACTTTCAAAGCTGTGCCATTGGCTGTGCAGCCCTGCTGCTGCTGCTTGACTCTGGACATGATCTGTGGCTCCTGGGCTCTCAGGTGCTCCCTCCTCCTCCTCCTCCTCCTCCTCCTCCTCCTCCCCCCCTCCTCCTTCCCCTTCCTTCTCCTCTCGTCTCTCCCTCCTCCTCCTCCTACCCCTCCTCCTCCTCCTCCTCCTCCTCCTCCTCTCCTCCAAGGGACCCGGCAGCTCAGAGGCCACCTCCTCCAGCCCCACCTGCGGCAGGTGAGGCCACGTGTCCCTGGGCAGCTCTCTGTGCACTGTGGCATCTGTCACTCTGTCCTGGGGGGACACACCTGCCGTGGGCAAGCGCCATGGCGGAGGGCACAGGCTGGGCAGGTGTCAGGAGGTGGGCAGGGAGCGGGCAAACGAGTGACGAAACACCAATTGCCCCTTCTACCCTGCCCTGCCTGGCGTCACCTCGTCACCTTTCCGCTGGCCGGGCGTGGGCGGGACACAGGTCTGCTGGCCGGTCAGGGGCTCCGCTTTCTCAGGAGCTCACAGACTTTCTCCTAAGAGGCTGCCCCTTCGGTCAGAGCTTAGGGACGGGTCCCGATTTACAGCCCCTGGTGCCCGTCCCTGTCCCTGCCAGGCTGACGGGCACCCCATGGCCTGGCATCGGGGGACCAGGGCGGCGTTCCTGCGTGTGGCCCAGTAGTGGCTTCCCCAGGGGGCTGCGCGGCATGCGTTTAAATTATTCGCCGGTGTTCTCTCTGCATCTCCCTGCCCTGATTGTTTTGTCTTTCTCTAAATATATTTATTTGAAATTCTGTGATCAAAGAGTGAAGGAAAAAAACACACAACCCCCACAAAATAAAGCAGGATATTAAAATGAAAAAAAAATTTGCGAGGAGGTTGGAATGTCAAGATCATTTTTATTAGCAAAGTTTGCAAGAAGCAGCCACGTTCATCTGCACAAACGGCCCCCATCGAGCGGCTCTTCCCAGCCGGGCGTCGGGAGGGATCCTGGCTGGCACGCCCGGGTTTCAGACGCGTTCGACTTCAGGCAGGAAAATTCGTTTTAATTAAAATGAACGGATTTTTCTTGATCATATTTTAACACATGCGCGCGCGGTGTGTGCGCGCGCGCACACACACTCTCACACACACACACACACGCGCTCCCACACATCTGTGTTCGGAATTGATAAAGAAAGGACTCTGGTTAAATAATCCACTTTTGTCTGACAACGGAACCCGTTAGAGAGGTGCAAATATGCAGAGCTCGTTGGAAATGCATCCCAGCGGCTGTCAGGTTTTATTATGCGGGGAGGTGTCATGTTTGTTCCAAAGCTGAGTGCAGATGGCAGAGTGGAAGAAATGGATCACTAATTTTAACAATGATTAATGAACAGAGATAGAAAATGAATTACATTGGACTATCGGAGGCAAGAAATATTTTTTGTGAAAATTTTGACTCATCTGCTCGGCTGTTCTCTGCAAATTACTTTCAGAAATTCTATATGTTGTCAACAGTTGACTGCATTTTCCATTACTGTCTATTTCTGTTCTTAAGTACTTTTGTGTTATTAGAGATACATAATTTCAAAATACCAATACATTCCTGATTACTTAGAGAAAATGTATGTAACGGTGTGCCTGTCCCATAGACGCAGGCCATAAAAGTCCTGTTTTGTAATCATCTTTCATTCTTCCTCATTTTATCACGACATTAGGAATATTTGATAAAGAGAAGGGGGTGGGCGGGGACTCCTCCAGCCCGTGCAGAATAAAGAAACCACGTTTGCCACGAAGGGCCGTCTGGTGGATCACGTGGCCGTCCTCGGCCGCCAGCCCTGCATGCAGCCTCTGCCTCGCGTGGTGGCAAGGGCTACCCCGCTCGGGCACCAGCCTCTGGGGGCCGAGGCCCACGCTGCCCGTCCTCTGCTGGGGCGGCCGCACACCTGACGCTGACCTGCTCCATGTGCAGGAAGTCATCGCTGTTCGTTTTTGGTTTTTTTTTTGAGGATGAGAGAGAGAGAGAAACATCAGTGATGAGAGAGAATCATGGACTGGCTGCCTCCTGCACGCCCCACACGAGAATCCAGCCTGTAACCCAGGCATGTGCCCTGATGGGGAATTGGACCCTGACCTCCTGGTTCATAGGTCGACGCTCAACCACGGAGCCACACCGGCTGGGCATTGAGGTTGTCCCAGAGACCTCCCTCCAGAAGCCTCCTCTAGTCCCATCTGCTGCTCCCCTGGAAGAGGTAGTGAGTTTCCATGGTGCTTTGTGGGTCTCGTTTCCTGCCTATGTGTACATGCGTGTGCATGTGTGTGTGTCTGTGTGGTCTGAGAGGATGGAACAGGGTGTGTTTGGTGGCGATGCTACTCCTGGTGGCAGGCCCACACTGTGAGTGCTCGCATGGAGAAGTGGGCAGGGAGGACCTCTCCCAGGCTTCCTTTTATTTTGCAGGGGGAGGGGTGGAGCGATATTAACCACCTTAAATAGGTTGACCTCACGATGTCCATTTCCTGAGACCCTCTGACTGAGAAACGGTGTCCTCGTCTTTGGATCCCGTATTGTCTGGGGAGGCACCAAATTTCATCCGTCAGGAGTCATGTTAAGCAGTGACATGAGCCAGTGTCATAGTTAGCACTTCAGACGACCCAGTCGCAGCTCAGCCGTGTATCAGCCCATGGATGCAACCCCGCTCCCACCCCCCTCCCACCCCCCTTCCAGCCCCCCTCCCAGCCCCCTCCAACCCCCTCCCAGCCGCTCCACTCCCTCCCAAGCCCCCTCCCAGCCCCTTCCAAGCCCCCTCCCAGCCCTTCCAAGCCCCCTCCCAGCCCCTTCAAAGCCCCCTCCCAGCCCACTCCCCACTCCACCTCCCACCCGCCCCCCTCCACTGCACAGCCTCCTCTGACCCCGGTTGGACTGCAGCCTGAGCTTGGTGGTTACTTTGCACCCAAACCTCCCGTGAGTGTGAGCAGGGCGCAGGGCCCGGTGGTCAACGGGCTGAGTGCCTCGGAGAGCCACGGCGCCTGAACAAATGGCCCGTCCACAAGGACTTCCAGTTCCTGCAAGCGCTTTCCAAGTTCCCGGCTGACGGCTTTATTTATGCTCTTGACCTGTGGGAACAAGCGCTGCTTAGAAAGCAGAAGGCTCCCGTGATGAGAGTGCTTGGCGCAGAGGAAATTGCGGCGTGAAAAGGACATTGCTCCTCACTTTGGGAATGAGAACTGTGGGGGCCTCGCTTCCCGGGCTCCTCTAGGGTTCTGCCTGTCTGGGCGCCCCATCCCACTGGCCTTGGGGTCCCCGAGTGAGGACGCCTGTGTCTCCCGCTTTGCTCGCTCCTGGGAGCGATGACCCCGAAGAAGGTGGAGATGTGTCTGCAATGGGCCCATGTCACGCAGAGGGTGTGCCCTGGGGCCTGGTGGGTGAGCGCTGGGGCCTCGTGGATGCGCTGGGGCCTGGTGGGTGCACGCTGGGGCCTGGTGGGCACACTGGGACCTGGTGGGTGTGTGCTGGGGCCTGGTGGGTGTGCTGGGGCCTGGTGGGTGCGCTGGGGCCTGCTGGGCACGCTGGGGCCTAGTGGGTGAGCGCTGGGGCCTGGTGGGTGCGCTGGGGCCTGGTGGTCGCCGTGGGAAAACAAGGGCAGCGCCACGGAGTCCTGCTCAGGTTACGCGGCGTCTGCCAAACACGAGGGAAGCACGCAGCGTGGAGGAACCGGGTGGCGATGCTCCCGTAGCCCAGTTAGAATGTGACTGGGGCCAGCCAGCTAGTCGCGTCTCTCTTGGCAGATGTGTTTCTGGAATCTCCACTAGCCCCGGCGCCCGCCACGGGGGTGGGGGGGGGGGAGGGTTGCTCACAGGCCATCACAGGTGGTTGTTGGGAGGGGGCGTGGGGTGCTGAGAGGCAGCGAGAGCTCCGTGCGTGCGGTGGGGGCCGTGGCCACAGCCTGGGGCACCTGGTGTGAGACCCACGTGGAGGGGTGAGCTCGAGTGGGAGAGGATCCCACACGGGGCAGACGGAGAGGTGGGAGGAGCTCAGGAGTGTGGCTGACCCACGTCAGAGACGAGGACTTCGGCAGGCACAGGCCATCCCCATGATGTGGGGGCGGAAAGTCAGGTGGGCGATGACCCGTAGGAATGGGTTCAGCTACTTGAGACTCAGACTTTTTTTAAAAAAAATATTTTTTTATTGATTTTGAGAGAGAGAGAGAGAAACATCAATGATGAGAATCATGGATCAGCTGCCTCCTGCATGCCCCCCACTGAGGATTGAGCCTGGAGCCCGGGCCTGTGCCCTGACTGGGAATCGAATGGGACCTCCTGGTTACTGGGTTGAAGCTCAATTGCAAAGCCACGCCCGCCAGACTCAGATGTTTGTATCTGAACCCCGAACGCAGCGGTGCCTGGCTCCGCCTCCTTCAGACACAACACCTGGCTGCTTAGCCTGAGCGCGCTCCTGTCCACAGGGACCTGGTTTCTGGCGTCTGGCCCAGCCTCTGCTCGGACGGATGGGCACGCCGCCGCAGACCAGTGGCGGTGCTCTGGAGCGCAGTGGGCGGCCCGGCTGCCACCTGGCACCGGGGTTCACGGGCAGCTCTGGGCATTTTCTTCTTCTTTTTGTTGTTAATCCTCACCTGAGGATATTTCCCATTGATTTTTAGAGAGAGTGGCAGAGAGAGGGAGAGACAGAGAGAAACACATCGATGGGTTGCCTCCTGCACACGCCCCCACCAGGGCCTAGGCCGGGGAGGAACCTGCAACGGAGGTACGTGTCCTTGACCAGAATTAAACCCGGGACCCTTCGGTCCGCAGGCCGACGCTCTACCCACTGAGCCACACCGTGCAGGGCCGCTCTGAGAGTTTTCCAAGGCTGTTGTCGGCTTGGGTTGGGTTGTCGTTATCTTCCAGCTGATTGGAACTAACTCAAGTCTGACCTGAGGAGTCAGGCAATTTGAAAAATTGTTTTTAAATATCTTTTTAATGGGGGAATCCATCCACAGACAGGGATACCCACCCACCAACACGCTCCCTCGGCCTCCGTGGTTGCCTTTTCGGGGGCTGTGCCTTTGGGGACACCTGTGCCTGTCAGCACAGACCCGCCTGCCCGCCCGGCACACCCCCTGACCCACCCCCTCAGCCCGCCACCCCTGGAGGGAACACTCAGGCCGCGTGGAGTGATCATAGCGGAATGGCCGAGAGCAAGGCCGGGGACACGCCAGGTGCCGTCATCCCCCCATCGCCGCAGGTAAATAACGGGTTGACCTTTCCGGGGCTCCGGCACTCCCCTAATCAGAACCGGGGATCTGGAGAACAACACTTCATTTACTTGATAGACAAAAGCACAATTGTACTTGAAGTAATGTGATTTCTAAATAGACACCGCCTGTCAGAAATAAATGCGTTCCAAGTAAAATGTAGCTCAAGGAGACAATTAGCAAACAGAGGTGACGCCGTAAACAGGTGTGCCCATTATTCCCCCGGCTCGTGGCAATATATTCGCGTCTCTTAGAGTGATGGGGGTCACGTGACGGTTTGGTGAATTATCTATCGGGATCATCTGACTGATGAAGCCGCCGCTGCGGATCATTTAAAAATGCATCTCACAAATTACATGGTAGCTGGGAAAGGCAGGTCTTTTTTTTTTTTTTTTTTTTTTTTTTTTTTTTTAAGAACAATGCTTTTCTGAAGCTATGCACCAGCATCCGTAATTTCCCCTTTGAAAGGGACGGAGACCGGTTCATCATGCTGGGTGTGCCGTCGGTCAAGGTTGTGCAAATTCATTATGGTGTTTGTTAATGTATAAAACATTTTCTGTCTGGTCTCGGTGACTCTGGGTGTCTTTTTTTTTTTTTTTTTTTTTTAAATTCTGTGCTGTTTCTGAACACCTGCCCTAGCCCTGTTACCTGTGGGCAGAGCAGCGGGAAGATCCTCTTTCTAAGAATGTTTACAAAATCTTTTTTTTTTTTAAATCCTCATCCAAGGATATTTTTCCATGGATTTTTAGAAAGAGTGGAAGAGAGAGCAAGAAACATCGATGTGAGCCAGACACATCGATGGGTTGCCTCCTGCAGGCGCCCCGACCAGGGGCCCGGCTAGGGAGGAGCCTGCAACCGAGGTTGGTGCCCTTGACCGGAATCGAACCCGGGACCCTTTGGTCCGCAGGCTGACGTTCTATCCACGGAGCCACACCGGCCAGGGCTGTTTACAAAATCTTTACCAACATGGAAAGATGTGGAATATGGGAGGGAAAGGCCCTTTTCCTTGTCTTCTCTATGGATTGTGAGGGTACACGTGCTGGAATCGGGAGAATCGGAACTGTGCTGCGAGGCAACGAGGGGGCCGCCGCCGCCAGACTCGAAAAAGGCTGGCCTTCCTGGGGCCCCTTACCCCTTAAGCGCAGGCTCTGTCCTCACGGTGCATGCTCCCCGGCGCTCCCCCTGGCATTTTCAATCTACCACACATAGACATTTTTGTGTAGTGTGAGGGACACTTGCAGGAGCTAGTCTGTTTCTGCGTGTGACTATGAAACCACAGGGAAATGGTGACATGTTTTGCGTGGCCTCCAAGTCGGTTTGCCCTTGAATGTCCTTGGTTTTCTCCAGAATGACCAGGAGCGGGAGCTGCGCTTGGTGCGGTCAGAGGGGACAGCTCGCCAGGGTCGCGCCTGCTGGCACCTGCGACCCAGACCGAGGCCTGGAGATGCCGTTCCTCCCGGGAGGGTCCTGTGCGGCGCCCCTCCGCCCGTCCCTCACCCACATGGTGTACGTGTCTGTGCGGGTGACGGACGAGCAGATGGGCCGTGGGAGCCACATCCGCCAGCAGGGAGTGCGCGTTCCGTGGCCCCAGCCCGGAACGGAGGAAGAAATGCCAGAATGTGACTGGGGCCAGCCAGCTAGTCGCTCTGGGTCTGGCCGGGCTGGCCGGTGTGTGTGTGCCCCACGGTGGCTTTAATGTGCAGCTTCTTCACCGCATGCCAGGGCGTCTGCTCCCGGCTACTTTGCGCCTGCAGGTCTCCGGCCAGCTGTCCAGATGTCTCGCCCATTTGTGCCTGGCTGCTCACTTCTTCTTGTTGAGACCCAGGAGCTATTTGTATATGTTGGTGCCGTCCTTTCTCCAACATGTCTTTGCCCAAGATCCTCGTCTTCTCTGTCTCCTCACACTGCCCCTTGTCACCCTGCGCAGACTCCCGCCTCAGCCAGGGGCCTGTGCTCTCACAGGGCCCAGCAGCCTCTATGTGCACGTGCTCACACACAGGCACACAGGCACACAGGCACAGGCACACAGACACACAGACACACACAGACACAGATACACAGACACACAGGCACAGGCACATAGACACACAGACACACACACAGACACAGATACACAGACAAAGATACAAAGACACACAGACACATGGGCACACAGACACACACACACACACTGACACACATATAGACACACTGACACACATACAGACACACACAGATACATAGACATACAGACACACACTCAAACACACAGAAACAGACACACATACAGACACACAGACACACACAGAAAAACATAGAAAGAAATGCATCAAAATAGCAACATCAATCACATCAGCCAATGGAATTGTGGATTGTTGTCATTTTCTTCTTTGTAGTAGATTTATTTATATGTTCTAAATTTTCTACCAGTGAGCACATATGGCTTAATTAAGCCGTTTTATAAAACAGAAAGGAAACGAAATAAGACCAAAAAGGAACCCCTGCAAAGGAGACCCCGCGATCGGCGAGTTAGAACGCACATAACTTCCATTCTGACATCAGCAAATCTCCAGGGAGCCGGCCCCTCAGGTGACATAGACAATAATACGTTTTCTCCAAAACCAGCTTCAGAGAACCAATGAGTTTTTATTACGGCCAAATTCCGCTGTCGAAATGGCCTGATACTTTCTTCAGCTCGACATCAGCCCTTTTACAGTAGAAATAGAATGCAAGCCGTACATGCTGGCCACGTAGGCAATTGGGAAATTTTAAAGCGACATTAAAATGGTAAAGAGAAACCGGTGAAATGGATTTTAAGGGGCTATTTCGTTGAATTCAGCGTCTCCAAGATATGATTTCAACCTGTAAAGAGTAGAGAGGATACACCCGAGACATTTCTCATCCTCAGAGCAGGATGCGGGCTTCCCCCTCATGGCACCCAGCAGCCGTGAGGTCAGGGCCTGCCCGCTGCGTGTCAGCACCAGTGGAACCGGAAGCACCCTGTGCGCAGTGACTTCTCACTAGATAAGCTGCAGGGGTTCCTGTGCTTTCCTGAAGATGTGAAACGTCTGTGAGGTTCAGGTGGCGATACCACCTCTCAGAAGGCACAGCCCTGGCCGGTGTGGCCCAGTGGATAGAGTGTCGGCCTGCAGACCGAAGGGTCCCGGGTTTGATTCTGGTTGCAAGCTTTTCCCTGGCCAGGGCCTTGGTCAGGGCACATGCAGGAGGCAACCAATTGATGTGTTTCTCTCACGCCGATGTTTCTCTCTGTCTTTCTCTCTCTCTTCCACTCTCTCTAAAATTCAATGGAAAAATATCCTTGGGCGAGAATTAACAACAAAAACCATTAAAAATAAAATAAAAAGGCATTTATAGTCTCCTGGCATTTCTTCCTCCGTTCGCTCACTCCGCGTCTGGGGTCAGCGTGGTCCCAGCTCGGGCCTCCTGTGGAGTCCTTGGGCCGAGTCCTGAGGAGGAGTGAGGCCCGGGGCTGGGCTGGGCAAGGGCACTCGCTCCTGGAGGAAGCAGCCCTGGGCGGAGCTGGGTACCCCCCCTGGGCGAGTTCAGCTCCGGCTCCCCACTTCTGTGGCCGCTGCACCCCTGCTGCTTGTCATAGGTGGCACATGTCTGGAGCTGCTGGTCTGTGCGCCTCACCTGAGCATGCTGGCCCACGGGACACGCTCTCCTCTGCCTCGTCCTGGCCAGAATCCCCACTGGGGGTCGAGGAGAGGAGTCCGTGAGTGGAATCATGCCGAGGTCTGTGCGTGCTCCTGAGGACATGGGCACGTGGGACGGTGGGCGTCTCTGACCAGTGGCCATGGGCGGGCTCGGCTGCCTCGGGCACGGGCTCTGTGAGCCGCAGAGAGAGATGCTGCCCGGGGTGAGGGGGGTGGCTCAGAGCGGGGCCACGGAATCAGCCCGTGTGGATGCAGACCCTGATTCCTGCGCCCACCAGCCCCTCACCTTGGGCAAGGTAGTCCATGGCTTGTGCCTCAGTTTCCCATAGATAAACGAACATGATGATAGCCCCTGCCTCACGGGGGTGTTGTGAGGGTGAAGGGTGCCAGTGGGTCAGTCAATACCTGGAACTCTGTGGGGGGGGCATGCTAAGTGCCCAAACAATGTCAGCTGTCACTCCTGTTGTGCCAGGAATGGTTAGGGCGTGGGCGTGTCCCTTCCCACATGGTGTCTGCACCGACACACATGCGTGCATACGCGTACACTCACTTGTGTACATGCATGTATATGTGGACATGCATGTATGCACATACATGTGTGTGTGCTCATGTGAATGAACCCTGGCTGTTTCTGCTGCATTTCTTATAAAAATGTTTTTATTGACTTCAGAGAGGAAGGGAGAGGGAGCGAGAGAGAGAGAAACATCAATGATGAGAGAGAACCATCAATTGGCTGCCTCCTGCACACCCCACACTGGGGATTGAGCCCACAACCTGGGCATGTACCCTGACCAGGAATCGAACCATGACCTCCTGGTTCCTAGGTCAGTGCTTGGAGCCATGTGGCCAAGTTGGACCGACTTTGTTCAACGGCTCAAGTCCTGTCCCCTTCCAGCGCCACCAGCCTGTACCGCGCCAGCATCTGCAACACCGCCCGCTCTGCTCTCCTTCCTCCTCCTCGGGGCTGCTGTGACTATGAGTTAGTTGTAGGTTGGGGGGACTTGCAAGCAAAAGTCAAAGCTGAGCAACTTCAAAGAGCCGGGGGGACGGGGCCACCGGGGGAGCACGGGGGCCGAGGGGGCGCCGGTGCTGTGGGTGGGGTGGGTTCCCCCATTTCTTCAAAGGGGACACTAAGGGTTTCCAGTAGTCACTTAAAAGCTCACGTGCAACACTTGGGCAATCAGATGGCTTCCAAACAGCTGTCACTGCCTCTGGCGCGGCCTGGGCCCTGCGGGCCGCAGCCTCGGACTTCCTGGGAAGGGTTAACCGTCAATCTGGAGCGCCTGACAAAGGAGACGCTGCCTGATTATCCGGGGAAAGTTTTTTTCTTAACTCTCAGTGAAGCAGTACTAATTATTACTCCAGCGTAAATGAGGTCATTTCCTATTAGGAGAACAGAATGCCTGGCCGCGCCTTGCCAATTCATACCAGCTATTTTTCACACAGACTCAGCTTTTTCGTGGTTTTGTGTTGTTGTTTTTTTTTAAATTTTTTTTTTTTTAAAAATCCATTCATTTGTATTAGAAAAGTGTAAACTGTCGCAATAATAGTCGCCCGTGATTACCCAGATGAGCTTTTGTCATGTGTGGGTGGTTTGAATACCATGTGTTCGCCACGGAACAATAGGCAGCTGAATGGATCTTTAAAACAATCAGATACTTTTATCTCCCCGAAAAAAAGGGAAAAAACCCTCCGCATTCCTTGGGTGTACACTGTCCGACCGCACATCCCGGGAGCAGCGCGCGCCCGGCGGGTGACTTTTTGGAAATATGTTGATTGATCAAGGACAAAAAGACACCCGACTCGCGTGCCTCCGTGTTTTCATTTTTCCGTGCAAGCAGAGAGATTTAAGGAATATTGTAGCAAACAAAGGGTAATTGTTTCAGCCCAGATGTTGCTTTTGCACAACAAGCAGGTTACAATGTTCCCACAGAGCTGATGAGCCCAATCAGGGAAATGATTAAAAATTGATTTTGTCCCTGTAATTACAGTATGTAAACTACTTAGCTTGGATTGCAAAGGAAGTGATTTTCTAATTACGTATATACTCTGGTGTCTAATGATTGGTTTTTTGAAGTAATGAAGAGAGAGCGCTAACGACTCCTTGGTGTTCTGGTGTTTAAGAAAGACCATCTTTAGAGTAAGCAGCACCAGAGAAAGAGTTTAAATTGAATTTTCAACACTGTTAATGCGCACATGGGCTTGTTTATTAAAGAGACAGGGGCGTAATTTGATTGGCTCCGAGGATCTTGGCTTTTTTTTTTTTTTTTTTTTTTTTTTTTCCGAGCTAAAGCATGTAAGATACTGCCTGATTATCCGGGGAGAGTTACCTGTATGGGGCGGCCACTGGCGGGAGGAAAGCCCCCGCCTCCTGTCACCCCGGAACTGGTCTGGTAGCTTGGGGTGCAGGTTCCCCGGCATGGGACTCTGTGTGTCCCGAAAGCGCTCAGATCGGACAGGTATCAGGCGGCTTCTCTGTCAAATGCAGGAAGGGCTTCCCTGGAACCGTGTCCGGCAGCCCCGGGCACACCGCCCTGGGATGCTATTTCAGTGTCCGGGTGGCAGCGTCCCCACCCCAACACGTGTATGCGTGCACTCACAGGCGTGCAACCCCTGTTTGCAGGCCTGGCCCTGCTGGGCCTGTGGTGGGACCCTGTGGAGTGGGCTGAAGGGGTTTAGGAAAGAACGGGCGGGCCAGGCCAGCGTGGCTCAGTGATTGACATCGACCTACGTATGAACCAGGAGGTCATGCTTGGATTCCCCGTCAGGGCACATGCCCGGGTTGTGGGCTCGATCCCCAGTGGGGGGCGTGCAGAAAGCAGCCAATCGATGGTTTTCTCATCATTGTTTCTCTCTCTCCCTCTCCCTTCCTCTCTGAAATCAATAAAATATATTAAAATATAGGAAAAAAGAGAACGGGAGGGATTTCAGCTCCTTCTCTGCTCAAACACCTGGCGGCTCAGTTGGTGTGGCTCAGTGGGCGTGGCTCAGTCGGTGTGGCTCAGTGGGCCTGGCTCAGTTGGTGTGGCTCAGTGGGCGTGGCTTTCCCATCAAGACAGGCAAGTGGCTCCATGGGGACCGGGACTGAGAGCCCGCATGCCCTGAAGCCAACAGATCAGGGGGCAAAGGCCAGGACAAGGGGGCTGTTCTTCACAGGCCCCAAGGGGAGGGCGGCAAAGGGAGCTGGGGGCATGGGAACCTTCATGGTGGTGTCTGAGGGAAAGGCAAGAGGAGGCGGGCCAGCAGGCCGAGGACTGGCTGGGTGGACACTTCCGGCAGGCTCTGGGCGTGGGGCTGTCTCCAGGCATCAGGTGTCCGCCTGGGTGGCGAGGGCGGGGGACAGTGGCCTGGAGTGTGAGTGCCAGATGGAGGGGTGGCTGGCATGGCTGGGGGGGGGGGGGTTGGTTTGCACAGGACTGCTGTGCCCCCAGGGGAGGCACGGACTGTCTGTGGGCCAGTGGCTCAGAATAGAATCCAGATTCCCTGCTGTGCCCAACAAGGCGCTGGATCCTGAGGTGCCCGTTCCCTCCCATGTCCCCACCACTGCCCACGCCCTGGCCACGTGGAACTTCTTGCCGCTCCTGGAGTGCTCGTCTTCTTCCCGCCCCGGCCCTGGTACTCGCTGTCGGCTCTGCTGGCCGAGTCCTGCCCTGGCCCAGCACAGGGCCCACGCCTTACTGAGTTCTGGTCTCTCATCAGGGGTCATGTTCCTAGACAGGTCTTCTCCGATCGCCTTGCCTGAAACGGGAGCCACCTGGTCCCAGACCCCAGGGGCTGCCTGGCCCACGGGAGACCCTGGCCGGTGAGGGCCGAGTGGGAGACTGTTCCCCGATGCCCTGCTCAGGTTTCCACTTGGATTTGGAGGGACATTGGCTGTGTTGAGCCCTCTGAGTCCACAGGGAAAGGGGGGGTCACTCCCTGTGCTGGAACAGGACCTCTAAGTCCACCCTGAGGAGCCCCATCCCTTGGGGGCTGGACTGAGAGGGGCACCCAGAGCCAGGAAGGGGTGTCAGGGCCCTGGAGGGAGCACCCTGGAAGAGGCCGAGCTCTGGACATGGGAGAGCCCGCCGCCCGGGAGAGCAGAGTTCAGAGGCGCCGGCCACAGGCTGGGTCTCATCCCAGACGGGCCACCTGTCGCCACGCCCTTCCTGGGAAGGCCTGAGGGGTCTGGCTGCCTCTCTCTGAACCCTTCCTCCCTGTTTCCTGGGGGGAGTGCATTTATCTGCCTCCCGTCTGCCCAGGCTCCTCAGAGAGGCCTGGCATTGCCCTGGGCAGTCAGACCCTGCTGCCCCCCAGCACCTCTGTCCCACAGCACCTCTGCCCCCCAGAACCCTAACCCCCCAGCACCTTTTTCCCCAGCACCTCTGCCCCCCAGCACCTCTGCCCCCCAGAACCCTAACCCCCCAGCACCTCTTTCCCCAGCACCTCTGCCCCCCAGCACCTCTGCCCCCAGCACCTCTGCCCCCCAGAACCCTAACCCCCAAGCACCTCTTTCCCCAGCACCTCTGCCCCCCAGCACCTCTGCCCCCAGCACCTCTGCCCCCCAGCACCTCTGCACCTCACCTGCCCCCCAGCACCTCTGCCCCCCAGCACCTCTGCCCCCCAGCACCTCTGTCCCCCAGCACCTCTGCCCCCCAGCACCTCTGCTCCCCACCCCCCCCCAGCAGCCTCTGCCCCTTCCTTCTCCAAGACTCACCACCTTTCCAAGATGCCCGCCCCTCTCACATCAGGGTCTCTGGACCTTCGCTGTCCCCTGGCCTCCATCCCTGTCCCCCAGGCCCTGAGGCACCTGCACCCCGTCCTGTGCCCTCCCTGCCTGGTGCCTGGTGCCTGGTGCCTGCCGGCCACATGCCTCTGGCTGGCTCCCTGCTCCCTGTCACACCAGACTCTCCATGCAGTGGGCCATTTCTGTGTCCCCTGTGGACCTGCCTACCCCCCATCCCCCACCACAGGGCCTGGCGCACAGTAGGGATGAGCAACTTAATGAACAGGCCCTCAAACTCACTCAGGCTCTCAGTGCTGGGGTGAGGACGACTGCAGGTGAGCTCACCTGTGCCTTAAAGGGGCGGCAGGGTCTCCAGTCTATAGAGGGGGGTACTTGGGGCAGCGAGAGGTGATTCTTCTAATGGGGTGGCTGCTCCCCAGCTCCCCACTTGGCCCCTCCCACCCTCCTCTGTACGGGCATCAAGCTGGGCAGTGTGTCCTGGATGGCTGCCTCCCTGTCCCTCAGTGTGGGGTCCCCGGGAGGCAGGAGCCGGTGAGGCCTTGTGCGAGGCCCCCGTTTCTGATCCTGTCATTGCGTTCTCTCTCCGCCCGCGGCGACGGTGACGACAGCAGACACAGGCGCCCCCCTGCTTAGCTTGGTCAGAAAGCCAGGCCATGGCGCCAACAGGGCCCCAGGCCCTGCACCCAGGGGGCAGCCACCTTTGGGCAACCCCGGCCAGTCAGGAGGGCCTGGGAGAGGGCGCCCAGCAGCCACAGCTCGGCTGGCGGAGGCCCGAGCGGCTCCACACCCGCCCGTGCCGACGGCGGGGCCTTGGCGGCTCCTCATGGCGGGAAGCGGGGACAGGGGGTGGCTTCCCCCAGGAGGCCCTGTGCCCTCAGCATGGGACTTTGCAAAGCTTCTGGGTGAACAGCTCTGGGAACCGCCTGGAGGTAAGACCTGTGTCTGTCCCTCCCCCCTACCCCCCTCCCCCCCGACGCCAGGGGTCTGCGAGCGAAGTGCGAGTCTGCAGAGCTGGCGCTGGGACAGACCTGCTTTTCCGTCTCTAGGTTTATGTTAAACCACACGGAGGAAACAGAGTGCCGACCGGCCGGTGGCTCAGTGGTGAGCGTCGACCTATGAACCAGGAGGTCACCGTTCGATTCCCGGTCAGGGCACATGCCGGAGTTGCAGGCTCAATCCCCAGTGTGGGGCGTGCAGGAGGCAGCCGACCAATGATTCTCTCTCATCGATGTTTCTTTCTCTCCTCTCCCTTCCTCTGTGAAATCAATACAAACATATTTTTAAAATGCCAAAGAAAATCTGATTGAGGAAGAGAGAGGAAGGGAGGAAGAGAGGAGGGAGAGGAGGAGGAGGCTTGCACTGGTCCTGGGAAGGGAAGGCCCGTTTGTAACGCGGTGAAGCAGTGCGGATTCTGAATTGCTCTGGACCGGCGGGGCTGGCCCGGGAGTGAGCTGCGGGGCACAGGCTGGGACTGGGCCGGGATGGTGGATGGATGGATGATGGATGATGGATGTATGGATGATGGATGGATGGATGATGGATGGGTGGATGGGATGGATGATGGATGGATGGAAGGATGGATGATGGATGGATGGAAGGATGGATGATGGATGGATGGATGGATGATGGATGATGGATGGATGGATGATGGATGGATGGATGGATGGATGGATGGATGGATGGATGGATGGAAGGATGGATGGATGGATGGAAGGATGGATGGATGGAAGGATGGATGATGGATGGATGGATGGATGGATGATGGATGGATGGATGGATGGATGGATGGATGGATGGATGATGGATGGATGGATGGATGGGTGGATGGATGGATGGATGGATGGATGGATGGGATGGATGGATGGATGGATGGATGGATGGATGGATGGATGGATGGATGGATGGATGGATGGATGGATGGATGGATGGATGGATGGATGGATGGATGGATGGATGGATGGATGGATGGATGGATGGATGGATGGATGGATGGATGGATGGATGGATGGATGGATGGATGGATGGGATGGATGGATGGATGGATGGATGGATGGATGGATGGATGGATGGATGGATGGATGGATGGATGGATGGATGGATGAAGGATGGATGATGGATGGATGGATGATGATGATGGATGGATGGATGGATGGATGGATGGATGGATGGATGGATGGATGGATGGATGGATGGATGGATGGATGGATGGATGGATGGATGGATGGATGGATGGATGGATGGATGGATGGATGGATGGAAGGATGGATGGATGGAAGGATGGATGATGGATGGATGGATGATGGATGGATGGATGGACAGATGGAAGGATGGATGGATGGAAGGATGGATGATGGATGGATGATGGATGGTGGATGGATGGTGGATTGATGGAAGGATGGATGATGGATGGAAGGATGGATGATGGATGGATGGATGATGGATGATGGATGGATGGACGGATGGAAGGATGGATGGATGGATGGATGGATGGAAGGATGGATGGAAGGATGGATGGATGGATGGATGGATGGATGGATGGATGGATGGATGGAAGGCTGGATGGATGGAAGGATGGATGGATGGATGGATGATGGATGGTGGATGGATGGTGGATGGATGATGCACAGTGCACTGAGCTCCTGTGGCCACTGTGAGTGGCTTTCCCCCAGGCCTTACCTTGTGCCACTGCTTCCCTGGGCTCAGTCAGGGGCGAGGACTTGAACGTGACACAGCTCCCCTGAGCAGACAGATTCCTGTGTGGACCCCGGAGAGCAGTCCTGGCCACAGAAGAGGCATGGCCCGTTGGCATTTGGGTGGGATGGTGGTTTACTGTAGGGGGCTTCTTCTTTTTTAAAAATATATTTCTATATTTATTTCAGAGAAGAAGCAAGAGGGAGAGAGAGATAGAAACATCAATGATGAGAGAGAATCATGGATCGGCTGCCTCCTGCACGCCCCCCACTGGGGATCGAGCCTGCAACCCAGGCATGAGCCCTGATGGGGAATTGAACCTGGGACCCTTCAGTCTGCAGGCCGACGCCCTATCCACTGGGCCAAACTGGCCAGGGTGGGCGCTTCTTCTTTTAAAAAAACGTATTTTTATTCAATTCAGGGAGGAAGGGAGAAGGAGAGAGAGAGAGAAACATCAATGACAAGGGAGAATCACTGATCGATTGCCTCCTGCACGCCCCACACTGGGGATCGAGCCAGCAACCCAGGCATGTGCTCTGATCGGGAATCGAACCGTGACCTCCTGGTTCATAGGTCGATGCTCAACCCCTGAGCCACGCCGGGTGGGTTAGGGGGCTTCTTAAATGGGGGAGACAGAGCCCCTGAGGACCTCTTTTGTTCTGACTTAAAATTCCCAAGAGAGCGCCAGGGAGGGCAGCAGGAGCCTTCTTGCTCTTACCGCACTGGAGCCCAGGCGGCCAGGGGCCCCGCCCCTTCTCTTCCCGCAGGTGCCAGCTTCCCAGGAGCAGGAGCCCGGAATGTGCTTGGCTGCAGCTGAGATCGGAGCGCCCCCGCCGTCCCTCAGAGCTCATGCCTCGGGCGGTGGGGCCACTCGCTGTTTTCAGACTCTGATTAGCCCAGCTCATCATGCCTGGGACGACTGCTCCCTGTCCCCAGGAGAGGCTCTAACAGGCCTCATTTTTGCAGTTCCCGCCCGCACTCGGGAGCGAGCTGTGTGTCTCGGAGAGGCGCTGGAAGTGGTGTCCCTGTGGGGGTTGGTGCGGAGCCAGGCTTCCCTCTGGAGTGTGGGCCCCGTACCGGGTGCCAGTTCTCCCTGCTGCTCCCTGTTCCTGCTCCCACGAGGGGCCGTGGAAGCTTCTGGATTCGGGGTCTCTGGGTGGGACGAGGATGGGATGGCAACACGTGCCCAGAAAGTCCCAGAATGGGGACCGCGACGGGGTGGAGTCTCGCCAGGTCCACGTCTGTCTCCGGTGTGACGGATGTCTTAGAGAGCCACCGTCCGCCAGGCAACACCTGGCACAAGAGCCGGCAACCTGGTGGCTGCCGCCCGGCCCGGTGCCCATGGCGCTCATGTGGCTGCGGGGCCCGGCTGGTGTATGAATGGTTGCATGGATCAATGGTTGGATTGGTAGATGGGTGGATGATGGTTCGATGGATGGGTAGATGGATAGATGGATGGATGATGGATGGATGGGTGGATGATGGATGATGGATGGATGGATGGATGGATGATGGATGGATGGGTAGATGCGTAGATGATGGATGGATAGACGGATGCGTGGATCTGTCCCGGAACATCATCCTGTTGGTCGCCTCGGCCACACTCAAAATCCCAGGCTCAGCGATGCAACATCCTCCTGGCCTCGGAGCTGAGAAAAGCATAAAATAGGACCGGGAGGGCGGGCTGATATGGGGACTGCCTCACCCGAGGCGACCCCAGCATCCCTGGGACTCGGCCTTGGACCTAGTTAGCCGGCCCCCCTCCCCCCGACCAGGGGCCTCGGGGTCACTACGCAAACCGGGGTGGGGGGTTCAGGGCAGCATCACGCCCTCGGGAATTAATTGTATATTGTGCCAAAAGCGCGCGCGCGCGTGTGTTTATTGTGACTTTATCTTGTTGAAAAAGTGCTTACTTGTGATTTTGTGGATATTGCTGGCCGCGGAGTCCTCTTATTTGGGGTTTTACACCACAGAGATATTAGAAATTTGCTGTTTTATTCTTACCTTCTTAGTAAAAATCCTTTTATCGCACAATGGGTAATTTATATCCATTACCAGGCCTTTCAATCCTTTTCAGCGGCTGTCAGCCGTCGGCTCCGCGATGATTAATGTGATCTAATAATAGGGTGCCGTTCTATTACCTTAGCACAACACGCACCAGCATCCCACTCGGATCTCCCAAATTCATAGCTTCCTATAACATTTGTGTTGAAAGACAGGATTACTATTTCTCAGAGCTGATTCCCCCCTCGAACATACTTAATGAGATTCCCCATTCCTGGCCTGGGTAACCCGGGCGTGCAATTGGGCTCGGCTGGTGAGCCTGACGCGGCGGGCGGGGGTGTGGTTGTGATTTGTCGGGGAGGTGCTGGGCCGTCCCCCAGATCTGCCTCTGCTGGGCCCACACTGTTTGCCTTGAAGAAAAAAATATCGCGGGGTTCCCGGTCCCTTCTGACGCATGATAAGGGGGCGTGTTTTAGACCCAAAGGCACAGAGTAAGTAGTTTGGCTCAAAGGCTTCTTTCTTCTCCGCCCTGTTTTATCCTCTCTCCTGCTGTCACCTGTCCTGGTCATCTGGTGGGCAGGAGGGGCCGCAGAGCCGGGCAGCTCCCTTTCTGGGAGCACCCCTTCCTGCACCCAATTCCCCCTCCACCACCTGCTCTGGCTCGGCCTCTGCACTGGGACCTTTCAGGCTGGGGGATGCTCGGCTTTGGGGCTGTCCTGGTCACTGGAAGATGTTTAGGGGCCTCCCTGGCCTGCACCCGCTCGAGGCTGGCAGTGTACCCCCGTCCTCACCGTAACAACCAAAAAGGTCTCCAGAAGTGACCCTACTTCCCTGGGGCCACCACAGTCACCCCTCTTTGCAAACTCCCGGTCCAAGGTGATGGGAACATGGCAGGTGTTTTGGGGTGTGTGGGGGTTTCGGCCGGAGTTCCTGGGACACCTGGTTTGGGAGCGAAGACATGTGGAGGATGGCCACTCGCTACATCCTCTTCCTGGTGAAGCTCAGCCTCTTCCTTCTGCCCCGCCCCCCACCTCAGCACCCTCCTCTCCCTCCCCCCACACTGTCACACAGCCCAGCCCCAGCCTGGGCCTGAGTCTTATCGTCTTCCACTTAAATCCCATTATAATCACACCTGTGACTGATAAAATTCCACCTTTTCAAAGGGCTTTAGAATCTGTGTCATCCAAGGATGACATTATTGTAGTGCCGGCGAGATGTGCTCAAACAATTACGCTGATGTGGCGAGGGATGTCCTTCTCTCCTGTGCCTCCGCCCCCACAGCCCTGGACCCCTCACGGGGCGTGTGGGGAAACAGGCTCTGCCCTCGAACCACTCGGCTCTGGAGGCAGGTTGACCAGTTGGGCGTCTTAGGGCGAGAGGGCAGCAGCTGGGGGTGGGGGTGGGGTGGGGGGAGGAGGCGGGCTGTGAGCTCAGGATCGGTGAGGGAGAGAAGGAGAGAGGTCCTCGATTTTGATTCAGAACAAAGATTATTGCTCCAACATTGGCTAGAAAAATGCAATCAGCTGAGATCAGAAAAAGCATTTTGAATACACATTTATATGGAGATACTTGAATCTTGATACTTGTGCACCTACAGACATTGACATCGATATATTTAAATTGAGGAGCAAGAAGATGAGAAAGGAAGCGTTTGCCATAAAAACGTTGCCTGCAGGATTTGCCCCCAAATGATTCTGCCGCGTGGGAGTGGGTCTTGGTACCTTGGGCATTTCCAAAGGAGATGCTCCTGTTTGAACAGCTGATCCTTGGTGATAACAATGGAGGGGATGACTCAGACTAACCCTCCTGGTAGGAGGGTTTCCAGTACAATATGCTGTCTGATTCAGGACGCATTTTGGAGACTCACTCCTTGATGGTTTCTGGTCTGTCTCCCCCACTGTGTTGTAAACCTGGGGGGAGGAGGGCCTCACGCATTTTGTTCAGTGTTATTTTCCTGAGTCCTGAAAGGGTGCCTGTTTCATAGTAGGTTCTCAGTAAAACTTTGATGACTGGAAGGGTGGATGGGTGACTGGATGAATGGATGATGGATAATGGATGGATGGATGGATAGATAGATGGTTGGATGGCTGGGTGTGTGGATGTATGGATAATGGATGGATGGATGGGTGGATAGATGGGTGTATGAGTGGTTTCATGGATAGATAGTTGGATTGGTAGATGGGTGGATGATGGTTTGATGGATGGGTGGATGGATAGATGGATGGATGGATGGGTGGATGTGTGGTGTGGTCCCACGTGCAGGCATGGAGAGTACCTGTCCATTGAAAAACTTACTCCCAGTAATGAGGATAAAAAGTCATCCATCTTTGACTTTTAAGTTATTGCACAATGGACATTATAGCAGGACCAGTAAGAACATAATAAAGAAGAGACACGAATGACCTCTGAACCTGGCCACCCATGGACTCTGGAACCTGATGTCCTCATGACCATGTGTCAGGGCCATTGTGGCACCTCAGTTTTCTCATCTATAAATTGAGGATGACAGTAATGATGACGCGGGAGATTACCCAATCCTTGTTACACATGTAAAAACAATGCCTGGCCCCACGCAGGCATTTCATAAGCGTGTGCTGCTGTTAATATTCGTGGGTTCATCTTCTCTGGGCAGTCTTCCTTTTCCCTCCACTCAAGATGAAAGAAGTACAGGCCATTCTTAGAGAGTTAGCCTTTCCCCTCGGACTCCTACCAGGGCCCTGCACCCCGGGAGGTTGCCAGGCCAGCAGCCTGCCTAGCGCCCTGGGACTGTGGTTAGCAAGTTCAGAGCTGCCAGAGGGGTGGTGAGTTTCTCCAGCCAGCTCCCCCCCCCGCTGCCTTGGGGAGGCAGCGCTGCTGACACGCCACTGGGGTTTGGGATTGGCTTGTTGCATGGGGAGTGCATTCCTGGGGCGGACGCCATGCGGTCCCAGTGGGTGCAGAAACCCAGCACGTGCACAGGAGGGGAGGCACGTGGCGATTCCCTCCCACCCCCGGGTGAGAGAGACGGCCCCAAGTCATGGCCCGGTTTTACATTTTCCGCATCCACTGAAATGGACTCTTTTGCTGTGGGTTTATTATGTATGCAAATATCTTGCTGATAAATTACATGTGTAATTGGACCATCGTAACCACGGCTAGTCAGCGACAACATGTAATTAAACTCACCCTTGAAGTCATTGAACTTTCCCATTCCCAACGAGACCGCTGACCACTCCAAGGAGGGGTGCTTCCTGGTATGAGCCATGGGAGCGCGGGTCCGGCCTTGTCCCCCCCTAAATACTCCCACCCGGCCCTTCCCAGCGAGCCCTTCCCAGCGAGCCCTGGGGTAAGAGCCTGCCCCTTGCCCCGCCCCATCTTGTTTAATCCCCTCAGCAACCCACTTCGCAGGAAAATGAACTGAGGCTTAGCAAAGATGCCTAACTGGCTTGAGTCACACACCTGCCCGTGGCTACACCAGGAGGCCTGAGCCTGTCCCTGACCCCAAGCCTCGCTCTCCTCACCGTCCCTTTAAACGAGATCACTCTGAGATGGCTCTTTAAAAAAAATAAGTTTTTTGATTTCAGAGACAAAGGGAGAGGGAGAGAGACATAGAGACATCCATGATGAGAGAGAATCATGGACCGGCCGCCTCCTGCAGGCCCCACACTGGGGATGGAGCCCGCAACCTGGGCATGTGCCCTGACCGGGAATGGAACCGTGACCTCCTGGTTCCTAGGTCGACGCTCAACCACTGAGCCACGCCGGCCGGTTGCGGTGGAGGCTCAGTGGGGTTTCGCAGCCGCAGGGCGGGTCCTGGTGGGAACAGTTTCTGTGATTAGAGGGGAAGTGACGGTGTCCCGGGAGAGGTGACACGTGGAGGCATGGAGTGAGGGTGGGGGGACGTGCTAGGTGAGCCGAGCTTCCTTTATGTCTCATACCGGGCTCCTCCACTACTACATGGGGGTTGCGTCCCGGTAAACCCACGCTGAGTGGAAGATGCCAGAAGTTGAAAATGCACTTAGGACGCCTCACCTGCTCAGCCCGCCGCTCCGCCCAGGCCACCTCCCGCCTGCTCAGGAACCTCCGTGAGCTGCTGTCGGACGCCCCTCGAGGCCCATCGTGCGATGAAGCGTTGACAGGCGCGTGTGATTTTTTGTGGGGATCACTTTCCCCCCTTGTAAAGCCACAGCCTGCAAGCTGAACGGTCACGCGTCGGGCGTGTCTGTTTGGCTTCCGGGCTCTGTGCCCTGTGCTGTGTGCACGGCAGGGAGACCCCGGTCGAACGCTGTCACGGGAGCTGCTGTCCCCACACAGACCTCGACGGGGTGGGCGTTGGGGGCTCGGGGACACCCCTCCATCCTGGACCCCTCCCTCAGCCCGTGTCACCGAGCTTTCGTTTGAGGAAGACTCGTGGGTGGGAAGTGTTTGCAAGCTCCGAGGGCAGGGCCAGAGCTCTGGTCTCGGGTGGAGAACGTCCCGGGGCGTCTCTGTGGACAGGTGCCCCTGGTCCCCCGGTTCCACACGGGCAGGCGCCCCGCCCTCCGTGCCACGGGGAGGCCTCCATGGGTATGGCCTGGGGCCGGGCGGTGCGGCGGGCACTGAAGTCACCGCGGGCAGCTGCCGGCGCCGAGGGACTGCTTTCCGAGTGCCAGGCACCGTCCTCCTCCTGTGCCATGACCTCACGCGGGCAGAGGCCTCGTGACAAAGCCCTGTGTTCATCCCCTTCTGTGCATCTGAACGTCTGAGCTGCCTCCCCGATGCTGACAGCGGGGTGGGGGGCAGCGAGGGTCACGGTGGGGCAGGCCCTGGGCCCGGTGGCCATGGCGGCCTGGGGGTGGTTTTGGGAAGAGCACAGATGGGGCGTGCCCCGTGCAGGTGAGGGACCTGGCCCAGGGGAGCCCTGGCTGCCCGTGCTCGGGACCTGCCGGGACCTCCTCTCAGCTGTGCAGAGAGGGTGTGGGGGGCAGGGAGCCAGCAGGGAGAGGGGCTGGTCTCTCCTGGTCCAGGTCCTGGTTCTGTGGCTGCTGCTTGACATCACAGAGTCCTGCTGGGCGGGGCACAGCTCCCCCTCTGCCTGCCTCCCTATCCCCGTCCCCGTCCCCTGCCCCCCTGGGAACAGGGCCCACACCAGGGTGTAGGAGACGTCGCATTGCAGCTTGTCCTCCTCCTGCTCACGTGGTATGCTTGGGTCATGGGGGGTGGGGGACGGGAGGCTCCCAA
Organism: Ia io; assembly: GCA_025583905.1. Lineage (NCBI taxonomy): Eukaryota > Metazoa > Chordata > Mammalia > Chiroptera > Vespertilionidae > Ia > Ia io. Next base: position 6,545,722 of record JAJQQW010000021.1, read on the forward strand.
GCAGCACCTTTGTCCCCCTTCAACCCTCACGGAGCCGCCTGCTGTCAGCCCCAGCGCCCCTGCCCCAGCGCCCCTGCCCCAGCGCCCCTGCCCCAGTGCTCCTGCCCCAGCGCCCCTGCCCTGGGCTCCCCTGCCCCAGCGCCCCTGCCCTGGGCTCCCCTGCCCCAGCGCCCCTGCCCTGGGCTCCCCTGCCCCAGCGCCCCTGCCCTGGGCCCCGTGTGATTCAGGCTGAGGATTCGGAGCTGGTGTTTGTGGCCGAGAGCAGAGGGGCAGAGAAGCTCATCCCCCATGAGGGTGGAGATGCCCGGCTGTGAGGCGAGGCCCTTGCAGGAAGTCCTCCGCCGGCCCTGGGCTGGGCCCCCCGCAAGAGGTTTCCGGAAGAACCTTGAGCTCAGACCCAGCACCTTCCCTTCCGTCTGTCCGAGTTCTGTCCTCCCCTGACAAGGGGTGTCTGATGCGAGGCTGATGGGGACCCGCCCGGGAGACAGTGAGTGAGGCACCTCAGGGCCACATGGGCTCTAGGTGAGCCCGCAACCCCCGCCCCCCACCCCCCACCCCCCGCCCGGGCAAGTTTGCCTCCGATTAAAAAATACGTTTTTATTATTTCAGAGAGCAAGGGGGAGGGAGAGAGAGAAACATCAGTGATGAGAGAGAGTCATGGATCGGCTGCCTCCTGCACGCCCCACACTGGGGATGGAGCCCACAACCTGAGCCTGTGCCCTGATCAGGAATTGAACTCTGACCTCCTGGTTCATAGGTCGACACTCAGCCGCTGAGCCAGGCCGGCCAGGCACCCCATGGCTGTGTGAATGAGATTTCCTAACGCTGGTGGCTCTGGGGGCGGGGGGGACCTTGACATTGTCAGCTACAGAAGAAGGGTCTGCTGGCTCTGTCATCTGGCCTCACTCCAAAGAATGTCTGTAACCTGGGGACACGTCACAGTGGAGGTCTCGGGGTTCTCGGGGGAACCTGTTCCCATGCAGGTCCCGGCCAGCCCTGGGGATGCGCTGGGAGGGGCTCGGGGTCTGCACTTCGAGGCAGCATCCATGTGGCTGCAGGTGCCCTGGGACCTATGACCCCACGCCCGCCTTGCCTGGGTGGACCCTGCCCGGCCTGGCCTTCAGACCCTGGACACTGTAGCTTCTTCCTTCCCAGCGGAGGGACTTGGGTCAGACGCTCTGAGTTCCCGGACCTCAATTTGCTCGGCAATAAAACGAGAAATTAGGTCTCGATGGCTCCTAAGAGTCCCTTCAATTCTGAAGTTCTGGCGCATTAAAAATAAGCTGCATTTTTGGGCTGGAAAATTACCCTTTCCCCTGAAGGGGGCCTGGGAGATGGAGAGAGAGAGCCGCCTGGGCGAGGGCGCCGCCGTGTGCGGCAAGGTCACGGAGGGGGCCCGCGTGAGAGAAGCAGCGTCTTTATCGGAATCGCCCGCTTGCATTGCCGGGTGCTTCCTGGATAAGAGCATGACGACCCGCTGTCACGCCGCCTACCTTCACTCTCAGCACGCTGTTGCGCTCGGGATGGGCAGTGTGACGGGCCACGTGCATTTAAGTTGGCAAGCTCGGGACATGATTATTTATTACTATTTGTATTATTATTATTATTTATTATTATTTTTAGGGATTTCTCTTCTGTTTGTTTGAAATCTGGGGCCTTTATGAATCCTGCATGAATATTCTTTCATATTCACGTTGGCCATTGAGACACAAAGAAATAGCCAAAAACCGTCCACCCTGTGGGTCTTTGATGCCATGCGTGTTTTTTAAGAATTTTTAAAAAATATATTTTTACTGATTTCAGAGAGGAAGGAAGAGGGAGAGAAATAGAAACATCCATGATGAGAGAGAACCATGGATCGGCTGCCTCCTGCACGCCCCACACTGGGAATGGAGCCCGCAACTCGGGCCTGTGCCCTGACTGGGAATCGAACCCTGACCTCCTGGTTCACAGGTCGACGCTCGGCCACTGAGCCACGCTGGGCAGTGTGTGTGTGTGTGTGTGTGTGTGTGTGTGTGTGTGTGTGTGTGTGTGTGTGTGTGTGTGTCTAAACTACAAGTTCACTGTGGACGAGAGAAGACGTTGCCATCTGCTGGGTGTTGGTGGGGGTCCCGCTGACCCTTGCAGGGGCCAGGAGGGCCCGGGCGGGAGGCGGTTTGGCTTTACACGCAATAACAGTGTGTCTTAAGGTAATGGACTCGGGCCGGGGCACCAGGCCGTGGCCCCAGGACTTCTCAGGAGAATCCCAGGGAGCACGATGCGTTGCGGGCCGGTTTGGCAAGAGTAGCAGCGCGGCCACGGCCTGCTAGAAGATCACGCATCAATTTTTACGAGTGAGTTAGGAAGGGGTACGGCTCGGGGAAGAGTTAGGATAAACATAATGTCCCGTAATTAATCCATTACGCTGAGGTACCCAGGTGCTGCTTTTATTGCCTTAAAAATGAAACGCATCAGAAAAGGAAATGGCTGCTTTTTTATATCAAAAAAGCCTTTCTTTTGAAAAATCATAAAATGTCTAATCTAATTCGCCATATAATTCTAATGAGCGTAGCCAGCCGTCTCCTCGCGCCGTGCAGGATAGAAGGTCATCCGTGTCTGCCGGTCAGGCTGGGGGGCGCGTGGAGACGAGAAGAGCCGTCCGGCTCCGGCCTCGGAGGGCCGCTCGTGATGGGCAGCGCTGTTCATCGCTATGTGTTCTGAGCACAGGGGAGTTCGAGCAGCTCCTATGACGCCCTCCCCGGGGGCCCTAGTCTCACGGTGGCCAGTGCCGGGGGCTGGGTGGGGTCAGGATCTGTCTGACCTGTTGCCCATCCTGTGTAGGCACGTGGTGCAGGGTCACGGCACACGGGGCTGTCTGCTGGATGCCACTGCCACGCTGTGTCATTTCCTCAAATTTGCGGGAATCCCCCTTTTCCTGTGTTTTTTTTTTGGTTTTGTTTGTTATTTGTTTTGTTAATCTTCATCGAAGATATTCTTTCTACTGATTTTTTGGGAGAGTGGAAGGGAGGGAGGGGGAGAGAGAGAGAGGGAGAAGCATCGATGTGAGAGAGACACATCGATTGGTTGCCTCCCGTTGTTGCCAGCTGATGATGAACCTGCAACCCAGGTACATGCCCTTGACCTGGAATTGAACCTGCAACCCTTTGGGCATGGGCCGGAGCTCTAACCACTGAGCTCGCCGGTCAGGGCACATCCTCCAGATGTCTTGTCTGCCGTCTCTCTGCCCCCAGTGGCATTCCTCGCTGCGTGTTGCTGTCATCTGCCAGGCCATTTCTTGTCTCAGCATCAGCGTGCTGTGCGCGGGCACGTTGCGGGCACCTTCGGCGGCATGCTCGGTGGCCGCCGCCAGCCTCGTTATGGAAAAGAATTGCCCGGTGGGTTGAGGGAATGGCCAACAGTGGACTCGAATCATGAGGCTGAAAGTGATATTGCCGACGGGAGGTCATTTTCCCAGCCGAGGGGCAATAGTTTGCCACTCTAAACTGCACGCCGCAGTCAGTCTATGTTTTATTAAACCATTTAAGGAACTTGGGAGCCATTTCATTTAAACTTCCTGCTTGATGTCGCTCAGGGCCGAGCGCAGAGCAGCTCACAAAAGAGGCCGGGAGTAATTTGCAGAAATACCCCGAGTGCCCAGCAGGATGCGCACAGCCGGGAGCCGGCCAGGCTGTGCCCGGTCCTTGCAGACACAAGTGGGAGTGTATGCATGCATGCGTGCATGCGGGTGTGCATGCATGTATGTGTGCATGAGTGTGTATGTGTGTGCATATGTGTTCATGTGTGCGTGCGAATGCGTGCATGCACTGCACGTACAGGCGTGCGTGTATACGAGTGATGTGTGCATGCAAGTGTATGCACGTGTGTGCGCCTGTAAATGTGTGTATGTGTGAGCGCGAGGGTGTATACTTTAGCTCCAAAGTGCCCCCTGCCCTGCACGTATGTGAATTCCACACTCACCCTTGTGCCGTGAATTAGGGGGACAGGTCCCCAGGCCTTTATCTTCAGGCGTGAGGGGCAGAGCGGAGTCGGCCGTTTGGCTCCCGCAGCCCTCACCGGTGGTCTTCAGTAGGTGGCCTTCCTTCTGTGAAGTTATATAACCAAGCCGCCGTCTAATCGGAAACTGTATTTAGGAGGCGGAGAAATGTGCGAGCTATTCGTTTCGATTAAATTTTTTATTATGCACTCTCCTTTTGGATTGACAACTATTAATATTAAAGAGCTCGGCCAAATTGAAATTTGTGTTGCTGGAGAGACTGAAATATAACGTGTGATGCTGACGGGGAAAGCCGAGGGGCTGGGAATGACCAGGCCGTGTTCTGCGTGACCCCAGTCCCGCTGTGTCCTGCGCAGGGATGGGGGGTGGGGGCTTCCGGAGAGACGACACATAGTGAGGGCGGGAGCACGCTGCAGCACGTCATGCAGACACTTGTCATCATGCCTGTCTGTATCCGCGTTTCCTCCGTTACCAGCGAGAAGGCCGGGGCGATGCGGAGAAAGCCATTCCCCACAGTGCGCGTGCGTCACCGGCGTGATGATGGCGGGGAGGGGCCCAGCTTCTTCAGACGCCCGGGAGCGGTTGTCTGGGTGTCCCACACCCCCCGGGAGGTGGCAGGTCTGTCTGTCTTGTAAGGGGGAGGACCAAGCCCATGGCCACGGGGGGCGTTCCAGCTCTAACTCTGCAGCAGGCAGGCCCTGGGCCAGACCCAGGGTTCCGTGTCATGGGCTCAGTTCCTTCTAACGATGCCCGTGGCTTCGTGTTGCACTGGCTGCCACATGCAGGAGCCCGCGGGGTGGGCACAGAGCTGGCAGGGCTGCAGAGGCCGGGCTCAGGCAGGAAATGGGGGTGTCTGGGTCCACACAGCCTCGGGGTGACATGGGACATGGGCAATGGAAAGTGTCCTCTTTGGGAGGCTACCACTTTATTTTTACTTTTTTAAAAAAAATTTTTATTTTTATTTTTTAAATATGTTTTATTGATTTTTTACAGAGAGGAAGGGAGAGTGAGAGTTAGAAACATCGATGAGAGAGAAACATCCATCAGCTGCCTCCTGCACACCCCCTACTGGGGATGTGCCTGCAACCAAGGTACATGCCCTTGACCGGAATCGAACCTGGGACCCTTCAGTTCGCAGGCCGACGCTCTATCCACTGAGCCACACCGGTTAGAGCTTTCCTTTTTTTTTTTTTTTTTTTTAAAATATTTTTATTGATTTCAGAGAGGAAAGGAGAGGGAGAGACGAACATTATTGGTGAGAGAGAACCATGGATTACTTGCCTCTTGCATGCGCCACACTGGGGATGGAGCCCACAACCTGGGCATGTGCCCTGACTGGGAATCGAACCGTGACCCCCTGGTTAATAGGTCGATGCTCAACTATGGAACCACACTGGCCAGGCAGAGTCTACCACTTTATAGAGCTGAAGGTGAGGCCACAGCCCATGAGTCCCTCCTGTGGGCCGGTCCCTCCTGTGGCTGGCCCTCTCCTACTACTCCCAGCACCTCCCCCTGCCTCCAGGTCCTCGGGCTGTGCCCTGTGTCTGGAAGGTCCACTCCCTCCCCATTGTCCGGGCAAGCTCCCCAGTGGCTGGGGCTGCAGTGCCCTCTGCTGGGACCCCACGCTGTCCTCAGGCGCAGAGTAGGTCCACGCCACACTTTCCTTGATTTGGTTTGACAAGGTCAGGTCAATTCTTTCCTGCACATTTTTTTTAATCCTCACCCAAGGATATTTTTTCCATTGATTTCTAGAAAGAGTGTGAGGGAGGGAGGGAGGAGGGGAAGAGAGAGAGAGAAACATCGACGTGAGAGAGAGACTTCGATCAGCTGCCTCCTGCACGCGCCCCTAGCAGGGCTGGAGAACCTGCAACCAAGGTCCATGCCTTTGACCAGGAATCAAACCCGTGGCCCTTTGGTCCTCAGGCCGATGCTCTAACCACTGAGCAACAGGCCAGGGCATCCTCCAAATTTTGACCTCAGATTCATTTGTTGCCAAATGTGCACATCATTCGCTCACTCTATGACTTGCTCACAAAATCTGTGTGCTGAGCAATTGCTTCTCCTTATTGGCGGTTCCAATTCTAGACTCCGTGTTCCCGAGGGCCAGTGGCTCGCTGGCGGCCCGGGTGGGCGCCAGCCTTCCCCCGGGGGACTTCCAGAAAGATGCTCATTTGCATCCCTGGGAGGGAAACTTGGAGTTTCTTCCTTCTCTTGAGCAGGACACGATGGGGCCCTCATCTTTCTGGCACCCCACTTCCCGCCTCAAAATCCTAGCGGTTTCCCGCTAGCCTGGTGGCTCAGAGCATCATCCTGTGAACCAAAAGATTATGGTTTCAGTCCCTGGTTGGGGCACGTACGGGAGTCAACTGATGGATATTTCTCTCTCACATCAATGTTTCTCTCTCTCTCTCTCTCTCTCAAAATCAGTAACAATATATCCTTGGGGGGAGGACTGAAAAACAAACTGAGCCCTCTCACCCAACAGCAAGATTGTGCTCTTCCTTCTGCTGATTCATTTTGAATGAAGATCGAAAACCTTTGAAAACCAAAATGGACAGGAAGGTCCTGGGTTTGTGAGGCTCGTGCCTGGAAGGTTTCCTCGGACCCCGTGCCAAGCAGCGGGCATGGGCATCCCGAGACTGGGACCCCTACGGGGCCGCTCGGGGCGCTTGCCCCCATGGCATGGGTTCCAAAGTGGTTTTGACTCGGGAAGTTGAAAAAGTCGAAGGTGGGAACATTCTGGAACATCCAGTTCCGAGCGCGAAGACCTGCGGCTGGGCTAGTCGTTTCACAGAGGCGTCCCCCACGCAGCTGCGTGTGCCGCAGAAGCTCACACTCCTGGATGGAGCCCTGAGTGAAATATGAATGTGCCTCTGACAATTTAGTACTTTTAATAAAGGATTTGTGAGCAAAAAGCTTAAGTACAAGAACCACAAAACATATAGATAAAAATATAGCCATAATCACACATCAGAGCCCGGAAAATTCATTACGTCGCGAACATCCGTAATTGAGGGAAGTTGAGGGAACCGGCGGGGAGATAATATATACGCCCGGATTTCTGGCGGCGCGGAGCCTTTTAGCCGGGATCAGGGCCTCGGCGTACTGCAGGGGGTGTTTTATTGCCGCGATGCTTTCCCGAGAAGAACGTGATTTATTGCCATTGAGCGCACATGGCAACGTGAATTTGAATCTGGGTTTCTGGGAGAAGTTGACAATTAGTCCCCTCATATATATTTACGGCTTGGGAAAATACTTGATGTTAAAATAATTTAAATGCCTTACCTGTTTCTGGATGGATGTGTGAAATACTGCCCTTTTGGAAAAATGAAAACACAAAAGAACTAGTCACCGCCGAGTACGGCATGGCTGTCGTGTTCAGGGGTGTCATGACCTGGCGGGAACCGTGACGGGGGGCCAGGGGACAGCCGGGAAAGGCATGGCCGTCCGCACCCTTGGGGGCACTGGCCTCCATGAGAAGTGCTTTTCTTTTCTTTGTAAATATTTTTATTGATTTCAGAGAGGAAGGGAGAGGGAGAGAGCGACAGAAGCATCAATGATGAGAGAGAATCATGGACCAGCTGCCTCCTGCACGCCCCCCACTGGGGATGGAGCCCACACCCGGGCACGTGCCCTGACTGGGAATTGAACCATGACCTCCTGGTTCATAGGTCGACGCTCAACCGCTGAGCCTCGCAGCCGGGCATCTTTTCCTTTTTCTAGCATTTTTCTGTCTCTTCCATGGAAACATCCATTTGGGGTCTCAGCGGGGATCCAGGGATGGGACTCAGGGAAGACGGACTGGGAAGGTGTGGCTGCCCTTCCTCCTGTCCCGCCTCTGCCGCTCCAGCCAGTCCCTCTCATCCTGTCCTCACCCTTCCTCGTGGCTCTGGGACACACAGGGTGGCCGGCAGGACACGGCTCTCAGGCTTCCCTTCCCTATTAAAGCTCAGCCACACCGGACGACGCGTCTCCGTGTTTCCCAGCCTGACCCACGGCAGGGGCGTTGAGGTCGCCCAGGTGTCCCGCCGAGCCGTGAGGGCGGCGGCCTGACATCTCTCTGTGGGAACCTTTAGCCTCGCTGTGGGGAGGAGGGGGGAAGTGGCCTCGCCTGGCAGACAGGGGGGCAGCCCTTTCCCGTGGGCACGCTCCTCTGGCCTCCTGGGCGGCTCCGAGGACCTAAACACAGTGATTGGCAGGGAGGGCTCAGCTTCACTGATGATATGAACCATTCTCCTCTGGACACAGGAGCCCGCTCAGTGCACCGGCTGTGTGCGGAGGCCTGTGCTCCCACGGGCCTGGCTGCAGGGCCCTGGCGGCCGGGAGGACTCGGGACGTGCCTCCGGAGGACGTGCTATCCCCGTGGGCGTGCCCGCGGAACCCAGAGCGCAGCCCAGGAGCCCCTGCTGGCTCCAGGGACACGGCGTTGGGGTTTCCTCCCACGGCTGGTGCGCGAGGGGTCACATTGCCCTGGAAACAAGCACATCGTGGACTGAGCCGACCTGGACGGCGGGGGCATGACTTCGGGGGGACTTGGCGATCTCTCCGTGTAATCTTGTGAATTTTTTTCGTATAAACCATGCTTTTCTGGAAACAAAGAGGATTATCAGTCATAAGTTCTGGAGAATGAGTGGAGCGGGAGGCGGCTGCAGAGGGAGGGTCTTCGGAAAGGACGTGTGAGCTGGCATTGGGCCCGAGCTGGGAGGACCTCGAGTCGGTGCCATCCGGGTTCTCTGGCCTCACGGTGGGGAGGGGCATGGGCCCTCTGGCTCTGAGGGTCCTCATCTGATACCTACGGACACGCTCAGCTCCTGGAGGGGGGGGTGCGCCCTTCTGCCTGGGGTCCTGACCTGGCTCAGACCTGGCCCCGTAGGCCCCGTGGACGCCCAGCCCGCCTGTCAGGCGGCTTTGCCCGTGGTTTCCCATGACGTCCTCGGACGGGGACTGTGGGACGGTGTGTGGTGACGAGGCCCCTTAGAGAGCATGGCATCTGAGAGGCTCACGGGGGATCCGCTCCCATTGCCAAGACCCACCTGCTCCGTCTCCCCACACCCGCCCCGCCCCACCTGCCCTGCCCCGCCCCACCTGCCCTGCCCCACAGGCTGCTACAGATGTGCTCACAGAACAAGGGTCCCCCGCAAGTGACAGAATCCCCCACACTCATGTAGGGAGAGACTTTCAAATGAGACAGGGAAGAGTCCTTGGGGCCCCAAGAGGAGGAATGTAAAGAAATCAAAACAAACAAAATCTGTATGAAAACACAGACTCCAGATGTGTCCCGGGCGTGACATAAATGTCCGCTTAGCGTTTTTTTAAAAAAATATTTTTATTGCTTTCAGAGAAGAAGGGAGAGGGAGATAGAAACATCCATGATGAGAGAGAATCATGGACCGGCTGCCTCCTGCACGCCCCACACTGGGGATGGAGCCCGAAACCCACGCATGTGCCCTGACTGGGAATCGAACCGTGACCTCCTGGTTTCTAGGTCGACACTCAACCCCTGAGCCACCGAGGCCGGGCCGCTTAGCCTCTCCGAGTGCATTTGGGTTGTCCCCACTTTAGCAGGAGAGACAGACCGAAGGGGGAACCCAAACTTCAGGAGGTCCTGGGGCCCGAGCAGGCGGCGCCGAGGAGGCCGGGTCTGAAATGACTTTGTTAGTATGTAGGTCACACGGCTGCGCTGTCTGGTTACCGGCCGTCGCCTTGGATAACTGTTTGTGGAGGAGTAAATGGCTTTGCTGCCTCAGCACACTCCTTAGCTGGTGTTTCTCACGTGGCGGTGCGACTGAAAGGACGCGGGGCCGCAGCAGAAATCAATTCACCTCCCCGCATTGTGCGGCCGCTCCCCCTTTGACTAATTGATAGGCTTTGTGTTGGAAATCACTGGAAACCCTCTGTCCCACCGGCACCTCCACACTGCCATCGGGCCTGGAGGGCTTAGGCGGGGCCTCCTCGCGACCAAACTCGATGGCGAGATGCAGAGAGAAAAATGAGATCAAAACGCGCTCGGCTCGCACGGGTATTAAGGGTGGGACGGCGTCGCCCTTCACGGCTCTGCCCTGTTGTAGCTTCTGGGTCTCGGGTCGGCTAGGCGGGGCTTGGCTCACCAAGTTTGCAGATGCAAGTTTTTCCTTCCTCAGCCTTGGATGGGTGAGCGTCTTAGGGGGTGTCTTAGGGTGGCTCTTTAAACTGGAAGAGGTGGGCGGAGTGGGCCAGGCCAGGCCAGGCGTGGTGATGGTGGGTGTGGAGGCCGTGCCATCGGACCTTGGCAGGTGGGCCGGCAGGCAAGGTGCCCCTTCGCAGGTAAGGCGTCCCCGCGGGTAAGGCGTCCCCGTGGGTAAGGCGTCCCCACGGGTAAGGTGTCCCCCCGCGGGTAAGGCGTCCCCGTGGGTAAGGCGTCCCCCCGCGGGTAAGGCGTCCCCGCGGGTAAGGCGTCCCCCCGCGGGTAAGGCGTCCCCCCGCGGGTAAGGCGTCCCCGTGGGTAAGGCGTCCCCCCGCGGGTAAGGCGTCCCCGCGGGTAAGGCGTCCCCCCGCGGGTAAGGCGTCCCCCCGCGGGTAAGGCGTCCCCCCGGGGTAAGGCGTCCCCGCGGGTAAGGCGTCCCCCCGCGGGTAAGGCGTCTCCCCGCGGGTAAGGCGTCCCCCCGCGGGTAAGGCGTCCCCCCGTGGGTAAGGCGTCCCCCGCGGGTAAGGCGTCCCCTCGGGTAAGGCGTCCCCGCGGGTAAGGCGTCCCCTCGGGTAAGGCGTCCCCGCGGGTAAGGCGTCCCCTCGGGTAAGGCGTCCCCGCGGGTAAGGCGACCCCGCGGGTAAGGCGACCCCGCGGGTAAGGCGTCCCCGCGGGTAAGGCGACCCCCCAGGGCTCTCTGGCCTGGCCTTGCCTGGAGGCCTGGCGCTCACAGCACCCTGTCCGTGCACCATCACCAGCGTGGCGCTTTCCAGGCTGCCATTAATATCTACTGTATTCTTAGAGCAAAGCCTGTGGCGGCCGAAGGTACCCCAACCCCACGTTGCAGAAACAATAATACGGTGGCTTCCGCGTTTCATTATAAAGTTTCTGGGGCGCCCTGGTTTATTTCCAAACACCCGGCTATTTGCGCCGCTGCGCAAGGGCTGTCCTCGCTGTCGGAAGGAGCGCAGATGGCGCTGGGTTTGTGGGGGCCGCATCCCTGCCTGAGACAACCTTCCCTCCGTCTTTGTGCCCAGCAAGTCAGGCAAACTAACGTGATGATGCGACCGCGGCCCACGCAGACAGGCCGCGTGATTGACAGGGAAGACTGAGCCCGAAGCGCGCCCCCTCTCCTGCCTCCGGCCCCTTAGTGATGTTTATGGGTTGGATAGCAGCAGCGGCAGGAATTTCATTTAAGGCGAAAGGGGGGCCGGGGGCGGAGGGGCATGGGGGGAGGAAACTGGTTCCAGGCAAAGCCGGTGGAGGGTCGCAGCTCAGCCTGCGGCTGCTCCTGGGAGCCCGTTACCCTCTCCTCCTCCCGCCGGCCCGGCTCAGCCCATTGCCTCCGTTTGCGTGACTAAATGCAGACAATTAGAGCCCGTGAGCTCATTGTCAGCCAGGGTTCAAGTGCGCGGATAATGGCCCGCGGGAGGCTCCGCGCCTGGTGGGCAGCGGCGAAGGCCACCGGCCGAAACCGCTCCTCAGCCCGCTCCCCCGGGGGCTCCCCTGCCATGGGTTTGGGTACAGTTTGGCAAGGACACCCGGCGGCCCCGCCCTGGCCGGGAGGCAGTAGGCCCAGGGGCCCTTTGTAGAGGGTGGAGGCCACCCACATGTCACGAGGGCTTTTCTGAGAGTCCCGGGCTGTCATCGTGCCGATGGCCTTGGTGAGGGGTCTGGGCGCCCCTCCGCCCCTGGTCCCTGAGCTGCAGCCGGGGTCACTGCCCAGGGTGGAAGGGAGAATGCGGGCAGCTCAGCTCGGAGAGGAAGCTCGTCTGTGGGTGAAATGGTATCTCCCTCCCCCCTCCCAGCGAGGACGTCCAAATCCCTCAGACACGCATCCCGGCCCTACAGACACGCATCCCGGCCCCTCAGACACCACATCCCGGCCCCACAGACACCACATCCTGGCCCCACAGACACGCATCCCGGCCCCTCAGACACGCATCCTGGCTCCTCAGACACGCATCCCGGCCCCACAGACACCGCATCCCGGCCCCACAGACCCGCATCCTGGCCCCACAGACACCACATCCCGGCCCCATAGACACCACATCCTGGCCCCACAGACACGCATCCCGGCCCCTCAGACACGCATCCAGGCCCTCAGACACGCATCCCGGCCCCACAGACACCACATCCCGGCCCCACAGACACGCATCCCGGCCCCACACACACGCATCCCGGCCCCTCAGACACGCATCCCGGCCCCACAGACACGGGTCCAGGCCCCTCAGACACGGGTCCAGGCCCCACAGACACGGGTCCAGGCCCCACAGACACCACATCCCGGCCCCACAGACACGGGTCCAGGCCCCACAGACACGGGTCCAGGCCCCACAGACACGGGTCCAGGACTCACAGACATGGGTCTGGGCCCCACAGACATGGGTCCGGGCCTCACAGACACGGGTCCCGGCCCCACAGACACATGGGTCCCGGCCCCTCAGACACGCATCCTGGCCCCTCAGACACGCATCCCGGCCCCACAGACACGCATCCCGACCCCTCAGACACCACATCCCGGCCCCTCAGACACGCATCCCGGCCCCTCAGACACGGGTCCAGGCCCCACAGACACGGGTCCAGGCCCCACAGACACCACATTCTGGCCCCACAGACACGGGTCCAGGCCCCACACGGGTCCAGGCCCCACAGACTCGGGTCCGGGCCCCACAGACACGGGTCCGGGCCCCACAGACACGGGTCCAGGCCCCACAGACACGGGTCCAGGCCCCTCAGACACGGGTCCAGGCCCCTCAGACACGGGTCCAGGCCTCATAGACACCTCCATGCCCGGGACGGGCAGTGGGTACTTGTTAGGCGGTCCACATGGCTGTGCTCACTCTGACAGGAGGAACGTGTCAGGGAGTGAGCAGGGAGCGGCACAGATGGGTGTGGGATGCGTCCGACCGCGCCCGAGGCCTCCTGCCGGTGGAGCTGCTGGAGGCTGGACTGGCTGTCGGCATGTTTGCTAGTCCAGATGGATGGTTTCTCATCTCCTGCCGCTGCCGGCTGGGGCCTCAGCATGGGGAGGAGGTGAGACCCGTGTGCCTGCCCCCCCTCCCTGTGGCTCCTCACCTGGCTCCCCTGCAGCTTGGCCCAGGTGGCCTCTCTGGGAGGCCCTGCTGTCCCGGCCTCCCGCTGTTTGCTGTCTCTGTCCCCTGCTCCGCATCCTGGGGCTCTGCTCTGTCTCCTCTGGTTTAACTGTTCACCCTGGAGGCCAGAGCCGTGTACCTTTTGCTCTTTGGTTTGTTTAGCACCTAGAACCTCACTCAGCACATAGTAGGTACGCAACAAGTATGTGTTGAGCGGAGAATGAGGAGGCACGGCCCTTCCGTGGAGGGGTGGACAGTCCAATGTGAGTCACCCTCAGGCAGTAAATGAGGTCATAGGACATAGTGAGGGGCGTTATCAGCAAAGCCAGGATGACTGGGCTGGAGCAGTCAGGGAGGGCTTCCTGGGGGAGGCGGGCTTGAAGTCTGAGTCAGGTTTTTCACAAGCAGAGGGAAGAAAAGGGAGGGAAAGGGGTGGTAGACATGACCTACCCTCCGGGCTCTGTGGAGCTGCGCCTGGCTAGGGAAGGTCAGTGGGCCCTGGTGGGATGGCTGTGAGTTGCCATCGAAGGAGATCTGGTCTTTGTTCCGGAAGCCAAGGGCCGCCTGGAGGGCTTTGTGTTTTCATGTCGTGGGTCCTGTTTAATTACAGAAGTTCTGCTTGTTCACTGTTAACATTCAAACAGCCCGGAGTATGGAACGTGAGACCCGGGGACGGGGTGTACAGTGCATGCCGCCCGGCTGTGTACCTGTGTGTACAGCCCACGTGACCAGTGAGTGCACACACCAGCGCGGTGCCCCACGGACAGGCTCCCGCCACGGAACCGGCTGCGCTGTGCGCTGCGCCCGGGGCTCGCTGCTGTTGTTAAGGGAGCAGCGTGTCCATCAGAACATCGGGCAGAGACAGGGCGCACGTTCTCACTTCCCCGTGGGTCTCCCTTCACGGCACAGCCCGTGTGTGAGCCGCGCATGCGTGGACGGCCGTTCGGACAGCGTTCCTTTCCCCTCGTGCCTTGTATTCAGTGCTCGGACTTGCCTCCCCTCGTCTCCTACTCTCCAGCCACCCCAGGTGCTGGGAGGGTCCCTCCCAGGTCAGAGCAGACACCCGGCAGGTGGCATTTCTCTGCACGCCCGGGACCCTGGGCCCTGGTGCCCACGTGTGGAGACAGCCAGGCCACCCCACCAGGGTCTGCCCTCGGGGAGGCGTCCCTGTGCCTTTGAACCCGCCTTCTCATGGGCTGCTGGCCTTGGGCCCTGGGCACATCCTTTGCTCCTGCCCGCTGGGCATTCTCCTTGCAGGCAGGACGAGTTCGCACGCCCTTTGACCCTGGCCTTTGGAGGGTTTACGTGTTGCTGAGTGTGGAGTCAACATTCAGAATTCAGAGGGAAGGGACATTTCTCCTCCCCCTGCAGCAGCCGCACGCTGTCCCCTCCTCAGCACGTAGGAGGCAGTTTTCCTCGTTTCTCACAGCGACCTACAGGAAACTCTCGAATGCAGACCATAGCATGATGATGTTTACTAAGGTAAACCTTTGCTTTCTGCAAGTGCCGCATGAAGTGCGGAGGCTGCGGGCTAAGGTGGGCACCCTGCCTTGCGGGGTGGAGCCGGGGTCCAGCCCTCCACAGGGACGTGCGCAGGGAAGGCCCCATGTGGCACATAGGACTGCTTCGTCCAAGGGCATTGTGGTCATTTGAAAATGTTTTTCTTAATTGAATTTATTGGAGTGACATTGGTTAATACAGTTATCTAGGTTTCAGGTGTGCCATTCTGTAACAACGTCTCTACATGGTATTGTGTGTTCACACCCACGTCAGTCTCCTCCCATCACCATTTATTCCCCGTTACTCTCTCCCCCTCCCACTCCCCTATCTCTCCGGTCATCACCACACTGTTGTCTGTGTCTATGAGTTGTTTTTTTTTTTTCTTAATCCCTCACCTTCTTCACCCAGCCCCCAACCCCCTCCCCTCTGACAGCTGTCAGTCTGTTCTCTGTTATCTGTGAGTCTGTTTCTATTTCGTTTGCTAGTTTACTTTGTTCATTAGATTCCACATGTAAGTGAGATCATATGGAACTTGTCTTTCTCTGACTGGCTTATTTCACTCAGCATAATGCTCTCCAGGTCCATCCATGCTGTTGCAAAAGGTAAGATTTCCTTCTTCTTCTTCTTCTTTTTTTTTTTTTTACAGCCCAGCAATATCCCATTGTGTAAATGTATCCCAGCTTTTTTTTTTTTTAATAAATCTTTATTGTTCAGATTATTACAATTGTTTCTCCTTTTCCCCCCCCATATCTCCCCACCACCCGGTTTCCACCCCCTCTCTGCCCTTACCTCCCCCCCGCTGTCCTTATCCATAGGTGTATGATTTTTGTCCAGTCTCTTCCCGTACCCCCCACACAGACACTCCTTTCCCCCTGAGAATTATCAATCCACTCCCATTCTATGCCTCTGATTCTATTATGTTCACCAGTTTATTCTGTTCCTCAGATTTTTAATTCACTTGATTTTTAGGATCACTTGTTGATAGATATGTATTTGTTGTTCATAATTTTTATCTTTACTTTTTCCTACTTTTTCCTCTTTTTAAAGAATACCTTTCAGCATTTCATGTAATCCTGGTTTGGTGGTGATGAACTCCTTTAGCTTTTTCTTATCTGTGAAGCTCTTAGTCTGACCTTCAATTCTGAATGATAACTTTGCTGGGTAGAGTAATCTTGGTTGTAGGTTCTTGCTGTTCATCACTTTGAATATTTCTTGCCATTCCCGTCTGGCCTTCATAGTGTCTGTTGAGAAATCAGCTGACAGTCGTATGGGTGCTCCCTTGTAGGTAACTAACTGTTTTTCTCTTGCTGCTTGTAAGATTCTCTCTTTGTCTTTTGCCCTTGGCATTTTAATTATGATGTGCCTTGGTGTGGTCCTCTTTGGATTCCTCTTCTTTGGGGTTCTGTGCGCTTCCTGAACTTGTAAGTCTATTTCTTTCACCAGGTGGGGGAAGTTTTCTGCCATTATTTCTTCAAATAGGTTTTCAGTATCTTGCTCTCTCTCTTCTTCTGGCACCCCAAAAATTCGGATATTGGTACGCTTAAAGCCATCCCAGAGGCTCCTTACGCTATCCTCACACTTTTGGATTCTTCTTTCTTTCTGCCTCTCTGGTTGGGTGTTTTTTGCTTCCTCATATTCCAGATCTTTGGTTTGACTCTTCGGGTACAATGGTCTACAGTTGAGTGTCTGTATATTCTTTATTTCAGACAGTGTATGCATAATTTCTGACTGGTCCTTTTCCATTTTTTTGGTATTCTCATTAAGGTCCTTGAAGGTCTCTTCAAGTTTCTCAGCGGTTTTTAGAAGATTCTTGAGTAACCTTATAAATGTGGTTCTGAACACTGTGTTGTCATTAGTTTGCTTTCCTCTAACTCTCCTACTCGTGACATACTTCGGTGTCTCCGCATTTTGGCTGCCTCCCTGTGTTGATGGAGTGGCTTTGTGTGGTCAGTGACCTATAGGGGCCGGTAGCTCAGCTTCCCCAATCACTCTAGGTGGTCGCTCTTGGTACACCCCTTTGTGGGCTGAGTGGAAAGTCTTGGTGTAGTTAAAAGCCTTGATTGCTGTTGGTACACTGGGAGGAATTGACCTCCAGGCCAATTGGCTGTGAGGACCTGCTGTGTCTATAGCGAAAGAATTGCTGTGCTGGAGACACAGTAGGGCTTTGGCGCTCACTGAGTCTGCCTCTTGGATGTGTCCCTTATGAGAGTGGTTGAAATCTGGTGCCGTCCACACCGACCACTAGATACCCTAGTGTCCGGATCTCCAATGGGGTGCAGGTCTGAGGCCTCCCAGCAGGAGCTACAGCAAGAGCTACAGTTTTCTCCTCTTTGCTTGGGCGGTTTTGGAGCAGTCTGACTGGAGCTGCAGTTGATTTGGTTAAGCTGCCACAGAACAGGCCATTTATATGTAAAAGCCACTGTGTGGAGCCTGGGCGGGTTTGTAGAATGTGCGGGGCGGGGTCTCAGGGCGGAGCGGGGTCTCAGGGCATCACTAGGCTGGGGCGTGGCCAACGGCCATGGCTGCCTTCAGCTGTCTCTGCCTTTCCGGGTTTCCAAGTCCCTGTGTCCCGCGCTCCAGTGCAGCAAACCCTGATTGCTGGGCGCACCTCTGCAGAAAAGTCACTCTCACTCTCCGACCGATGGCTGAGAGTTCAGCTTCTCCCCGTAGGTGTCTGGGTCCCCCACGTGTCCCCAGAAACTGGAGTTCAGAGTGATCGGGAGTTTGTCTCCCTTTGGTTTGAAGAAAAGCTGCGCGCCCAGTCGCCTGCCGCCAGCCCGCTTTGCGTGTGCCTCCGTACCTCAGCTCTCCAGCGTTTGCGCTCCCTTCTCTTCTTAGTTGTAAATCTACCACTCAGCCAGCTTTCCCGTGGTTCTGGGTGGTAGATGTTTTGTTTTTTAGTTGTATTTTTGAAATTGTTGTGCGAGGCGGCAGTTTAGTTGTTTAACTTTGCCGCCATCTTGGTTCCTCTCTATCCCAGCTTTTTTATCCACTCATCTACTGATGGGCACTTGGGCTGCCTCCAAACCTCGGCTGTTATAAATAACGCTGCAATGAACACAGGGTGCATCTATTCTTTCCAATCAGCGTCACAGATATCTTCGGGTATATTCCCAGCAGTGGACTCACTGGGTCGCAGGCAGTTCCATTTTTAATTTGTTGAGGAAACTCCATACTGCTTTCCGCCATGGCTGCACCAGTCTGCATCCCACCAGCAGTGCACGAGGGTTCCCTTTTCTCCACAGCCTCGCCAGCACTTGTCGTTTGTTGATTTACTGATGATCGCCACTCCGACAGGTGAGAGGTGATACCTCATTGTGGTTTAAATTTTCATTTCTCTGATGATTTGGGACATTGAGCATCTTTTCCTATGTCTCTTGGCCATCTGTAGGTCCCCTTTGGAGAACTGTCTATTCAGGCCCTTTGCCCATCTTTAATTGGGTTGTTTGGCTTGGTGGGGGTTTGGTGTTGCGTTGTATAAGTTCTGTATCCATTTTGGATATTAAACCTTTATCAGGTGTGTCATTGGCGAGTATGTTCTCCCACTCAGGGGCTCGTCTTTTCATTTTTTTGATGGGTTCCTTTGCTGTGCAAAAGCTTTTTAGTTTGATGTAGTCCCGTTTGTTTACTCTTCCTTTTATTTCCCTGGCCCGAGGAGGTGTATCAGAAAAAAAAATTGCTACGAGAATGTCCAAGATTTTACTGCCTCTGTTTTCTTCTAGGATTTTTATGGCGTCTAGTCCAACATTTAAGTCTTTAATCCATTTTGAGGTTATTCTTGTGTGCAGTGTAAGAAGATGGTCTAGTTTTATTTTTTTGCACGGAACTGGCCAGTTTCTCTAATTCCATTTATTGAAGAGACTGTCTTTACCCCATTGTGTGTTCTTGCCTCCTTTGTCAAATATTAATGAGCATAAAGGTTTTGGTTTCTTTCTGGGCTCTTATTCTGTTCCATTGATCTGTATGCCTGTATTTATGCCCATACCATGCAGTTTTGATGATTATGGCCTTGTAGTATAGTCTGATGTCAGGTAGTGATTTCTCCAACTTTGTTCTTCTTTCTCAAGATTGCTGTGGCAGTTTAGGATCTTTTTTTTGGTTCCATATACATTTTTGGAATATTTGTTCTAGTTCTGTGAAGTAAGCTATTGGGATCTTGATAGGAATTGTGTTGCATCTATAGATTGCTTTGGGTAGTTGGACATTTTAATGATCTTAAATGTCTTTTACAACCTTGGTTTAAATGTATTCCTAGGTATTTTTTTTTTAAGCATTTGGAAATGGGATTGTTTTCTTAGTTTCCCTTTCTGATAGTTCATTATTGGTATATAAAAATGCCACTGATTTCTGAATATTAATTTTGTATCCTGCCACTTTACCGAATTCATTTATCAGTTTTAATAGTTGTTTTTTTTTTTTTTTTTTGGTGGAATCTTAGGGTTCTCTATGTACAGTATCATGTCATCTGCAAATAATAATAATTTTACTTCATTTTTTTTTCAATTTGAATGCCTTTTATTTCTTCTTCTTGTCTGATTGCTGTGGCTAGGGTTTCCAGTACTGTGTTGAATAAGAGTGGTGAAAGAAGACATCCCTGTCTTGTTCCCGATCCTAAGGGAGACACTTTTAGTTCTTGTCCATTGAGTGTGATGTTGGCTGTACGATTGTCATTTATGGCCTTTATTATGCTGAGGTGTGATCCCTCTGTTCCCACTTTGCTGAGAATTTTTAACAAATGGGTGCTGGATTTTATCAAATGCTTTCCTGCATGTATTGATATGATTGTGTGATTCTTGTCTCTCAATTTGCTTATGTGATATGTCATGTTTATTGATTTGCAGATATTTTACCAGCCTTGCATCCTCGGAATAAATCCCACTTGGTCATGGTGTTTGATCTTTTTAATGCACTTCCGGATCCAATTTGCTGATACTTTGTCGAGGATTTTAGCATCTATGTTCATCAGGGATATTGGCCTGTTGTTGTCTTCCATTGTTGTGTCTTTATCTGGTTTTGGAATTAGGATCCTGCTGACCTCCTAAAATGAGCTTGGGAGTCTCCCTCCTTTTGAATGTGCTGGGATAGTTTGGGAAGGATAGGTATTAGTTCTTCTTTGAATATTTGGTAAAATTTGCCTGTGAAGCATCCAGTTGAAGATTCCTGTTTGCTGGGAGTGTTCTGATTACTGCTTCAGTTTCGTTAGTTGAAATCGGTCTGTTGCAGCCATTTTTTAAGCGATGAAACCATCCTTTCCCAGGGCCCCGGAGCTTAGGGGAGCCTAACCGGACACTGTGTATGGCTCAGTCAGGAGTCACCGTGGGCCCGGGCTGCTCCATGGTCACTCTTACGGAGCTTGCGGGGCACGGGGGTGAGGGACGAGCAGGCCGATGTCGCTTGTACTTACGTCGCCTGATGTGACGTGCAGGAGAAGGAAGGAGCTGAGCCACCAGATGTAGGTCTGACAAGAGCCGGGAAGTGGTGCAGGCCACGGCGGGAGCAGCCCGTGCCTTTGCTACCGCATCACAGTGTTGTTAGGGACGGGCTTACTCCAAGGGGTTCTAAGCATCCCAACGTCCCGCTGGGGCCGGGGCGGTGGGGGGCCGTGAGGTTTGAGAAAGCAGGGTTGGTAAGCGTGAACTGCTGATGATTTGCAGGCTGCGGTGAGGGGCTGGCGGGAATCCTGTGCATGTGCATGTGTATGTGTGTACCGTGTCACCAGGTTTGTGCGTGCACGGGTGTGCATGGGTGCACCTGTGTGTGTGCCCCGTGTGTTTGCATGTGCGTGCATGCACAGTGTGTTTGGGTGTGCGTGGGTGCACCTGTGTGTACGTTTATGTGTGTACGGTGTGTTTTTGCATGTGCATACATGCACCTGTGTGGACGTGCCTGTGTACACACCTGGCCTCTGAGGGCGATGATCTGGAGCAGTGGTCGGCAAACTCATTAGTCAACAGAGCCAAATATCAACAGTACAACGATTGAAATTTCTTTTGAGAGTCAAATTTTTTTCAACTTTAATTTCTTCTAACGCCACTTCTTCCAAATAGACTCGCCCAGGCTGTGGTATTTTGTGGAAGAGCCACACTCAAGGGGCCAAAGAGCCGCATGTGGCTCGCGAGCCGCAGTTTGCCGACCACTGATCTGGAGAGTAAATGAACCTTAGCCCTGGTCCCTGGAGTCCTGTTTGCTGTGGGCAGGCGAGTTCCCCTTGAGAGGTGAGCCCCTCGCACCCAGGGCAGGTCCATGTTCAGACAGGCGGGTTGGGGACCCCTCCTCCCTCTCTTCACTGTTGGCATCATCACGGTTTCTGTAGCCCAAAGGCACTGGTCTGAACAAGCGAACCAGTGCTCACTGCCAACTTCTCTGCCGGACAGACTGGGATCAGCTTTAGCAGGTGAGTAGCTGACACATCAAAGAACATGTCAACTGAGCCCTTCCCCGCCTGGGAGTGTTTTCCTGGCCCCAGCCACACCGGAGGCGCCAAGCCGCAGCCCCGCCGGCCGTGGCCGTGGCCGTGCGTACATTCCGGGCGGTTGCAGCACCTGCGTGCCACAGGCAGGTGAGGGTTATGGGGGGGACGCTGCCAGAGCCCACTCCATCCTCGGGATGACCAGTCAGGAACATGCTGGCGTGACCGTCTGCCATTCATTGTTATTTGCTACCAATGAGACTACCTTTTAATTAAAAAAACAACAACAAATAATTGAGTTGTAAAGCCTCAGACTGATTTTTTTGGTGCAAAATAGTTCCAGTGGGCTAATTTATTTTTCAACTTTAAAACCTCAGCGTTTTATAGATCCCAAATTTCACAATGTGGGGATGATTGCTCCGTACAATTTGCAAAGTTGTGATTAGGCAGCCCTGGCGCGGAGCGAGTGCTCCCGATCCACAATGGCTTCCCAGAATAGCCCGCGCGAAACCCAGCCTGCAGATTGCAGGGCAGCTCGGAGGGCAGCTCAGAGAATGGCGTCCTGAGGGCTGCATCTATATTTACGTCTCTTGTTAAAGCACACGCTTATGTGAATGTTACGATCCGTAAATAACCGGCCAGGCCGCCTCCGCGAGGCGGGGTTGCATCTTCATTTTTGGCAGCATCGCGAAGACGCGCGTACATTGGGGACGAGCTGACAGATATTCGTCAGTACCTGCCGCCGTATTTGTGCGGGTCCACGAGGCTCAGGGTGGGGACCTTTCGTTGCAGTTGAATGTCTCACTAATGAAGATGCAGTGCAGCAGGAAAGGCTCTGCCCGGTGGTGTCCTGGGGGACGTGGGCCTCGCTGGGCACGCGCCTCCTTTTTACAGCCACCAGTGTGCCCCGGCCTGGCGGGCACGCAGTCGGACGCTGTCACTGCGGTTGGGCAGCAGAGGAACTGCTGGCTTCTGTGGGTGGAGCGGGCAGTGCCCACGCTCTGACTCCTCTCCAGACGCCGTGCCAACCTGGGTGAGAGGGAGGGCAGCGTTCAGGAAACAGCGTAATGAGACATACCATCGACGAGACAGCTGCTGGTCCCCAGCGCTGGAGGCCTGTACCTCCTCGGGAATCTAGATAACGCAGAGACACTGTCGTGGTGGCTGATCTTTGGGTTCAAGCGAACCAGCGGCTTCTCCTTTTTAAGTACAAGTCGAGTGGCCCTAGCCAGTTTGCTCAGTGGATAGAGCATCGGCCTGTGGAATGAAAGATCCGGGGTTTGATTCCCGATCAGCCCACAACCCGGGCATGTGCCCTGGCCTCCTGGTTCCTAGGTCTGCGCTCAACCCCTGAGCCACATGGGCGGGCAGGGGCCGCCTTTTTCTGAAGTTCCCTTCCATTCCGTCTGCTTAGTGCTTTGTGGGGAAACATGATGTTTGGGGAGTGCTCACTCCGTATTTGGGACTTCCTGTCCCCTGGGAGAGCGGTGCCCTGCACCCCCGCCAGCCCCGCCATCATCTGAGCCCTCATATGCCTGCAGACTAGGTCACGGGGTGGGGGCTGATGCACTGACCGACGATGGTTTCAGGCCTGGGTATGCCTCTGTTGAGACCACGGGGTTTGCTTCTCCTCTTACCCGGCTCCAGGGGCCCTGCTGAAAGGCGTGGCCCTGGTGGGAGAGACTGGCA
Organism: Ia io; assembly: GCA_025583905.1. Classification (NCBI taxonomy): domain Eukaryota; kingdom Metazoa; phylum Chordata; class Mammalia; order Chiroptera; family Vespertilionidae; genus Ia; species Ia io. The sequence goes on from JAJQQW010000021.1 coordinate 6,568,572, forward strand.
GAGGGTCGAAGCCCTCAGAACCCCTAGCCTTGCCCTGGCTGGTGTGCTCAGTGGTTAGAGCGTCGGCCCTCAGACCAAAGGGTCGCAGGCTCAATTCCTGGTCAAGGTCACATATCTGGGTTGCAGGTTCCAACCTGCCCCCAGTTGGTGGTAGGGGTGCATGCAGGAAGCAATCAATCAATGTCTCTTTCTCTTTCTCTCCTTTACTCCCTCTGCCTCCCTCCTTTCCACTCTCTATAATAATAATAATAACAATAATAATAATAATGTAGATCCTGATTATTTCATACATTTTGTATAAGGAAAAGAAAAGAACCTCTACTTCTTGAGGGAAGCACACGACATGGGGACAAGCACAGCTCGACAAGACCTCTGTCCCCGATGATGGGAAAAGGAGAAGCAAAGGCAGGAGTTGAGGGCCCTGGACACTCTGGGCCCTTCCGGGTCCAGGCCCAGCACCCCATGATATTCTTGATGGACCAGGCCACCCCCCCAGAGCACATCACCCCTGCCCCTGCCTGAGCTGGGAGGTTCTAAAGGGGCCTCATGCATGGGGTGGGCATTGCCAGTAGAGCCTGCACCACTGTTGCTTGTGAAGGTGGGGATGAATGCGGGCGAGGACTTCTCTCTGCTCAGCTCCAGCCCAGCACCCATGCCTCCTCTCCCCACACCCCCTCCTCTCTCCCTTCCTCACAGACCCCACTCCTCAGACACTTAACTCTAGCCCAGCGACACCTCCCACCTTCCATTTGCATCTGGATCTTTCTCGAGCTGCTAATTCACCCACAATCAATAATCTTATTCTTGTAAAGAAAGTAGGGAATATTTCTGAGAGTGGGCAGAGCAGGGAAAGCACAGTGTGTGTCTCAGATTTGATGTGTTCTGGATTTAGAAGTGCTAAATAATTCATCCCCGCTTAAAAAATAAGCATATTTTCTCTACCAGGACTTGGCCTGGGGGCTTCATAATGAATCTATTCCAGGGTCCAGGGTTCCAGGGTCCAGGGTCCAGGGTCCTGGGGTCCAGGGTCCAGGGAACAGGGTCCAGGGTCCTGGGGTCCTGGGGTCCAGAGTCCAGGGAACAGGGTCCAGGGTCCTGAGGTCCAGAGTCCAGGGAACAGGGTCCAGGATCCTGGGGTCCAGGGTCCAGAGTCCAGGGAACAGGGTCCAGGGTCCAGGGTCCCAGGGTCCCAGGGTCCCAGGGTCCCAGGGTCCAGGGCCCTGAGGTCCAGGTTTCCAGGGTCCAGGTCCCTGAGGTCCAGGGTTGGGCAGCATGAGAAGGAGACAAGCAGTATCTGAGGGCGGTGTCTCTCTTCCATGGTTGGTGGCAAGCGGGTTGTGGCCCTGCTTGGTGGTGGCATTGCTAGTCCTTATGGCTTCCACCTTCCATTTGAGGGGCTCTCTCCCCCGGCTGGTGTTCAGTCCTCCAACCCATCCCTCCCTGCATCATTCCTCCCACTGCCATGCACCCCCTGTTCTCTGTTCATCCACTTCCCTATGTCCCTCTAGCTACCTGATCGCATTTCCTCCCAGTTTCTTCTTCCATCCACCTGTCATCTCTCTTTCCTTCATTTACCCATCTACTCCTTGTCCATCCATCTGTCTCTCTATCCACCCACCCACCCATCTATCCATTCATTTGTCCATCCATCCATCCATCCATCCATCCATCCATCCATCCATCCATCCATCCATCCATCCATTCATCTACCCACCCATCCATGTATCCATCTATCTGTCCATCTATCCATCCACCCACCTATCTATCCTCCCATCTACCCACCCATTCACTTGTCTACCCATTCACCTACCCATCCATCTATTCATCCATCTGTCCATCCATCCATCCATTCATCCATCCATCCATCCATCCATCCGTCCGTCCGTCCGTCCGTCCGTCCGTCCATCCCTCCATCTGTCCATCCATCCATCATCCATCTATCTGGCCATCCATCCACCTATCCATTTGTCCATCTGTTCATTCATCCATCCAGCCACCCACACACCTATCCACCTATCCCCCACTCTGTCCTCTGTGTCTTGAGCGTCTACACCCTGCACATTTGCGAGCCTCCCCGTGCCTGTCCACGCATTCTAGTGGGGAAGTCAAGCAAGGGTTGGCTGCTGATGGAGACAGAAATACTGAACTTAGCTGCTGACAGCTCTCCGAGACGAGGGCAAGGGATGGAACCTGCTATCCATGGGCGAGATGGTGGCCAGGTAACAGATGGGGACTGCCATCTCTGCACATCTTGGGGGGACTCTGGCTCAAACAGTCCTTGGAAGACGCCCCCCCTTTTTCTTTTAAACTGGGAAACTGTTTTTCAAAACGCCCTTTCTTTCCTTATGCAATTGAGTCTCCTGCTCTCAGGCAGCTTTTGTTCAAGGATGTCCTGTTGAAGTTGACACAGGAGGGACGCATGTCCCTGGCTGTGGGCGTGTCTCCTGGCTGTGGGCGTGTCCCCTGGCTGTGGGTGCGGAGCTGTGGCGCACACGGGCTTCCCACCAGATTGGGAATGATGGTCCTGGGTGAGGCGGGAACCTGGTCAGCGGTCAGTGGGGCCCAGCGGGGCCGGCCCACCCCGCGCTCGTCTCCCGGGGATTCCGGCCCTTCCCCGCCGGCTGGCCCCAAGGGAAGCGGGCATTTTCCAGGCCTGCGTTTGATTTTCACTCCTAATGATCTCCACATAAGTCTTCAATTTGGGCTTTTGAATTGGAGACACATGAACCCGGCTGTGCATGTGAGGAGATCAGTGACAAAGTCACATGACATTTGCGTGCGGCAGTCACTCCCGCCCTGCGCGGGGCTTTGTTGGAAGGCAGACCTGCCTGCCCCGCGCCCTTCGGAGGGGGCGGCCTCTGTGACTGGGTTCCTTTGTCTTCACGTCAAAGTGCCCCTGTGGCATGGGAGCTGGTTTTCCAGTTTGCTCTGTCCACCCCACACCTCCCAGGCTCAGCCTCGTCTCTGCCTCCTCCGTGGCGTGGGCACCTCTGAGGGTGGAATTAGGAACTGCCATAACTTTTAAAAAAATCTTTATTTTTATGGATTTCAGAGAGGAAGGGAGAGGAGAGATAGAAATATCCATGATGAGAGAATCCATGATGAGATAGAAATATCCATGAGAGAGATAGAAATATCCATGATGAGAGAGACCCCTTGGTGTGGGGGGCCGGTGGGGTCCGCTCTGGCCCCTCAGACCCACAGATCCTCAGCCACGGGGAGGGGGGCGCAGCGGCCAGGCCGGCGGAACAGAGCCGCTCAGAAAAGCCCGCGAGGCCGGGGCGGCCCTTACAGGGACTGCTGCTCCGTAGGAACGCGGCCCTGCCTGCCGAACACGTACCCTTTGCGCAGAAACCACGCATAACCCTAGGCCAGCTTTGCCCTTTGAGTGGGAATCGGTGCTGCTGGAATTTGGGGGTGGGGCAGGGAGCGGGTGCGGAGGACCTGCTTCAAGCCTGCGCCCCGAACCCGCGCCCAGAGGAGACTCCGGGCAGCAGTCTCCGCAGAGCGCTGTTGGTGAGGGGGGACCACGGGACCAGTGAGAGGAGCTGGTTAGGAGGAGGAGAACCCGAATGCGTGGCCCTGGGGCGCCCTGGCTGGAGCTGTGCTTTGGTGGGACCTGGGGAGGCCCCCGGGCGCAGACCGTGGGGTATCGGCTGTGGCCCCTCCACCGCGTCCAGCTGCTGTGCGTGTGACGTGCGGTGCTGCCATAGGTCTGAGGGTCGTGTCTATAGTCTGTTAAAACCCACCCTTGCCCGTGGCCGTGTCAACCTATGAGTCAGGAGGTCACGGTTTGATTCCCGGTCAGGGCACATGCCAGGGTTGCATAGGGGGGTAGGGGGCGTGCAGGAGGCAGCCGATCCATGATTCTCTCTCATCACTGATGCTTCTATCTCTCTCTCCCTCTCCCTTCCTCTCTTGAAATTAATAAAAAAATATATTAAAAACAAACAATCCTCCCTCCCCCTTTTTTTAAGAAACAGAGGGTTATTGCCGGGCAGGATGGTCAGTAAGGGGCCTGCCTTACTGCACTTGGGGGACACTCTTCCTACCACGTTTCTGAAGAAAAGTCAAAATTGATCTGGGTCTTATTGAACTCCGCTCCTTGAGTCTTTGAGAAAAATATTGATTGAGCAGAACGCACTAAAATAGTGCAAAATGATATGTTTCTGTGAGTGTTTTATAATCCCAGGACCTAGATGCGCTGCTATATTTGAAAGCTCGTCATGTTGTGCCTGGTATACAGTGGTGCTCAATAAGCACTCCTTGGTCCCTGTGCCTATGGCGACTCCCAGCAGCACCACACCCATGGGCTAGGAGGGTCCTGAGTGATAGATCACACCTCTGTTAATCACCGTGCCCACGGGTCACACACAGACGGTACTGTATGAGCACGTGTGAGGTTGCGGCCACCGGAATTACATTAAGTAGGTTTGGGTATGAGCAGCTTGAACAGAAGCGGGGTGGGAACCCCCTCCTGTGAGGCAGGGCCTTGCACCTGGGTCCTGTGGGTGCCGGCTGGGGTATTTTATCTAATGCATTCATTTCTCACCCGAGGATATGATATTTTATTGACTTTAGAGAGTGAGGAAGAGGGAGAGAGGAAGGGAGAAACATCGAGGTGAGAGAGAAGAAACATCGATCGGTTGCCACCCGCCGTACGTGCCCTGGCCGGGGATTGAACTCTCAGCCTAGGTCTGTGCCCCGGCCGGGAATCAGATTCGAAAACTTTTTGGTGTGGGGGATGATGCTCCAACCAACTGAGCTACCCGTCCAGGGCTTATTTTATTTTTTAGGAGTACATGTACTTTTCTGATCATAAAGGCCACTGCATTCACAGTTTCCTATTATATTTTGTGCACGAATTTTAATAGAAACTCAAATTTGGCCATCTCAACAGATACTCCAAAACCATTGCATCTGACTATCTTAACAGTAGATGCTTAAAAGGAAATGTATTTCCTATTTTTTTTTTTTGTATAAGAAGACTCCTTCCTAATTCCCCTGCAGCCTGCGAATGTCAACCTCATAAGGGTTGGAGGTAAAGTAGTGTCTTTTGCTGAGAGCGTGAAAGAGAACATGGGAGGTTTGTGCTCCCTGGTCCCCCAGGGCCGTGTCCCGCTGTCCACCTCCTGACATGTGTCCCATCACTAGCTCCCACCTAATCTGACCTGACCTTGCCACACCCTTAGCCCCACCCCTAAAGGTGACTTGAGCCCGACCAGCCGGCCTGGCTCAGGGGCTGAGCGTTGACCTATGAACCAGGAGGTCACAGTTCAATTCCCGGTCAGGGCACATGCCCGGGTTGCAGGCTCAATTCCCAGTGTGGGACGTGCAGGAGGCAGCCAGTCAATGATTCTCTCTCCTTATTGATGTTTCTAGCTTTCTCTTCCTCTCCCTTCCTCTCTGAAATCAATAAAAATATATTTAAATAAAGAAATAAATGAATAAAGGTGACCTGAGATTGTACCCTAGGAAGACCCACCCGCCCACTAACCCCCCCACCCACTGACCCCACCCGCCCGCTGACCCCACCCGCCTGCTGACCCACCCACCCGCTGACCCCACCCGCCCGCTGACCCACCCGCCCGCTGACCCCATCAGGATGAACCCCAGACATCCGGTCCCACGTGGCCGGACTGTGTCTCTGTTGACACGTCCCTCTCACGCTGATGACATGTTTGTTTAACTGATGGCTGCCGTCCTCATTAGAGACTCATTATGGAGCCTGAAATAGTGATTCCTTTTGCTGACATTCCTTTTATGCCAAGATGATTTTTAAGAAGAAACAAACCCCTCTTTGGGTGCCATGAATCCGCAGTGAGGACAGTCACGTTTCAGCGAGGCCCCCAGCCTGCCTCAGGGTGAAGATGCAGGGTCCGTGCCTGCTGCTGGCCTGAGGGTCACTGATGGACGTGACTGGTGACCCCTCCCTGAGACGAGGGTCCCTGCGTTAGAGCCGGCAGCAACCGGAAGCTGCAGAACCCGGCCAAGGGGAAGGGAGTCCTGGGGTTCCAGAATGTTCTCTTCCCCTCAAGGAGAAAGTCATAATCCTGATGGCTTGAGTGTTGATTGCGGCATCCCACTGTGACCCAGCGCTGACGTCCCCACTGACCAGTCTCTCCTCCCTGCGGGGTCGGGAGGGGCCCTGCAGGCAGAGCCCTGAGGACGAGGGAGGAGTGACCGCGCCGGGAACCGCGGGCGGGTCGGTATGGTCTGAGCACTGGGTCCTACCTACGCAGGTGTACGCTCCAGCCCGAACACAGGGTGAGGCCTGATGACAGACTGCGCCCCATGGAGGATGCTGTCCATGGCGGGCGGTCACTGTTGTTTCTCTGGCATCTGGCACGTAGTAGGTCCTCAGCACACTATTGCTGAATGAATGAATGAATGAATGAACGATCGGGATGCTTGCTAACGGGATGCTAACGATGCTTGGAAGGGCCTCTCGGGCTCGGGCTGCCGAGGCTCCTTAGGGGAGACCAGCTAGCCCCGTGGTCGGCAAACAGCGGCTCGCGAGCCACATGCGGCTCTTTGGTCCCTTGAGTGTGGCTCTTCCACAAAATACCATGGCCTGGGTGAGTCTATTTTGAAGAAGTGGCGTTAGAAGAAGTTTAAGTTGAAAAAAATGTGGCTCTCAAAAGAAATTTCAATCGTTGTACTGTTGATACATGGCTCTGTTGACTAATGAGTTTGCCGGCCACTGGCTAGCCGATCGTGGTGCAGCTGGCACCTGGAGGCGGAGGAGGAGAGGGCGCATGGATTGCGCGGGAGGCTGTGGACAGGCACTGGGTGGAGGTGGGTGAGGCCAAAGGTGGACTCGGGGGGGTGCCAGGGGAGCGCCAGAGGCCAACCTGGAGAGGCCGGCAGAGGCCAGAGTTCTCGGGCTGGGCCGGAGCGCTCAGCTGTGACCCCGGGGCTATTTTAAGGTGGTGGCTTCTTCCTATTTAATTATGAATGAAATTGCATCTGAGGACGGCAGCTGATGGCGGCGTGTGGTTATGCTGTGTGGGCTGTTTTCAAAATAGCTCGCCCCAAACTTCATTAGTGACCAGTTTGAGGCAAGTGCAGCCTGACCGGCCGTCGGCTCCCGGTGTTCGGCGTCTGGGCGGTGCGGACGCAGGCGAGGCGGCCGGAGGCGGCGCAGGCCAGGCCGCAGCCTCTCTGCCAGGCCTTCTCCCCGGAGGCGGGGCCAGGGCCTCAGCGGCTCTCCACGGGGCGCTGGTGCTCCTCCTTCACTCTCCTTGGCCTCGTGTCAGTCCCCTCGCCTCATGTGGGAACTTGGGCCTCTGGAGGGTGCCGGACGGACCCCGCCCGCGGTTCTGTGAGGCCGGGGCGGGGGGCGGGGGCTGGTGTTGGATACTCTGGCCAGGTTGCTTGGCTGAGTCGGTGACTGAGCTGAGTGGCTGTGACCCAGCCTTTGGCTTCTCCTAAATATGGTCCGTGTTTGCAGGAGCACCCCTGCCATCTGAGGAGCCGTGGCCTCTGGCTTGGCTGCCCTCCCTCCGCCGGACTCGGCCTGAACCCTCCTTACGCGTGAGCTCAGCCTCCATGGGGAGAGCGCAGGGCTGGCGACCAGCGTGAGACCCGGTCAGATCAGCATCTCCAGCGCCCGATGAGCAGGACACGCAGGGCTGGGCCCGCTTCCTCTCCTGAAACTCTGGTCCTGACCAGCTGGCAGCCACGCTGCTGGGCCGGGCAGTGGGCTCCTGGTATGCGCCAGGCCCCTGTGGGGGCTCTGGTGGGCTCCGCCGCTGCCCGTGGTTTGACCTGCATGGCACCTGGGAGCTCAGGTTCTTGGTATCTGTTGGGAAGGAAGGAAATCCTAGAAACGAGATACAGTCACATGTCGTGTGAGATGTGAAGCCCGCAGCACCCGGCCGTTCCCAGCCAGGGCTCCGTAGTGACCGCTCCGCTCCGCTCAATGGTGACGGCAATCGCAAGGCTCAGAGGCTGGAGGCGGCCGGCCTGGGGTTGGGTCCTGGTTCTGTCAGGTGACTCGAGCTTCCCTGCCTCGGTTTCCCCACGTCTGTGGAAGGCAGTTGTGTGGATCTCCACGTGCACTGGCCTGGGGAGCCCAGCCCGGGGGAACGTACTGTGCCAGCTCCTGAGTGCGCTCTGCCTGTGTCTTCCTGTCCGCTAACCTGGGGAGCCTCGGTTTCCCTAGATGATGTGGGGACGCAGGGCCCAGGCCGAGAGCGCGGGGTGCCACGTGGGTGCGGTCCCTGGCTCTGCCTCCTCCTGGCCGCGATGTCCTGCCGCTGAGTCACGGGCTGATGTGCGGCTGCCGCCTCCGTGGTGACAGCTGTTTCCTGGCAGATGCCTCCCCGCGCTCCAGAGCGGCAAGAAGAGGGAGCGCGCCCAGGTTTCAGTTTGCAATGCGCCAGCCTCCAGGAGCCCACGGGCCCACGGGCGGGTGCTCTCAGGGATCGCTGCTGCTGGGACCCTGGGACACTGGCCACAGGGTGGGCACTGGAAGCCCTGGGGGAGGCGGAAGTCCCCTCTGAGCCATCTCTTGGGATCGCTCGCCCCATGGGCAGCGCACACATCCCACGGGTCCCCATCAGTGCCCTCGGGTCTCCGGGTCGGGCCCCCCCAGGCCCTTCCTCTCCCCTGGGCAGAGGCCTGCTGGTGGGTCCCTTCCCAGGAATTCTGGGGGGTCCCTGGCTCATGAGGGGCCTCCTGCTCTGACCCCTGAAGCCACTCCTACCTCGCCCTGGAGGTGAGGGAGTTCCTCACGGGGGTGGGGGCAGTGGTGTTGCGAGGCCGTGCACCGTGAGTAGCAGGAGGGGCGGCCCACAGCCCCGGGGTGCAGAGGAGGCTGGGGAGGGGGACACAGTGTGGCCGTGAGCTCCAATGGGCCACGGAGCTGTGGGCGGATGGAGGCTGGCTGCTCCTCTGGCATCTCCAGCCCTCAATGTTCTCCTGCTCCCCCAGATAGTGGTGTGGGACCCCCAACTCGGGGTACCCACTGCTGCCAGCTGGGTGACCTTATGTGAGGAGGTCACCCCCAGGATGCAGGCCGATTGGCAGCTAAGCCTGCCCCCATCCCTGGCAGGCTGCCACCTACCCCGTCCCAACATCTGCTCTTGGGAGGGGAGCGTGGAGACCTGGCCAGACCTGGGGGCCGATGAACAGCGTCCCCCTCACTCTGAGGAGCCCCAGCCCCCAGCAGCTCCATCTCTGGGGGAACAGGGTCCAGGAGCCCCAAGCCCAGAGGTCACACCAGCTGTAATTCTCAGTGGTGGCCTCAGGGGACATGAGGGCCTGTCCGGGGCAGCGGCCCTCTCTGATGGGAGACGGCAGGCGTCCAGGCAGCACGGCTCCTCCTCACCCTCACGGCACGGTGTGTCCAGGACAAACCTTCCACGCAGAGGACACTTCCTGCGCCTTGGAGGAGCCTTTTCGCAGCCTCGGCGGCTCGGCGCCCGGGACCACGGGCCTGTGCGTGGCCGTGGCCTCTGCCCAGGGGAGAGGAAGGGCCTGGGGGGCCCGACCCGGGCCTGTGCTGAGCGCTGGCCCTTGGCATGCAGGTTGCTGTCTGTGTTTGACCCGTGCAGGCAGGGCCCAAAGCAAGTCTGTGAGGAAGGAGGAGCACGTGGAGGCTGAAGGTCCACAGTCGGCGAAGATCCCTCGGCCATCGCCGCTGTGACCTCCTTTACAAAACTCGAGGCCCTGTGAGGGCCCCTCCCCCACCCGCCCGGCCTGCGCGCTCCCCTAGGTCCCAGCCCCGGTGGGGAGGCCAGGGCGAAAGCCCCGCCATTAGGACGTGGTCTCTGTGTGTGCAGGCGGCGACCCCGGCCACCTCTTTAGCGAGCCGCGGTTCAGCGAGCTGGCACACAGCAGCCGCGGCGCAGGGGGAAAATCATAAAGCAGATGGAAGCTTTACATTTTTTGTTTAGTTTTTAAGAGCAGTTTTTATAACATCGCTTAAAACCGGCCCGCTGCCTCGCACTGTTTACACTCGGAGCTTTGTAGCGGAGATGTTTACAGCATGGGGAATGTCTTCAGCTATTTTATAGTTATGATATTTAGATAATTGGCAGGGAAAAAAAACAGTTTGTTGAGATTGAGGGGATGTGGGTAATCGTGGAGTAACTTATGAGCCTCCATAAATATGTCCAGTTTGGTGGAAAGTACAGACTCACTTAAAACAAAACAAGGCAAGAGGGAATATCTTCTCCGTGAAATCATTTCCTTTTCTTAATCAAAAGATGACAGGCGGGCCTTAGGACTCCCATCTGCCCCGCACCCCTCCGTGATTGACAGCCCGTGCCCTGGCCCGGCCACGCCTCCAGCCACACCCCTGGCCACGCTCTGCGAGGCCCTTCCCCCCACCCCCCGCCACGGCGGCTCCACGCGAGTTCACGCAGACACTGAAGTTCAGTTTCCCCAGCCCACCTCCAAAGACGCCCAGCGCCCCTTCCCATCTTCGTGCAGACATTTTCATGTCAAAGAATTTATGCCGAGCTTGGACTTGGAACTCTTTGTGACTTTTTTTCCACCGCCCCAAAATGGCATTAATCAAAAACAATAACTCCTTTTAACTTTTCTAAGTGCTCTGACGGAAAGTATGGGATAAGCTGCGTGTGGGCCGCAAATGTGGAGAACGCAAACATTTCACAATAAACATGTTTAAATGAAAGTCCTGGCAAGATAGCCCGAGAGATAGCGCATGCGGGGTTAATTAATGCACGCTCATAAAAATAAACCTCACTTTCAAGATTCGACCAATAAAAATCATTAGCATATTTGGATCAGATGCCGCCGAGGTCTCTGTACAGCGAGCTCCTCCTCGCACGCCGCCCGCCGGAGACACAGCTCAGCTCAGCCTCAGCCTCGCTCCCGCCTGCTGTTTGCTTCCTGTCCAGCGAGACGGTGATTTATTCTGGTTTTATCTCTCCTACCTGTCATTGATCTACCGGCGATGGGATGAGATTCATCATGTTCGATGTAGAACTCCTAGTTAGAGAGCCAGAAAAATGTTTAGTGGCGTAAAAAGTCCCATTGTTTGCTTATAACACCCAGTGTTTGATTTTCGCTCTAATCAAATTACCAGTGCGTATTATTTTTACCCCAAGATGTTTGTTTGTTTTTTTTTTTTTTGCTATCTTAAATTGAATCGTTTGGGCCTATTCACAAACGCTATCGTGAAAAAAAAAGGAAAAAAAGAAAGAATTCCCTGAAATCCTCCCTTGCAGCCAATGTTGACTTTAGGTCGTGGATAACGGGGCGTTCTGAGGTTCAGGTGAATTAGAAATCACGCCATTTTCTGAGCCTAATTACACGATAGAAGGTTCTGGCTTTCTATTGTGCCATTTGCCCAACGAGAGACACAGTCCCACCAAGACGCCCTGGTTAGGAAGCCAGCAGCAAAACCAACCTCCTTGGAATGGAACTGAGATGGGAATTCATCAAGTCAGGAGTTAAGCTGTAACTGCGGAGATGGTGAGATCCGGAACCTCAGCTATGGCCGCGTCTCAGAGCCTTAGGAAAATAAAAACACCCCAACAAGAATTATCGAAGGAAAGACTCCGCTCGCGTTTCATTTCACCTGACCTGACTGCAGCTTGTTCTGAACTAACATCCGGTGAAGTTTCCAGGCAGAATGACAGGGAGGAAGGAGAAGCACTGGGGCCGGGGTGTCCTGACCCTGTTTGTTTCAATAAAGGGTGCGGAGCGGTAAACACCTGCATAGCTGATTGGGGATTTGTGGGGATCACGCTTCTCCGTGTGTGTGATTTCCCAGTTCACAGGCGGGGTCCCGGGCGGCCCTGTGGCCTGCCCACCCCCCTGGGGCAGCCGAGGCCCCTGCAAGACCTGCAATGGTAATGTCGTCCCCGCTTGCCCGTCCGGGAGCCGGACAAGTGTCCACGCCTAGGCAAGTGCCTTCCCACAAATGTTTCTGGAAAGAGGGCCCGGAGTCTCCGGTTCCAGTGGTTTGTAAACAGTGCGGTTCGGACACTCGGGTGGTGCCAAGGCTCAACAGGGCCTGCTTGAGAGCGTGTGCTCATGGCCACAAACCAATCTCTGTGTGCGTGTGTGTGTGTGCGTGTGTGTGCACGTGCACGTGTGTGTATGTGTGCGCGCGCACTTGTGTGTGTGTGTGTGTGTGTGTGTGTGTGTGTATGTGTGTGTGTGTGTGTATGTGTGGGGTGCTTGTCCAGAACCCTCGCCTAGTGATTCCCAGGGAGGGGCATCTCGCCGTAACACCCAACACAGCTCTGGGGACCAAGGCTGTGGAGCTTCTCAGCGCCCCCCGCCACCCCTGCCCCATGCTGGGGGCTGGGCCTGGGGAGCCTCCACATGGTGGCCTGCAGGGGGCACGACCCTGCCGAGACCGGAACCCATCCACAGATGGGGTGGGAGAACGTGATGAGCACAGAGGGCTGCTGACTGGGTCCCAGACACACCCCAGGGCCTCCAGGCGATAGGATTGAAAATCCCCCGCAGGCGAGATTGGGCCACGGAGAAGGCCAGCCTCCCCATCAGAATCTTTTAAAAATATATGTATTTTTATGGATTTCAGAGAGGAAGGCAGAGGGAGAGGGAGAGAGAAACATCAGCGATGGGAGAGAATCGTAGATGGGCTGCCTCCTGCATGCCCCCCACTGGGGACGGAGCCCGCAACCCGGGCATGTGCCCTGACCGGGAATCGAACCCTGACCTCCTGGTTCCTAGGTCGGCGCTCACCATGGAGCCACGCCGGCTGGGCATGGCCTCCGTAATGTAGGCACCAGGAGGCGGCGGTGCTCAGAGACACCACCTGCTTCAGGACAGAGCTGCTCCCGAGAGCCCCACCTCCAGGACACTGGGGCCTGGGCGAGGCGGCGGAGGTCGGTCCCCCGAGGGCAGCACATGCACGGCCACGCCTCGGGCCTTTCCCAGGTGCCCTGTGGTTGTGGCTGTTGTAATGACCACAAGCTGAGGGTGTTGAGGACGCGAGCCCAGGCCTGGGCCGGACCCGGCGAGGCAGGCAGGGGCCCAGGGTGCTGAGTCCGTGCTGAGCTGCCCCCGTTTACGGGACATGGTCAAGCCCGTCTCTGCTGCCCTGCTGGGGACCCCCACCCCTTCGTTTCCTCCTTGGTGCCAACCCTGGGCCTCCTGTCTCGGGACCGCGCACTCGAGTCTCTCCCTGCGCCAGGGCCTGCCACGCTGGAAGCTGCTTGCTGTGCGAGTCCCTCTGCTGGGCCTTTTACTTCAGGTGGGAGGGTGTTTATTTACCACGACGGGACTCTGGGGGCCTTGTGGGTCCCCATTCCCCAGGGTCAGGAGACCCCGGAGTTCAAGCCCCTTGGTGTTTAGTTGGGAGAGTTGAGGCCTGAAGGGAAGGAACCCCCGAGGTCAGGCAGCGAGCTGGGAAAGGGCCAGGCAAGAGCCAGGCTGCCGATGCTCAGCCCGTGACCTTGACCCCGGGTCACCAGCTTGTAGGTCAGTGTCTAGTTTAGTCCCCATCCTGTGAGGATCTCCAGAACTACCCCTTCTGCTGGCTTATCCTTAGTATAGAAACAACAGCAGCTGTGACGTGCCGGGCACGTGCTCTCATGCAATTAATTAATCATTAATTAATAAGCGCACTTAATTAATTAATCATTAATTAACAAGCTCACTTAATTCAGTTAAATTCTTGCGACAACTTATGAGGTAGGTGCTGTGCTCCCCATTTTCCTGATGAGGAAACTGGGCCCAGCCAGGCAGCTGGGTGCTCAGGCCCACGCTGGGTGCTCAGCCCAGGCCGCCTGCACCCGCTCAGGCCCGTGTCCCCACTCTCCGAGGTGACTCCATCCAACGTGCCCAGCCCTTTCCTCTGGGGTAGAGTTAGGTGTATGTTTCACATACTTCGTTGGGGGATAAATACTGTGTGTCATTTTGGCTGTGTCACCGACGATTTCTATTTGAAACGAGTCGATTTACAGAAATTGGTGAGTCCGCTGAAGAAGAATCATAACTGGTTCACGGCACAGGCAGATGGGCGACAGGGGAGGTGCCATGTCAGTGACTGGAACGTGGGTGTGCTGTCCCCAACCTCGTGTCACAGGAGGAGGAGGGACACACAGACATTTCAGGCGAGCCCTATCCTCCTTCCGGGAGGCTCTCTGGCCACGGCTCATGGTGTCGATCTCTCTCTCTCTCTCTCTCTCTCTCTCTCTCTCTCTCTCAAATCAATCAAAATGCACTGGAGTCAACCCATGTACCACAAGGTCACGGTTCGATTTCCGGTCAGGGCACATGCGGGGGTTGCGGGCTCGGTCCCCAGTGTGGGGTGTGCAAGAGGCAGCCGATCCACGATTCTCTCTCATCATTGATGTTTCTCTCTCTCTCCCTCTCCTTCCTCCCTGAAATCAGTAAATATATATTAAAAAGAAAAGAGAAGATGCCAATGGTATTCTTTCATCCATTCACAAGGCCCTTTTTCATTTGCATATGCATTTTCACATCGATGCATCAGTCCACAAATGTGTTACCTTCTTAACTCCTTCAGTCATCGCTCTGCCCCTCATCCGCCCACTCAGGTGTGCATCTGTTCAGCCATTCACCTCTGCGCTTACCTGTGCATTTGTTCGCTCGTGCATTTGTTTCATTCATTCGCAAACAACACACTTTGAAATCAACTTAAGCCTCTAGAGAAACGTGGCAGAGTCTGACCACCACCAGGTCGACTCTGGGCATCGTTCTGGTCATCAGGTGCGGCCACGTGCAGGTGGACAAGCACGTGTGAGAGGTGCAGGCTCAACCCGTCTACTGTGACTGTGGGATCCCAGTGTCACGGGGGTGCTGGATCTTGAGGCCTCCCCCTCTGCAGGCTTTCCACAGGTTTGCCTGAGCTTTCGTGTGGCGCCCCGGACCGCTTGTGACCTTGAGCCATCCTTGGGCTGCCCTAGAATGAGAGAACCCCGAGGATCCCCCCGGGAAGCAGCTGATGGTCAAGTGCGGGCACCAGGGCTGTGGTGTGCCAGGTGGGAGGGAGCAGCTGTTGTCTCGGTGACGACTGAGGCGCACACATGGCCGATGTGGCCGACGTGGCAAGTGTGGCAGGTGTGGCAGGCGTGGCAGGTGTGGCGTGGGCAGGACATGCAGTAGTGGGCACAGCGGGAATAAAAACCCGCCAAGGGTCACGCAGACCTAGCGCATCCTTCTCTTCTCCCGCCGAGGAATGTCCGCCGGTTCCTGCGTCTGAACGTCACACTGTCCCTGAAAGACGGGTGGGGCGGGTGCTGTGGTGTGTGTTTTACGCTTTGAGACTCTGTATCCGAAAGCACAGAAACCTGCCCTGGCCGGTGTGGCTCAGTGGAAAGAGCGTCGGCCTGCGGACCAAAGGGTCCCAGGTTCAATTCCAGTGAAGGGCACGGATCTTGGTTGCGGGCTCCTCCCTGGCCCGGGCCCTGGTCAGGGCTCGTGCAGGAGGCAACCCATCGATGTGTTTCTCTCACATCAATGTTGCTCTCTGTCTTTCCCTCTCTCTTCCACTCTCTCTAAAGATCATTGGAAAAATATCCTCGGGTGAGGATTAACAACAAACAAACAACCCAAAAGCGCAGAAACCGTAAAGCATGGTCGAAGATGAGGTGAGATTCCCGCGGCAGCGGTGACTCTGCCTGCGCTGGCTGCGCCTGGAGCTGTTACCACGAACGTGGAGTCCATGGGGAGGGGCCCGCCGCCATCAGGGGAGCGTGGACTAGAAAGGACGCCCGCAGGCTCTGAGTGGGGCTCTGCAGGAGGCTGCCTGGCTCCCGTGGGGGCTCCTGCGGTTTATTGAAACGGTGGTTTGCACCCTGACCCGTGTGGCTCAGTGGATAGAGCGTCGGCCTGCGGACTGGGGGGTCCCGGGTTCGATTCCGGTCAAGGGCATGTGCCTTGGTTGCGGGCACATCCCCAGTAGGGGGTATGCAGGAGGCAGCTGATGGATGTTTCTCTCTCATCGATGTTTCTAACTCTCTATCCCTCTCCCTGCCTTTCTGTAAAAAAAAATCAATAAAATACATTAAAAAAGAGAAATGTGGTTTGCTCCCACATCCACTCCCCTTCCCATGCACGGCGCCGCACGTGCGTCCGCGCCCTCCCTGCTGGCCAGGCTGCTCATTTATTTATATTTGTAAATCCTCCCCCTATTTGATTTTTAGGGAGAGTGGACTAGAGAGGGAGAGATAGAGAGAAACATTGATGTGAGAGCAACACATCGATGAGTTGCCTCCTGCACGCGCCCTGACCAGGGCCCGGGCCAGGGAGGAGCCTGCAACTGAGGTCCATGCCCTTGACCACCATTGACCCCGGGAACTTTTCAGTCCTCAGGCCGACGCTCTATCCACTGAGCCGCCCCGGCCAGGGCTGTGCTGACCGTTTAGAAAGCGTCCGCTGCAAGGAGCCTTCCGATGCGCAGCCCGTGCCAGCTGTCCACTCTTGCAGGCTGGGCGGCACCTGCTGGCTCTGGGGTCCAGCCTGTGCCACACCAGGGAGGCGGCCCGGTGGCCAGCCGGGAGCTCATCCTGCCCCGTTCAGGCTGTAGAGGACCCCCTGGGGACCTGCCTCCCCCAAGATTCAGGAAGCCTTGGCCCAAGGGACCACGCTCAGGTGGCCTGCTTACCTGTGGGTCAGAGCCCTGCCCACAGTGAGGCTCAGCTCATGGCCAATCACAAAAGTTCTTACCCGGTTGCCTAGGTAACCAAAGGGGACCCTGGAGGAGGACCAGGGGACGGGAAGACACACAGGCACGTGGGGTGGTCCTGGGCGCTCATCCTCCATTCCCATTGCCCCGTCCAGGCCCTCGCCACCCAACCGCCCAACTGGCCTTTGGCTTGTTGCTTTACTTGATTGAAAACACACAGCCATATGCACGCAGGGCAGCCAGCAGCGCGGCCGGGATACTATTCATTTCTCTTCTGGTTTATTTGTGAAGGAATCCACCGTATAAATCACTTGAAGCCACCAAGACAGGAAGGGAAATGTCATGTTTGGATGGAGGGTGTAGGGCGTGCTCCCATTACCATCCAGAACACGCGGCCGGTTGGTGGCCCTTCCTGGGGCAGGGGGTATTTTGTGAGCCTTGCTGCAGACCATGTGCCGCGCTCAGGCAGCTCCGCCCTCCGTGGCCATGGACGGCGCCGGGTGCCCACTGCTTGTGCCGTCAGAAAGCCCGGTGTCTGCCGGACAGATCCTGGGCGGTGCCATTTGTCAGGGCTTGTTCCCTGAACAGCCATGTTTTCACCTGGACGTGTTATTCCAGTTGCTATTCTCTCCTAAATTACGTCTAATGAACATATTTGCATGTTATCAGAGAGGGCAATATATCATCTCAAATTTCGGTGTTTAAGCCCGCATCACTCAAAACAGCTTTGGTGGATTAGTAAGCAGGTGAAATCAAAAATCTCATTTCATATCTGACATTAATAACTTTCAGGGGGAATGAGCACTGGCATTTATGTCTGGCCCGGCTTCGAGCCCAATGTCCTAGAAACGCAAGGGCAGCAGACAAACCTCCTCGCCAGATAGGAAAATAAATCACGCGTAATGCCGGATTCCTACCTTACATGTTAATTAATGTGTGCAATCAATTACCGATGTTACAATATGAGCAAGAAACTGGTGGGGAATGGGGTCATAAAAAATACCTATAGATTTATCTGCTTCTTTTTTTTTTTTTTTCTATTTAAACAAATAGTCTTCAAGCCCATGAATGCTGTGTTGAGACATGCTCTGAATAATAAGCATCATAAAATCTAATCAGATTTATAAGAGGAATTGATTGTTGTGGCAGGAGGAGAGGGAGGAAAATAAGCTGGAATTTAAGTGTTAATTTTTATGCTAATCCACAGTGGCTTCATATGAAGCAATTTTGTTCTGTGCCACAAATATAAAATTGTCCCTTGCAGAGAAATGTCAGCTTGCTAGACCTGAAAGCAGTAATTTATTAGGTATGTTTCTATTAGTATGTGTCACAGTTGTTAGCAGGCTATACACACAATGGTGCTTCATACTTATCCTCCAAGTCTCCGAATGTCGCAGCTCAGTGGCTGCAACGTGGGGGCATTAATACATTATCATATGCGGGGTGGTCTGGGCCCTGTGGACAAAAGGCTATTTAATACAATTTAATGTCATTCCGAGGAGAAGTGGAAAAATAAAGACGGGGAATAAAATGGCATCTGCGTGTTTCACAGTGCGCTCATGCACGAACCCTCGGTTTAAGAGGTATGACATTTCTGCCAAGAAAAAGAATAAAAACTGGGCCATTTTCCCCCCATAACCTGCTCCCCACTGCAGTCTTTTCTCAGTGCTATTAAGTGATCGATTTACACGGCCCGTGATGTCATCCATAGGAGGGGAGTGCAGAAGGCAGCAAAATCCGCACGCAGGCGGGTGACCTTGTTTCAGAATCCGGGGGACCCCGTCGGCCCCGCGCCCCCGCGGATGGTTTCGGAAGGATGTATTTTTTTTTTTTTTTTTGGACAATCGCTCGCTACTGGGGAGTGAATTAATAGAGTTAAGGGTTCTGATGCAATTCACATATAGGTCAATTAGATGCACCAACATCTGCTGTCACCGTCATTTGCATGCGGCATTCATATGTTAATGACGCCTCTTTTTACTCAAGTAATATATTTAAAAAACAAGATTTGCATATCGGTTTGGATCAGTATATTATAAGCGATTTATCATTTGCTCCTTCCCCGGGCCGGCGGGAGGCACCGGCTCCTGAGTGGCGGCTGGTGTGTTCGAGCAGGGCCCTGATTCAGGCAGGAGCCCTTGGGTGGGAGCGCTTCCATTCGAGAGCCGCTCCCCGCCCGATAAATCAATACCGACACAGATGGACGGGTGATAATCTATTTAGAATGCCTGATAGCAAATATTGGTGCACAGATGATGAGAGTGGTAACTGTTTTAGCAGCAAAGCCTCGTCTTTCTCCCTCTGCGAATGGTAAGTTGGGACCAAAAAAAAAAAAAGGAAAAAGAAAAAGTGGTCCCCCCCCCTCCTGCCCCCCACCCTTGGACTTGGTGTCGAGCGACCTGCCGGCTGGGTCTGGATTGCAGAGGAGGGAGCCTGATGGGGAGAACAAAGAGGCTCCCGCTCCTGCCAGGTCTTCGCCGACCCCGCTCCTTTAACAAACAGGACCTCTTAATGGGATTGTGTCTTCAGGTGTAAATAGCATGAAACGTGGGTCTCCTCTCCTGCTTGCCCCGATCCCTCACCAGGAGTGAGAAAATAAAGTGGAGGTTGTCAGACGTGGCAGCTGCTTGGAGCCCTGATAAATATAAGCTCTTATTGATCTGATGGGAATGAAAGGTCCCAGCGCTGGGCACGTTTAGCTTCTGGGTGTCTACAGCCGTCACCAGTGGCCTTGCGTGCACGGGGC
This sequence comes from Ia io, assembly GCA_025583905.1. NCBI lineage: Eukaryota > Metazoa > Chordata > Mammalia > Chiroptera > Vespertilionidae > Ia > Ia io. Next base: position 6,587,921 of record JAJQQW010000021.1, read on the forward strand.
AGGGGTGGGGGCGGGAGCGGTTGAGGCTCTCCTCCCACAGGGGCTTGGATTTCATCTCTAACCTTTTCCGGTGAAGTTCCTTGACCTCCGCCTGTCGCCGGGATGGGCCAATTGGTTACATTTCACTTTACGTCGTTGCTCTCTCTCTCTTCTCTGGTGACAGGGACCTGGGACGCCCCTCCCGCAAGCTGTCAGTGCCCGGGCCAGCTGCCTCCTTTCGCCGGTGTTTCTCGCCAGGCTGACAGTCCCTACTGACAGTCCCTACGACAGCATGCAGTTAAGCTAAGGTAAGATGCCCGATGCTGGGCTCGCCGCCTGGCACCTGGGCACTTCCGGCTTGGTGGCTTTGACCGAACACTAATTCCAAGGCAACAGAACCCCCTCTCCTCCCGGCCTGGGGGCTCCCTCCCAGGTAGCACCTCTTCCATGAGCTCTGGGCCAGGTGCTGGCAGGACCTTTGCCCCGGAAGGCATTGCTGTGTGGTGGGGAAGGGAACAAAGGGGTCATGAAAAATGTTACGTTTTTATTGATGTCAGAGAGGCAGGGAGAGGGAGAGAGAGAGAAACATCAATGAGGAGAGAGAATCATGGACCGGCTGCCTCCTGCATTCCCCACACTGGGGATGGAGCCCGCAGCCCGGGCCTGTGCCCTGACTGGTTCATAGGTCAACACTCAACCACTGAGCCATGTCGGCCGGGCAAACGTTACAGTCATCTTTTTCTGAAGTTTCCTGCCAAGATCAACTTGGGGCTTCAGTTCCCAGTCCTGAGGTGCTGCTAACACATCCTGGTTCCAAGAAAGTGCCCGTATTCCCTGGCGTGGTTTTGACACAACCAAATCGAAGGGGAGGTTTGCAATGGTTTTCTGAGAGCCGGAGCCGAGTCAGAATTACCTGCAGCGTGACTGCCTGTGACCGTGCGATGGTGCCTCCCCGTCGACGTTGCTGCCTTGGGCCCCAGGGGCGGTCACAGCACGAGGACACAGTTAAACCCCGGCTGTTGGGACCCCGGGGCCCGCGCTACAGGCCCCGCGCAGGGAGGCTCCTCGGGATCTGGTGTATTCGCCGTAGCCCAGGTGCAAGGCCCAGGTGAAGAGTGGGGTGGGCGAGGAAACGCGTGGCTGGTGCCATCCAAGGGGACCCGGTGCGCCTGGCGACAGGGCACAGTGACCGCGTGCCGCTGCCTCACGGACGACGGGGCGAGAACGTGTCGCAGGGAAAGGGTTGGATGTGTCCCGTTGATTGGAGTGAGAACGTGTTGATTTCACACGGCGGTGGTGTTTTCCATCAGCCGCATGGCGGTGTGACCCACGCCGGGAAGAGCGGCGGCGTGGCCTTGGGCTCGGGCCTCCCCCTCACAGGCTCCCCGGGGCCCGGGTGCCCCTGGAGGCCGCCGCCCACCGCTCCTCGCAGCAGGGGCTTCCAGAAGGAGCTGTTGGCTAGTTCCCTCCCCGGCATCTCACAGGCAGAGCCGTTTTTGGTTCCGGGGCTGTTTGCTTGGGAAAACAAGCGTGCGGTTGCCAGTAAGGTTTAGGATTCTCCTGCCAGAGACGGGGATGTCTGCAAAGACTATTTTCCCTCTCGGGAGGCAAAACACAGATGGGGGAGTCAGGAGTCTTACAGCGTGGCTGCTCCATCGGGGGTGGGGATTCTGCTGTGCGGATGCTCACAGTGTGGGGAGGCCCAGCTTGGTGTGGGTGCCCAGGGCCTTGGGTAGGGCGATGGGCGGGCTGGCTTTGGGGTGCGGCCTGAGGTCCTGCCTCGTGAGCGGGGAGAGGAGGGAGGAGGGGGGGCTGCGGTGGCCCCTTGATCCATGTTGAATGGGAAGGGAAGACAGGGACGCACCCAGTGTCTGACGAGTCCTGTGACTCAGACGAAGGCTCTGAACGAATGGGCACGGGCCTCGCCAGGCAGCCTGCCACCGGGGCCTGACGGTGAAGGGCGAAGGCCTCACAGTGGGTGAGGAACCCCGACGCAGCGCCCTGGACATCGGCCACAGGGAGGCGGGCAGGTTCCGCTTGGAGACGCCGCTGTGTCGGGATGGCCCTGGGGTCCCGGGAGCTGTGCGTGGGATGGGAACGTCCCCTCCCAGAGCGAGCTCTGCGCCCTGGAGGCCTGAGCGGGGACAGGCCTTAGAGATGGGCCCCCACGGACACTGCCCTCCCGGCCTCTCGCTGTCTTGCTGGCCCTGCACTCGGATTGATTCCAGGCCTGGAGCGGACCTGTCCCCGGGCCCTGGGACTGGGCCAAGCTGGCTGAGCCGCGTCTGGACGTCTGAAGGTTCTGGCGGGGATGCTGCCTGCACGCTCTCCCCCGATGCCCTCCAAGGCTTGACATTTTAAAATCCTACGTGAAATGCTGCACAGGCAGCGTTGGGGCGCCCAGACGGCCACCCCGAAGCTCCGTCGCAGGAAGCCCCAGCAACCTGCCGTGGGAGCCTCTCCCCCACATTGGTGATGGGACCCCCCCCCCCCGTCACCCACTGTCGACCCTGACGTGGCTCCAGGTGGTTCCAGAGGACCAGGCCCGGCTGTGCGCCCTCCAGCCTTATCTTCCCGAAGGACCCTGTGCTGACTCGGGAGGGTGGGTCTCAGGCCCACAAGGTCTTCCCTCCGTCACTTGATGGACACAGAGTGGCTCCCCCTGCCCTTGCAGTGTGGGGGGACCTGGCTCTGGTGCCCGTCCACGTGGCTCCCGCGTGGCTCCGGGTGGACGTGAGCCAGCAGCCTCCGCCGTAAAGACTGCAGTGACGCGCTGCAGTGGGGGTGCTCTGGGGCGCCGAGGAGTGCGGGTAATTGTAATTTCTGTGCGAGACCGAAGATGGGCCGGCATGTGTGTGCAGGGCTCTGCGTGGCGTCTGATCGGCACCAGGAGAGCTCGGGCTGGGAGGCAGAGAGCCCGGTGGAGGCCCCGGAAGCCACTGGCGGCGTGGGGAGCGAGGCCCGTGACTCTCCCTGTGCCTGAGAGAAACAGGGTCTGAGCGAGTGGACTTGAGCCCGAGCGGGAGGGTGGGGGAGCAGGGCTGGTCTCAGGCCCTAGGGATGACCTGGGCTCACCCTCTCTGGCCTTCCAGCAGGCAGAAACGGCATTAGTGCCATTTTCCAGGTGTGGAAACTGAGGTCAGAGACGTTTGCGTGGCCCCTCAGGTCCCCCAGCTGGTGATGGTCAGGCCACACTGTGAGGGGGCTTCCTCCTGACTTTGGAGCCTGGACCCTGGCCGTGGAGCAGCCGGGAGGAGACAGACCAGGTCCCCGCCCCCAGAGAGCTTCCACCCCGAGGCGGGAAGGAAACGGGTGATCCCAGAGCGGATGGTGACAGACGGGGCAGGGGCAGAGCCTCTCTGTGCTTGGAGGGGCCGTGGTCGGGGATGGCCCCCCAGGAGGCGCACGGGCAGTGACAGGGATGAAGGGCCTGGAGGAGACAGCCGGCGTCGGTCTGGAGGGAGCAGCTGTGCAAAGGGCCTGGGGTGGGGAGGAACTTGCCATGTCAGAGGGCCAACCCGCAGGCCCGCGATGCTGGAGCCCTGAGCTCTGGGGACAGGGGACCTGGATTCTACGTGGCTTTGCAGACCCTAGTGAGGAACTTTCTTTTACGTTCACGTTGCTTTTATTTATTTATTTTAAAAATATGTTTTCATTGATTTTTAGAGAGAGGAAGCGAGAGGGAGAGAGAGAAAGAAACATCAATGATGAGAGAGAATCAAGGATTGGCTGCTTCCTGCACGCCCCCCACTGGGGATCAAGCCTGCAACCCTGGCATGTGCCCTGACCGCGAATCAAACTGGAGAGCTCTTGGTTCCTGGGTCGAAGCTCAACCGCTGAGCCACGCCGGCCGGGCACGTTCCTGATGCTTTTAACCAGAGCGTGTGTCTGGAGAGACCCTCCGTCCCAAGCAGGGAGATGCTGGCAGGCGCCAGAATTCTGCACGTGGCTGGGAGTGGCTTCTGGCGGGCTTTAGGCTATGGCCTGGGGCCTGGGGCGGGGTGGGGGGGGGAGTGTCCTGGTGACCAGTCTACCGTGAGAGGCAGTATTGCTGGCCTCGTGGTGCAGAGCAGGTGGCCAGCTGCACGGGTGACACGTGACCATGCCCCAGCAGGAGCCTCCTGGGCAGCCGGAGCCTGAGCCGTGGGCGTGGTTAGAGCTGCAGGTGGCGGGCTTCTGGCTCCCGCTGATCTGGGGACCGTGGTCTGCCCGGGTCTGCGCGGCCTGGGGGTGCAGGCACGTCCGACTCGCATGGGGAAGCGCCGCCTCCGGGCTGAGCCCTAATCCTTTTGTCAGCGTAGAGTCGGGTTTCCGGGGCGGCTCGGGGCACGGCTGGCCGTGTGTGCTGCGTGCATGCTGTGCCCCGCCAGTGCGCGAGCCTGCGCTCAGTGCGAAGTGGGGGCGCCTCGGGAGCCCCAGCTCTGTCCAGTCCATAGACACCTGCGTTTGCAGACGAGTTTTTAAAACTTCAGTGCGCTGCTGACCGGGAAGAGGAGGGGAAGAACCAGGTCACTTTCCACTCACTTCTCTTCCCTTCAAAACAGTGCCTCCTGGGAAAACTCTCCCACACCACCAAGTGCTGCCCTCGGTAGGAGCGGGGCCCCTCGGGGGATGCCCCTTTGTAGCATCTGCCTCCCACCCCCTGGGTCTGCCCGACACCCGAGCAGGGGCTGCTCACCTGCAGGACGTGCTCAGGCGGGGAGAGGCCTGGCGGGAGCAGCGCGGCCTGTCTCCCTGGCGGCTGCTGGCGGCGGAACTGCCGCTCAGGAATTCTCGGTCACTGACCCACAGAACCCCGGGCGGCAGAGCCTCTGTGGTCACAGCCACCTTCCCTGAGAGGCGAGGAGACAAGACCAGAGAGGGCAAGGGGCGCCCAGGGTCACACAGCCTGGCGCCGGCAGAGCCAGTGCTCGACGCAGTTACACTTGGGCCCAGCCAGAGGCCAGCTCTCAGCCATCGGGCACAGGGGCTGCTGAACACAGGGCCGGGGTCCCGCCTGCCCAGCAGGGTGCCGGGGCCAGCCTACAACACGCTGTGAGGGTCAGCGTCACTCACGGCCAGTGGCTCCCTGACCCTCTGCTATGCGTCATCATGACCATCATGGCTCCTTAGTTTCAGCAAACCCGCTATGTCCCAGCGCCACGGCGCTCTCCAGAGATCCGGCAATGCGGGGCTTGCAAAGCGCACAGAGTAGCCAAGCCCGGGACACAGGAGGCCAGGACCCTGGTGGCAAGTCCTGACAGCTGCCCCTCCCCACCCCCGCCTCAAGCGTTCCCGTGGGTCCGCTCTCGGCTATCAACCCTCAGGGTTTGGACAGAAGGCAGGGTGCTCACGCCAGCTCGGCCCTGGAGGCCCTGGACTCTGCCCCAGACTGTCCCTGGGGAAGGGCCACCCAGAGAGCCTCCGGCCTGGCCGCTGGGCCCCGGGTGGGCCGCCGCGCTCCCTGGCAGCTGGCCGTGCGTGCAGAGCAGCTGGGGAGGGCTGGCCCACGGAGCCCTGCTCTTACCCAGGGCAGCACGTCGGATGTGGGCAGAATGTTCCCAAGGCGGCACCGTTTTTAAGGAAAGAGAAGTAAGTTAAAAAAAAATCTGGTTCTTTTCCTCCGTCCCCCCAATGTTGGCAACGAATTTAAGTTTTAAAAATTCTTTCTGCAAATGCAAGTGTGTCTGTGGACGGACAGAGCTGGGGCCCCTGAGGCTCCCCCACTTAGCACTGAGCGCAGACTCACGCACATGGCGGCCACACAGTGGGCACACAGCACATAGCAGGCACACAGTTGGCACATAGTGGGAATACAGCACGAGCACACACACAGGTGGCACGCAGTGGGAGCACAGCACGCACACAGCACACACGCAGCAGGCACGGCCAGCCATGCCGTCATCCACCCGACAGCATGGGCTCTGTCCCTGGGGTTCGCTGGCCTCCATCTGCCCCTCTGCGTCCCTGTGGCAGGAAGGCCAGGTCCGGGCTGCACGGGGGCGCCCCGCCTTCTGCACACGGTTTCTTCACCTCCTTCCTAGATCTGCCCCCTTACCTCTGAGGAAGGTGGACAGGACGCCCTTTGTAGCCTCTGCGCCCCACCCTCTGTGTCTCCCCCCCAACACCTGAGCCACGGGACATCTGACAAGTCTGATGTGGGGACATGGGGATGCGTGGATGTGTCTGATTGGGCGACAGATCGGCCCGCCTCCCCTGAGGCAGCAGGTGAGACAGGAAATTGAGAGGCTGCTGGGCCACCCAGCCCCTGGCCCCTCCTGGTCCCAGGGCCACTCCTTTCTGCCGAGGTGGCCCATGTCCTCAGCACCCCCGCGAGGCATGCAGGCGGTCCCGCACCCGTCCAGCTGGGGGCCACAGGCAGGTGCCCGGGCAGGGGGGGGCGGGCAGGCCTGGCTCCCCTCGTCCCGTGCACACGCCGCGTGGCCTTTCCGCGGGGGTAACGTTATTTGTTTTTATTTCCGTAATTCCTTTATTGTTTGCACAACGGCTGTCAGGCTGTTGCCTGAGAGGATCACAGGATAATTGCGGAACGCTGCATAAGTAATTTCGCAGGAAACCGGGCCTGGTCTGCATGTGAAATTGTTTCTCTTGCTGCATCCACGGGCTTCATTATGGGAGGCTGTTCCCGGGCCTTCCGCCTTCCCCACCGCCACCGACACGGGATGGCAGGAAACGCGCGGGGGTCTCTTCTCGGCCCCGTGACATTTCTGGAGGGTGACGGCGGGTCCGCTGTGGTCAGATAGGACGGGCCCGGCAGGACGGGCCTGGGGCTGGCGTTGCCCGCGGCTGGCAGGCAGGCCGGTGGCTCCTCCCGCCCGCCCGTGCCCGGCGCCCCTTCCCGCCGTCTCTGCGATATTGATGGTGTGTGGTGAGGAGGAGCTGTGTTTTATTCTCGAGCTCACCCCGCTGTTATCAAAGTAACTTCCAGCTTATTAGCGACAAAGGACTTTTCTCCTCGCGCGGCCCTGCTCGCCGGGGCTTCCTGAATTAAACTGCTGCTTCCTGTCCTTGATATGCATGGCCACATCTGGGCAGCCGCTCCAGCCCGGCCGCTTAATAACAATCACCTTCCCTCTCAGTCTCTGTTGATTGTTTCTAATTCACTCTGACAGATAGTGCCTGACAACTCGCCGGCGGGCCCTCCCTCCGTGACCTGAAGTTACTCACGGCACTTATAGAGGCTGTCATTTTTAATATTTGATTTCATTTTAAGTTATGTGTTTTACTGAGAAGATGAAACCAAAAAAAAAAAAAAAAGGCGGGGGGGACTTGTAATGGAACATAAATTTAACCCTTCTCGCCACCCAGGCCAGCCGCGCAGCCTCCGCCCGTGGCCTTCCCTCCCCGGGGTGTGGAGAAGCTGCTGTGGGCTCCCCTCCTTCTTCTTCCTTCTGTCTGTTTCTTCTCTCCTTCCTTCCCTCCCTCCTTCCTTCCTCTCCTCCCTCCCTCCTTCCTCCCCTCCCTCCTTCCTTCCTCCCCTCCCTTCTTTCTTCCTCCCCTCCCTCCTTCCTTCCCTCCCTTCTTCCTTCCTCCCCTCCCTCCTTTCTCCCCTGCCTCCTTCCTTCCTCCCCTCCCTCCTTTCTCCCCCGCCTCCTTCCTTCCTCCCCTCCCTCCTTCCTTCCTCCCCCCTTCTTCCTTCCTCCCCTCCCTCCTTCCTCCCCTCCCTCCTTCCTTCCTCCCCTCCCTCCTTCCTTCCTCCCCCCTTCTTCCTTCCTCCCCTCCCCTCCCTCCCTCCTTCCTCCCCTCCCTCCTTCCTTCCTCCCTCCCTTCCTTCCTTCCCTCCCCTCCCTCCTTCTCCCCTCCCTCCTTCTTCCCTCCCCCCTCCCTCCTTCCTTCCTCCCCCCCCCTCTTCCTTCCTCCCCTCCCCTCCCTCCCTCCTTCCTCCCCTCCCCCTCCTTCCTTCCCTCCCTTCTTCCTTCCTCCCCTCCCTCCTTTCTCCCCCGCCTCCTTCCTTCCTCCCCTCCCTCCTTCCTTCCTCCCCTCCCTCCTTCCTTCCTCCCCTCCCTCCTTCCTTCCTCCCCTCCCTCCTTTCTCTCCTGCCTCCTTCCTTCCTTCCTCCCCTCCCTTCTTCCTTCCTCCCCTCTCCCTCCCCCTTCCTTCTCTCCTTCTCCCTTCCTTCCTTCCCTCCCTCCCTCCCTCCTTCCTTCCTCTCCTCCCTCCTTCCTCCCCTGCCCCTTCCTTCTCTCCCTCTCCCTTCCTTCTTTCCCTCCCTCTTTCCTCCCCTCCCTCCTTCCTTCCCTGGAAACAAAAGCTTCATTTCACATCTGTCCCCTTTACCGGCACTTGAGCTGAGTTTATGGAGCTAATAATGGTGATTTCTGCTTTGCACCATCTTGTGATTGACAGGCTTTGGGGTTTGGCTCGAGGGAGGGAGTCAGGGGCGAGGCCTGGTCACGTCCAGGTGACCAGCTTCAATGAAGGTGTCCAAAGGTGACCTTCCTTTTTGGAGACGCTCCTCTTCGGGGGAGCTGGCAGGACATAGACGTGCCCCCCCCGCCCGGGCTTGGGATGGGCCAGTCCCAGAGCGACAGGGGCGACATGGGGGGCACTGGATCCCGTTTCCTCCAGCCCTTCCCACTGGGCCTGCGGGGCGGGGTCCTCGCGGGCGGGTGTGTGTCCCACGTCCCTTTGGTGCCACCCCGCCATGACTTTGCCTTTGTTTGCCGCTAGACAAAGGCCCCTGTGTCCCTCTGGGCCCTTCAGAGTGGAGAGTGGCGAGGCCGTGCATGGGGTCAGCTTTGCAAATAGACGCCACAGAGCAGAAAAGAGGCCGTTAACCCAAGGCGACGCCCGCTGCTGCCCGCTGCCCAGCCGTCTGTCTGTCCTTGCAGCGTGGCACGGGCAGCGCAGAGGTGCAGCCAGGGGTTCTGGGTGGGAGCTTGCCGTCACTGTTGCCCGCGCCCTGGTCCCCTGTGAGCAGTCACCCCAGGCCCCGGCTCCCAGAGCCCAGGCTGGCATTCCCCGGAGCCTAGCAGCGGTTCCCGGGCCGAGGGTGCCGTACAAGGGCCCAGGAGGATGGGCTCCTAGTGAGCACAGGCCGAGGCCTGCTCCCCGCAGCCTTTGCGGCAAAGGCAGCAGCTGCAGGCGGGCGGGCAGAGGGAGGGACTCGGGCGGCTCCACTGCCCACAGCGGCCATTCGCTGCTTCCTAGCTGTCGCTGCTCCGGCCAGGCCTGTGGGGGCCCTGGGAGGGCCTGCCTGGTACCAGCTCTGTCCAGGGTGGCTCTTCCCTCTCCACGCCTGTCCCTTCTGTTCTCTGGGCCCGGGGGTAAACTGAGGCAGCAGCTGCTCCTCAAGTGGAGACTTTCCCTCCTGGGCCCCGAGCATCCCTCAGTTTCCTCCCATCTCCGGAACGGGGGGGAGCCAGAACCCCCTTCTGTTTGGGTTTCTCAGCACTGGGTGCATGCTGGGCTGTTGCTGGCCGTGTCGGAGGTCTGCTACCAGAAACAGAACCGGGTGGTCGTGCACAAGAAGCAGGGGCTTGACAGCAGGCACAGCCTCTCCTGCTCCTGACCCGGCGCTCTCTATGGGCGAGGCAGCGGCCAGGCAGGAGGGAGCCAGCCTGTTCTCCCCCCACGTCCCGATGTTCGGGGGTCCAGCCTTCCCTGGCGTGCGTGTGGCTGTGCATGTGTGTGCATGCGTGTCTGTGCACGCATGTGTGGTGGTGCATATATGTGCACGTGTGTGTGTGTGTGTGTGTGTGTGCATGCGTGTGTGAGCATATGTGAAACCGACTACCAGGGGTCGCCGGGTGGTGCTGTTGGTCCTGACAGTTGGTGACCCCTGTGCGCTCAGTGAGGTTGGCCCGCAGGCCCTGAGAGCACAGGCAGGCCCAGCCCCGCAGGCCCAGGCCCCGGCCTCTCCTGCAGCAGGGCCTCAGAGTAGGTCTAAAGAAGGCTCTGTGTCCGAGGCTTCCCCCCAAGCAGGGCCGAGTTTTCCTTTTACTCCCGTGACCACGGCCTGGGGGGCTGTTCTTGGCTCTTGTAGAGTCAGAGAGAAATGGATTGACATCAGCCGAGACGGATCTGGGTTCTGTGCCGACGGCCCACCGCCTGCCCATGAGCTGGGGAAGCCCCGTGAGCACCCCACCCCATCCATCCTCCCCGTCGCCTGTGGAGCTGGCGAGGGAGCGGGTGCTCAGTGGGGACCTAGGCCTGGGTAGCCTCAGGGGCGCTGCTTCCTGGAGGAGCCGCCCCAGGGCTGCCGTCAGTCAGCACGGCCCGAGGCCCAGCCCTGAGCACCACAGACGCAGGCTAAACGGACGCGCCCCTGGGGACTCCGAGGGCTACCACCCTACGCACGGGGGTGACCGTGCAGAGGGAAGAGGGCACAGAGGCCGGGCACAGAGAGGAGGTGACCAGCGCCACCTCTGATGCCAGTGGAGCACGGGCGTCAGGCCTGAGCGAGGGTCTGTGAATTAGCGCCTGGGAGCGCCCAGCTGACCGGCGGCGAGGGGCTGGCGATCATCCTGAGCGTGCGCGATGCAGACTCTGCAGTCCCTTGAAGAAAGCTAATGTCGGGCCCTGGTGGGGGCTCGGTTGGTTGGCACGTCGTCCCGTTTGCCAAAAGTTGCAGGTTTGATTCCTGCTCGAGGCACTTACCCAGGTTGTGGGTTTGATCCCTTGTTGGGGTGCGTGCAGGAGGCAACCGATCAATGTTTCTCTCTCACATCCATGTTTCTCTCTCTCTCTTTAAATATCAATACCTCAACTCTAATTGAAAAATAAAAAAATATTATTAACAATCAATAGACACACCCTCAGGTGATAATTAAGAAAAGAAAGCAGACGTTGGGCTGGCTTGCGGCTCGGGCAGAGCTCCCGGGCGAGCTGGCCTGGAGCCGGACTGTGGGGACAGGAGATTTTCTTAAACAGACGGGCGGCGGGGAGAAGGCAGAGAGCGCTGCCTGCAGGAGGCAGGACTTTTCCAGATGCCTTTGCAAGTGGGGGTGAGGGTGGGGCATGGCGGCCGATCCAGGCAGAGGCTGTGGAGGGGGGACAGTGGGAAAACTGGGGAGGGGGCAGAGCTGTATCGTCGGAACTTAGGATACGAGTGGGTGGGGGTGGAGGTGCAGCTGGTGCCTGATGGTGAGAGATGCCTGCCACGCCTGGGCATCTGCGATGACCCAGGATCCACCCAGGCCTCGGGCACCTGAAGGCCGTCTCAGTACCTGAGGCTGAGCGGGCAGAGGACGAGGGGAGGGGAGAAGGGACATCGGCAGCCTGCGCATACCTGGTGCAACCTTGTCTTGCTCAGGGCATAGCGGGACCTCAGGAACAGTGAGCCCCAGCAGGGCCGGGCTGAGGGGGGCGTCCATACTGTCCAGCCGACCGGGTGCTCTGGGGCCAGGGCCACAGATCGTGCACAGCAAGTTGGCCTTTTGGACATAACGCGAAAGGGACTGCTCTTCACAAAACCCACGCTGGCATTCACCCGCGCCACACACAACAGACGCTCCCTGGGCACCCCGAGGGTGCATGCCACGGCCTCGAGCAGGCCCGGATGTGGGAACAATTAGCAGATTCATCAGGTCTCCCGCTGATTCTCCCATTCCAAGGGCAGAATGTTCTTTGGTCAACTCCCTGTGCTGCGCCTTGATCCCAGCATGAGAGCGCTGGCTGCGCCCAGCTCCCCCGTCGGAGGGTCAGGGCCCACTGCTCTCGAACACGTTCGCCGAAATCCAAACACTCGCGGCCACGGCTGATCTTGAAACCAAGGCACAACTTAGGAAGCGAACACTTAATTATCTTGTTTATTTGGGGCATAAATAGAGTGCGGGCATGTAAAAATTTTTCTTCCTGATAAGGCCTTTAGCCAGTCGCTCTGCCCCGCCCCCGCCACTCTCTTTCTTTCCCTCCCAGACTCTCTCCTTTTTCTTCCGTTTCTGCCTTTTTCTCCTCTTCCCCTCCTCCTCCTCCTCCTTCTTCTTCTTCCTTCTCTCTCTCTCTCTCTCTCTCTCCCTCTCTCTCTCTCTCCATCCCTCTCTCTCTCTCTCCCTCTCTCTCTCTCTCCATCTCTCTCTCTCTCTCTCTCTCTCCATCCCTCTCTCTCTCTCTCCCCCCCTCTCTCTCCATCCCTCTCTCTCTCTCTCTCTCTCTCCCTCCCTCTCTCCATCCCTCTCTCTCTCACTCTCTCCATCCCTCTCTCTCCCTCCCTCTCTCTCCATCCCCCCCCCTCTCTCTCCCTCTCTCTCTCTCTCTCTCCATCCCTCTCTCTCTCTCTCTCTATCCCTCTCTCTCTCTCTCTCCCTCTCTCTCTCCATCCCCCTCTCTCTCTCCCCCCTCTCCCCGCCCTCTCTCTCTCTCCATCCCTCTCTCTCTCTCTCTCCATCCCTCTCTCTCTCTCTCTCTCTCTCTCCCTCTCTCTCTCTCTCTCTCTCTCTCTCTCTCTCTCTCCCTCTCTCTCTCTCTCCATCCCTCTCTCTCTCTCTCTCTCTCTCTCTCCATCCCGCCTCTTTCTCCTTTTAAAGGGAAGGGGTCTGCTGCAGTGTTGTGGCTTCCCCTGGCCCTCAGGGTTCAGACAGGCCCTCGCCGGAGCCCACATCTGCCTCTGACAGTCCGCGGGGGCCCAGGGCCAGCAGGGTCAGGAGCCTGGTGGGCAAGACCTGCAGACTCGGGGAGCGGGGGGCAGCACAGTGGCTGCTGGGAACGACCCCCTGGCGCTAGCCCGGCCACGTTCCTCATCCACGCGCCTCCGTTTTCATCTCTTACCCTGTTCCTGCTTGTAGGTTTGATTTTTTTTTTTTTGAAGGGCACACTTCTTTTAATTAACTCTTATATTTAGCTTTGTGAAGTAACAATATCCAAGAAATTTCTGGTTTGACCTGCCAGTTAGATGCAGGGTGGGGCGAAGGCGGTTTACAGGTGTTCGTAGGGGAGATACTAGGACAGGTAATCAGGAATACAAGAAGGAACTCTGCGTTTCGTGTACTAACAACTGTAGGCTCCCTTTTGCGCCCCCGTATATTTTTATATTGAACTTACAATGTGAACATTCGCCTTTCTGAAGGAGCTTGTCTGTGTGTCAGGTGAGGTCGCCTTATGCATCCGTGGTCCGCGGGCAGCCTGGGCAGCGGGCACCGCTCCCGTGAGGGCCCCGTGGCAGGCCTGGCTGGTGGTTTCGAGAGGCAGAAAGAAAATCTAGGTGGAAGAATGAAGATTGACTCCAGCTTTTAAAAAATATATTTTTATTGATTTCAGAGAGGACGGGAGAGGGATAGAGAGAGAGAGAGAGAGCCATCCATGATGAGAGAGAATCATGGACCGGCTGCCTCCTGCATGCCTCACACTGGGCATGTGCCCTGACCGGGAATCGAACCGTGACCTCCTGGTTCATAGATAGATGCTCAACCCCTGCTCCACGCCGGCCGGGCTCAACTCCAGCTCTGACAAGGCTGAGCGTCTCCCATTCTCGCTTCCTAGCGGTGCAGCCTCTTTCCATGTTGGCAGGTCCGAGCCTGACCCCTGACAACCAAGCCTTCCCTGCCGGGAGCCGGGCGGCAGGCATGCCTGCGGGGGTGGAGGGCTGGCGCCTGGGCACGCACCGTGACAAGCGCCCGCCAACATGCTAATGTTTCATTGTAATCTGGAGTGCCAGGGTCCTCTCCAATTGAAGTGGCTCAGGCGAGGCTGTAACGTACACGGAGTGGAAGAGTTTAATGCTAATTAAATGCCACCTGACTGCCGGGTCGTGTCTCTGGATGGCCGGGAAGAGCATCATCCAGGTGGGAGGTCTGGGAGCGCGTGATCCCTGTGACCGTGCGATCCCTGCAAACACACCTTCCCTCCTGGGGACTCCTTTGCAATCCAGACCCGTACACCTCCACATGGCGAAGCCCAGGCCCGCAGGGAGGCCAGCCCCTTCCGCTCTCCCTGTCTGGTGGGTGGACAAGGGCCTTTAATGTATATTTGATTTAGGAGGTCTAGGGTGGATCCCCAGGAAGTCCCTGAGGCTGGCCCAGCTGTGTGGTGAGGAGTAAGAGTCTAGAGCCTGACCGTGGCCCTGACCGTGGCCTTGACCGTGGCTCTGACAGTGCCCCTGACTGTGGCCTTGACCGTGGCCTTGACCGTGGCTCTGACAGTGGCCCTGACTGTGGCCTTGACCGTGGCTCTGACAGTGGCCCTGATTGTGGCTCTGACCGTGGCCCTGACCGTGGCCCCGACCGTGGCCCTGACTGTGGCTCCTGGCACCACTGACCTCGGGGAATGATAGCCTGTGGAGTCTCCCATTTTACTGGCCTCACCTACCGCCTCCACCTCTCCGGCTCCCGCCTGTCCCACTGTCATCGCCGTCTGCCTTCCCAACTAACAGCAGTGATGGCTCGAGATGGTTAAAGACCACCCCCCCTCCACCGCGTCTTCCACCAGCCGCTTTGTCTCCGTCGTCTGAGCTTGGTGCCTGGTCCCTTCCCTCCTCCTCCAGGATTTATAGGTTCTTCTTGGCGTGGCTGGGTGGAGAGGCACTTCCTGACCCTCCGCAAACAGGGACTTTTGGGCAGAACTGGCCATGGCTGCCCCGTGCGGGCTGAGCCTGCCGGGGAGGCCTGGAACCTGAGGTCCCCTTCCTCCGTCCTCCTCCCGCTTGCCTTTGGGGAGCGTCTCCTGACCATGCGGTCTCTTCCCTCTGAATAGCACAGAGTGGGACGTGGGCCCGCAGGGGCTCATGGGAATGTGGATCTGGGGCTGCTAGACCTTCAGGCTTTTCAAGGGAAGTCAGAAATCTGTTTTGTTTTGTTTTCATGGAATTCAGCCCGTTTTGCAAGTTGACATCTCTCACATGATTTTCTTAAATTGCCACATGGGACACGTGAACGTGTGTGTGGGGAATTCAGCCAGTGGGCCTCGAGGTGCAGCCGGCGGGGCAGGGTGGTCAGGCTGGTCCCCAGCAGCGGCCCTCATTGGCTCCAGGAGCTGCGTGGGCAGGGCTGGCGGGCTGGGCGCTCTGCGGGAGTGGCCCCGGAAGGCGCGTGTCTCCCCATCCGCCTGTCTGTGTGCACCTGCGACGTCGCAGCCACTGCCCCAGGGTGTAGATTCAGCCACGTCCTCTCTGTCCAGAGCTCCACGTGGAGTCCACCCCCCGCGGCCTCTGCTGTTTGCACGGGAGCTGCCGGCCGTCTGGTGACCTGTAATGGATTTAGTGGTTCCGTGGCCTCGCTGCGACTAACTTGCATCAGTTTCAGCACAAGGTTAGGTTCCCAATGGAATGTTGACCAAGTGTAAGTGGGATTAAGATTGTTAAAAATACGTGCAAATGGTGGGCCCCTGTATGTAGTCTGAAGATGCTATTTCTGCCTGCGAAAGGGCTTGATCTCATCTTTATAAATTAAGGGTAGCATAGGGCCCTGTGTATGTATGTATGTATGTATGTATGTATGTATGTATGTATTTATTTCTCCTCGCCCGAGGATATTTTTTTTCATTGATTTCTAGTGAGAATGGAAGGGAGGGAGGATGGAGAGAGAGAGAGAGAGCGAGAGAGAGAAACATTGATGTGAGAGACACATGGACCGGTTGCTTCCTGCATGCACCCCAACTGGGGCTGGGGAACCTGCAACGGAGGTTCGTGCCCTTGACCGGGAATCTAAGCCGAGACCCTTCGGTGTGCGGGCTGATGCTCTAACCTCTGAGCAAAACTGGCCAGGGCTCTTTGTTTTGTTTTTGCAAACCAAGCGTGAATGAATGTGTGATGTGGAGAGGGTCCAACCTCGGCCGTGTGTGAGGGAGCCTGGCCTGTCCGTGGGGACTCAGCCCTGGACGTAGCTCTCGCCGTCCGAGGTGGGGGTCTGACTGGTTGTGGCTTTGGCCTGGTAAACATTGTCAGGGAAGAGGGTAGATTCTCTCACAGACTGCAAAGCCACGAGGCCCTGCTGTTTCCTCTCAGAACATAAGGTACGCACGCTCCCCCAGGAAGAGATGCGTGTGTGTCACTGAACCTTCTTTACCTGGGTCCCGTCTGTAATTCTCCGCTGTCTGTCGGTGTGTTTTTAATCCTCGCCTGAGGATATTTCCCCATTGATTTTAGAGAGAGTGGAAGAGAGAGGAAAAGGCAGAAACATCGAAGTGAGAGAGACACATCGATTGGCTGCCTCCTGCACACGCCCCGACCAGGGCCCAGGCTGGGGAGGAGCCTGAAACCAAGGGACCTGCCCTTGACTAGAATCGAACCCAGGACCCCAGGCTGACATTCTATCCACTGAGCCACACCGGCTAGGGCAGCTTTTTTTTTTTTTGAGAAGGGAACCAATTCTGTTTGTTTTTACAAGGAATTCCTTCGGTGGCTGTCAGCAGAATAGAGTCGTTCCACGTTCAGGTGAAGAGGAAAGCGCCGTGCGCGGCTGCGCGCTGTTACGGAAAGTTTATTATTATTGGTCTGTGCGCTGGCTGGGGGCTGAGGCACCGAGCGGCTGGGTAATTTAGCTCACTCCTGGATCCAATTAAAACCAATCTATGTTGTGTCCACAGTGGGGGGACGGCCACAGCTGAGCGAGCGCTCTGTCGCGAGGGCGACACACCTGTGGCACCCTCCTGGGGACGCGCACCGGGGGACGGGGCCCGCGGGGCGGCCAAACGCCTCTCCTTACCGCCGGAGGAGACGGCCCTTCGGGCGGGTCTCCACGGAGCTGAGATTCCCGGCTGATCTCTAGAAAGCCGCTGGCTGTGGCTCGGGGGGAGGTGGTGCAGTCTTGAGCGATGGTGTGGCTGTGAGGAGCGAAGGGCCGGGCGTTTTAGGGGAGAGCTCTCCGATGGAAACGCACACCTCTGGCGGCGAGGCGTCTGCACAGGGCGTGACGTCTGTCCCCAGCTACGGTACCTGGTGCGGACGGAGGCGCGTGGGGGAGACCTGACAGGAAGCGCCAGGGCCTTCTGTTCTGCGCGGGAGCCAAGCGCCATAAACACTTTGGGCTCCAGCCAGCGTCTCCCCCCGAACGTGGTGGCACATGCCTGACGTACCTATAGATCGCGGCCCGGCACCATTTGAGAAACCCGTGTTTCATAGAACACACAGACGCACCATCCAGGCACAGGAAGCTAAAGGGAGCCCGCTGGCAGACGGCGTTCTCTTGAGGGAGGTTATGAAATTATTTATTTATTTATTTTTACCGAAAACAAGCTTTAAATATGGCTTTCTGTGGAATCATCACTGCCTCCGTCATCAATATCTGTCCTTAGTAGCAGCCCGATCACGCAGCCAGCAGGTGAAACAGCTATTAAAAAGTGTAAAAAAATGATTAATCAGGTGGGGTGGGGGCAGCTGGTGCTCTCCCATTATTTAATGCTAAGTCCATCTTTTTTAAAGTGTTTGTTTTTAATAATTGCCTGTAATACTAGTTTGCAAAAAAAAAAAAGGTAATTGCTCCTTAATTCTGCATCCCGGCTTCCTCACGGGCCCCAGGTAGCATGTCTCTGCGCTTATTGTTTGCGGCACTCCGCGTAAAAAATCACGTTCATTTCGAGGGGCTGTTAGGGTATTGATTCTGGTAAAGGCTCCCATTAGCCGGCCGCTCTAACCCTCCTAAGCGATGCCGCCCGGCTGGCTGTGCACGCGCCTGCTCCGCGCACGCGGCCGCGGTGCCCGGACGCAGGCTGCCGGCTGGCCACGGCTGTTAAATTATTTCTCAGCACCGAACCAGAGCAGCTTAACGGTGCCGTGGTTCGAGCCCGACACAGAAACGACAATCTGCCACCCCTTTGTTTTTTAAATATTAACGCTGGACGGGGGGAGTATTTTGGGAGGAAAAAACCTGTGGCACGCGCGGAGAAGTGGCATAAACAAAGGCAGCTGGGCCTCGTGAAATAATGGAACAATAAGGCCCTCGCAGCCGCTCTCATCGCTCCAGTATGTTAATTAGCATTCTGCGGTGGCCGCGGCGCCCGGAACATGTCATCTGCGTGGAGTACAGTACAGCTGTGAGCACACATTCGTTTTTGTGGGTCCCTGGAGTTCGCCCTGCCATTGGCATATGCGTTTGGGCCAAAAGTCAAGCCACCCCCATGAAAATAGCACGCCATCGCGGCAAAATGTCATTTGTCTTTGCTTATCCCCTCCCCCCCCCCTCCGTGCCACATGCCACCCAGTGATGTCATCCTGTCCGCTTGCATCTGCTCCTCTGCTCTGGATTTGCGGGAGGGGGTGGGGGACTGGGGGGTTGGGGTGCCGGAGTGCCGGTGAGCAGGGGCCCGGAAAAGGCCTGTGGCCCCCAAAGACTCCCATGAAAACATGATTCTTTCTGTGTTATTTGCCTAAAAATGTGTCTTTAAAAAAAATGCATCGATTGCTACGTGTCGTGGCCTGTCTCCCTGGGGAGCGGGAGGGGCGGCCGATTCCCGAGGAAGAAACAACCTCAGTGAACCGGACCCTTTTCATCGTCTGTTCCCGCACGTGGCACCCACCTGGCGGGGCGGGGGCTTCCCGTCGCCAGCTGAACACACGGAGGCTGCCGCACAGTCGGTTCGGAGAGGGGTCCAGCCTAGGCCCGGCAGCCTCCATCTGTGGGCAGACACCTCTGGCTGAGACAAAGGGTGATGCCCAGGGAAGGGGATTGGCTCTGTGGGCAGAGGGAAAGGGGTTGGCTCCGTGGGCAGAGGCAAGGGGGTTGGCTCCGTGGGCAGAGGGAAAGGGGTTGGCTCCGTGGGCAGAGGGAAGGGGATTGGCTCCGTGGGCAGAGGGAAGGGGATTGGCTTCGTGGGCAGAGGGAAAGGGATTGGCTCCATGGGCAGAGGGAAAGGGGTTGGGTCCGTGGGCAGAGGGAAGGGGATTGGCTCCGTGGGCAGAGGGAAAGGGGTTGGCTCCGTGGGCAGAGGGAAGGGGATTGGCTTCGTGGGCAGAGGGAAGGGGGTTGGCTCCGTGGGCAGAGGGAAGGGGATTGGCTCCGTGGGCAGAGGGAAAGGGGTTGGCTCCGTGGGCAGAGGGAAGGGGATTGGCTCCGTGAGCAGAGGGAAAGGGGTTGGCTCCGTGGGCAGAGGGAAGGGGGTTGGCTCCGGGGGCAGAGGGAAAGGGGTTGGCTCCGTGGGCAGAGGGAAGGGGATTGGCTCTGTGGGCAGAGGGAAAGGGGTTGGCTCCGTGGGCAGAGGGAAGGGGATTGGCTCCGTGGGCAGAGGGAAAGGGGTTGGCTCCGTGGGCAGAGGGAAGGGGGTTGGCTCCATGGGCAGAGGGAAAGGGTTGGCACCGTGGGCAGAGGCAGCTCTCTGCCGGGGGCAGGAACTGGGACTCCAGGGGCAGGACTCAGAAAGGCCCTGCTCCTGTGAGGTCCCTGCTCACATGTGGCCGGTGGGAGCCGCCCTGGCACTGCTGGGACTGGCCCGGGTTGTCTCCGATGACAGATGCGGGCAAAGGCGGTCTCGTCATGATTGTCATAGGAGCTGGCCACATGGCCACAACCTGCTTCGGCTTGTACCTGCTGGAATTTGACTTGAAAAATGAGAATGGTCCCACTTCGATGATCCTTGTTCTCAAAGTCATTCACCTTTCAGTGTGTGTGTATGTGTGCATGCATGTATACACACATGTATGTACACATGTGCCTGTGTGTATGCATGTGTGTTTGTATATTTGTGTATGTATGTTTCTGTGTATTTGTGTATGTGTGTGTAAGCATGTTTGTGTGCGTGTGCGTGTGTTGCCTCCTCAGCACAGGACACACACACGCTCATACATGGACTCTTGTCCACGCAGTACATATCCTTTTCCAAATTAATTCTTGAATCAAAAGCGACATTTTCCAGCACGTGGGATGCACTGTCCATTCAGAGGGGGGATGCAGCTGTTGGAACTTCCCAGCGTCACGTGGTCCATCCCCTCCCATCGGGTCTGACGGCAGCCGCAGGGTTTTTGAAAGAACATCCCCACGTGACTCGAAAGTAACTCTCGGTTCCGCTTCTGGGCTGTGGAGGGATCCAACTGTCCGTGTTTGGTGCCCTGAGCACCTGTCCACCGGGAGCAGACAGGTTGGAGGCTAATAGCAGCTGCTTATTTTTAAACAAATTCCCAATCACAGGCCTCTCTGTCCCTGGCCTTCCCCCCCGCCCCCCTCCTCAGCTCCTGTCCCCCCTCACCTCTGAAGGCCTCAGTGGTGCCTCTCCCCAGACTGGCCAGGCGGGAGGCGGGCAGACATACGCTTT
Organism: Ia io; assembly: GCA_025583905.1. Taxonomy (NCBI): domain Eukaryota; kingdom Metazoa; phylum Chordata; class Mammalia; order Chiroptera; family Vespertilionidae; genus Ia; species Ia io. Next base: position 6,608,015 of record JAJQQW010000021.1, read on the forward strand.
TAGGTTGCTTGTTTCTCTTTTCCTAGAAATCTGTCCCCTCCCTCGGTTAATGGCTCTTTAAATATTGAAATGCCGGGGAAAAAACAACACACACACTAAACAAAACAAAACAAAACAAAACATGGGCTACCCGCGCGGAGAGCAGCCCCCAGCAACGCGGCATCTTTTAGAATTTGTCTTCCTCGCGGTAAAAAGTATATAATTAATAGGAGACTTCGCCTCCAGATGTGGCCCTGCCATAATGGAGCCTCCTCAATGCTGCGGAGAGAAACCTCGCCGGGGAAGGCGGGCGCCCCGAGGAGCGCACACCTGGGCCCGACAAAGATCGCATTGAGGGACGCTGCGCCCTCACCGAGGAGGCAGACCGGGCTGGGAGCAGCTGGAGAGAAAGCCCGGATCTGCATGCAAATAGCAGCACATTGTTAACTTAATCAGATGCCCAGGAAGAGGTGCCAGGGCCTGGGAGGAGGATGATGGACAGACAGACACGGACGCCCGGAGCCGAGGAAGAGCCGGGCGTCGGGGCCCGCGAGGTCGGCAGGGGCCAGGTGCTGCTTGCCCGCCTGCGGTCACAGGTCCCAGATGCTGGGCTCGCTCTTTGGAAAGACAGAAACGAGGGCGTGCATTTCCGTGGGAAGGAGGCTTTTTCATTTTTTTGTGGTGATGAAGGTCGGGGCGTTATTTCTCCTGACGCCATCACTCCCAGGAAATAATATTTCTGCTTACATATCTGGTGGCATGAAGAGAAGAAATACTGCCCCGGCTTGTACAAAAGGAAGAGTTGTGTTTTTTTTCCATTAAAAATAAAAATAAAAAAACAGAGGTGCTCTCTCTGGACGGGAGTCCATGGCGCCCCAAGAAGCGCGGCCACCTGTTAGTGTATTTCTCATGCCTCCGAATGGAAGCGGGCATCCTCGCTCGCCTCCATCTTTCCGGCGAGCACCGTAAGAAATAAAGAGTAATACTCTTTAATCACCCACGGCGCATAGTGCCTTAGCTGTTTACTGCCACTGCACTAATTGCTGTGTACTAATGTGTTTCTCTGTGATATCCAGGAGTGCGGAGAGAACAGAGATGCATAACCAATTAAATGTAGGGTTTTTATGTTAAAAATATAGCCGGGGAGGCTGGGAGGGGCCCGGCGCCGCCCCAGAAAGGCGCTTGGCAGTGTCTCCGAGCCCCACAGACGGGGCCGCGCGGCCTCTTTTGCGCAAAGACAAAGGGGGTCATATTTTGGCAAGAAAACAAGCTCACGGAACACACAGCCCACGGGAAGCACAGCACACAGAGCGCTTCCTGGGCCCTGGCCTACGGCTCTGGGCGGTGGCTGCTTGCTCCTCTGGCCAGGGGAGGCTGGATTGGGAGGGCTACCGGGGGGGGGCTGGATTGAAGGGGGGCTGGATTGAAGGGGGGTGGGATTGGGGGGCTGGATTGGGGGGTGGATTGAGGGGGGGTGGATTGAGGGGGGGCTGGATTGAAGGGGGGCTGGATTGAAGGGGGGTGGGATTGGGGGGCTGGATTTAGGGGGACTGGGTGGGGGGCTGGATTGAGAGGGGGCTGGATTGGGGGGTGGATTGAGGGGGGCTGGATTGGGGGACTGGATTGAGGGGGGCTGGAGGGGGGCTGGATTGGGGGGGCTGGATTGAGGGGGGCTGGATGCGGGGCTGGATTGAGGGGGGCTGGATTGAGGGGGGCTGGATTGGGGGAGTTGGATTGAGGGGGGCTGGATTGGGGGCAGCTGGGTAGAGGAATTGAGGGGGTCAGCCTGGAGCCCAGAGCGCGCATTCAGTGGTCCCAGGAGTGTACGCAGCCCAGAGGGGACAGTGAGGTGGACAGAAGCCCATTCACAATAATGAACCCAGGAACCCCAGCCGCTCAGGCCGGGGCTGTGGGTGGAGAAATCACGGGGTGGACCAGGGCCGCCCCAGCAGCCGCTGCCTATATTCCTTGGCAACGCGCCCAGAGTGGCTGCATCCGGCCCGCGCCGCCCCCGCTGCCCGCAGCCCCCTCGTGGCTGCACTTCACCTTGTGGAGGGGAGATAATGAGATCAATTAGAGGCACGGGTCCCGGGCCCAGACAGCTGCCTGTGGCGTGTGGAAGTCAGGCCTTGGGGAGCGGGCTCCACTCCCTGTGCCCACCGCGTCCTGGGCACACCTGGGCCCGCCTGGGCCTGCGCCCACCTTGCTGCCCCTGCCGGGCGCTCACCCCTGGGCTGGCCCGGCTGGGATGCGGGTGGGAGTGTCCTGGCACCCGCACCTGTGCTGTGTGTGTGCATGCGCATGTAGGTGGGTGTCCACAAGGGCGTGCCCCACTGTGTGCGTGAGGGGCCAGGCCAGTGACGCGGTGCCTGGCAAACCCTCCGGTCACAGGAAGCAGCAGGAATCCCGGCGGGTTCTGGTTTGGCTCCACATACCCCACTGATGGGGAGTCTGGTGTCCGACCTCGGAGGACCACAGGAAAGACCCCTGGAGCCTGCCTTCAGCTCTGACTGCGACCTTGAGGTGCCCTTGAAGGAGGGTTTGGACCTTGCTGGGCCTCGATCCGCCTCGGCGACGTCTGAGAGGGCCCGTCCTGCCTCTCCTCGGCTGGATGGACGTGCGAGGGTGAAGGCTTCTGACCGAGAAGAACACGGTGCTTACCAGCCCCCTAGACACCCCTTGCGGCCAACGTGATGCGTCCCTGACTCTCCCGCATGGCATTCCGGGCACCAAATCCGGCATCTGGCTCCTCAGAAATGGCGGTGGGGACTCCTGGCCACTCCGGGAGCTTCCCCTTTCCCTCCAGTTCTGGACCCTCCCCCCGGCCCTTTCCTGCTCCTTCCTCTTTGCACCCCTCCATTGCCCGCCTTGGCCCTGTTCTCCGTGCACAGCAGACGAACTGGGGAGAGGGAACAGGGCGAGGGACCACACTGACCAGCATCTTACAGGCAAGAACAGGAGGGGCCGGACGCAGCCACAGGGGCCGGCTGGCCCGTCTCCACTTCCCCGTCTGAGACGTTCACTCCGACCTCCGCGACCTCCCGCGGCCGGCTGAGTGTGACATCCTGTGCCAGGGGCTGGGGCGCGCAGGGTGAGGCCCTGGTCTTGCTGATCGCTGGGCCCTTGGCGGCCCCTGGCTTTCTGAGCCCGAGGGCGAGGAGTGTGAGGCGAGGAGTGCCTGGCTGGTGGGGAGAACCTGCTGGAACGTTGTGCACCTCCCCGCCCTGAGTGTGGTTGGAGATGGCCATTTTTCCTTCCCAGCCTCAGCCTGCACAGTGGTTAGAGCATCTGTCCACAGACCGAAAGACTGAGGGTGCAATTCCCCGTCAAGGGCACGCACCTCTGTGGCAGGCTCTTGATCCCTGGCCTCGGTGGGGGCCGTGCGGGAGGCAGCCAGTCCATGTGTCTCTCTCACACCAATGCTTCTCTCTCTGTCTCTCCCTTCCCTTCCAGTCTTTCTAAAATCAGTGGAGACAGTGCTTCAGGTGAGGATTAACAACATCAACGTGTCCCCCTCCTTTGTCCAGCTGCTCATGGGTCTATCCATGAGCAGCTGGACAAAGGAGGCCCCGTGTGGCCGGGACATCGTCACCCGCCTCCCCCCTCCCCCCTCCCCCCGGCCAGGCCTGTCTACCCGCAAAGAACGGGGGGCTTGGTCCTAGGAAGCCTAGAAGCCAAATGAGTCTGAGCTATGAGTGGCCCCCAAAGAGGCCAGCCTCCAGGTGTCCTAACGACCCGTTTTCTTAGTGCTCATTCACAGGGACTCCACCGCGTCCTCTCAGACTCTGCTCTAACTCCGGGGCCCGCACCTCACAGGCTTCCCCTGGACGGCAGCTTCCTGAGGGCGGCGTGGCCCGTTTTCTAGAAGGTTCCGGTCTGGCTGCTTCTCACACTTTGACTCATGTGGTGACTCCCTTCCCCCTGTCGCCCGCCGCCTGCCACCGGGACCCAGCTCTGCTCATGCCCGTTCCCGTGACAGCCGTCCCCGTTCCTCTTTTTTAAAAAAAAGATGTTTGTATTGATTTCAGAGAGGAAGGGAGAGGGAGAGAGAGAGAAACATCCATGAGGAGAGAGAATCATGGATCGGCTGCCTCCTGCACGCCCCGCACTGGGGATCGAACCCATAACCCAGGCCTGTGCCCTGACCTAGAATTGAACTCTGACCTCCTGGTTCACAGGTCGACACTCAGCCCCTGAGCCCCGCCGGCCGGGCGGAAAGCTCTGTTCTTAAAAGCGAAGAGTCCAGCCTGGACACCGCCCCGACCCTCGGGCTCTGTGGACGGGCCCCAGGTGGTTCCTGTGTGTCATGGGCACAACGCGTTCACGGTTTGGCAGAGTTTTGGTCACTGCGGTGATGTAGGCTTAGCCATCCATCTCCTCCGAGACATCTGGGTGGAAATGCGACCAATGCATTTAAATTAGAACTTTCAGACACTCAATAACTGTATTTACAAATTAATAAAGGCCCGTGCTTCGTTATTAGGGATGCAGTTCGTTTTTCCGTTGATTACCCCTTCTTTTGGCGGACTTGCTGTGGGCAGAGAATTATTACTTTTTAAATTATTTCTTTTCATTGATTTCAGAGAGGAAGGGAGAGGGAGAGAGAGAGAGAGACATCCATGGTGAGCGAGAATCATGGACCAGCTGCCTCCTGCACGCCCCCCACTTGGGATCGAGCCCACAACCCTGATGGGGAATCGAACCCTGACCTCCTGGTTCATAGGTCGGCGCTCAACCCCTGAGCCACGCCGGCGGGGCAGGGATTCCTTTTTTCTGCGATCACTGTGTGCAGACCCCGAGTGTGCGTGTGCTCTGGTCCCACCCTCCCCTTACTGTCGCCTGCCTGGCCGGGCCCGTGGTGAGGGGGGAAGGGAGGCTGGGGTGTTGGGGGGACAGAGGGAGGGACGCTCTGTGGCTGTGGCTGGAGACCGTGCAGGGGATTCGGTGAGGGAGTCCTCACTCCTGGGACCGGGCCAGGAGCCGCTCTTCGTTTTCGGGGGCTTCCCCGTGGAGACCCTCAAAATTCGCCCACCTGCTCTGTGTATCTGGAGCGAAATGTGGGTGTTTCCCGCTCAAAACAGCAAAGCTGACTCGGGCTTTCAGGATGGTCCCTGCCGAATCCAGCAAGGCAGGCCCGCCCTGCCCAGCCTGGGCAGGGAGACGCCGAGGGGCCCAGAGGCCACCCCTCACTTGCCCTTGCTTAGGTCCCCCCCGCCCCCCCTGCTTCTTTCCCACGTCCTGTGTGTGTGATGGGGGCAGGGCACTGGGTGGGGGAGGGGGGACGGGCTGGGCCTCCCGTGGACGCCCATCCTGGCCCTTCTGCTGAGTGACCTGGGCGGGCCCTGGGCTGGGAGTGAGGTCCCGACTGGGCAGCCTCGGGGCCCCGGATGCCAGGTGATCCCCGTGGAGCGTGGAGAGGACGAGAGGTCAAGGGAGGGGGAGTGACCACGACCTGGCTGTAGTCTGTATAAACTCCCCTCCTGCCTCTTGTCCCTCCTGTCACACAGTAGGTCTGTAGATGGCATCTAGAGCAGGCGTGGCTCTAGCTGGAGGGGGAGTGGGAGTAGGACCTTGAACGGGGTGAGCACCAGAGGCAGGAAGGGGACAGGAAGAAAGGGACGGGAGGGGAGGGGTCGGGGGAGAGAAGGGCCAGGGGGAGGGGAGGGTACGAACGGCAGGGGGGGAAGACAGGGTGGCGAGTTGGGTGACAGAGACGGAGGGAAGCAGTGACCTGGTGGGTCATAGTGGCTGGGTGCCCGGAGGCCCACAGGCAACCGATGGGTGTCTCCTGCCGGGGAAGTGAAGCTGTGCCGGTTCGGAGCGGGGGCGGGGGAGGCAGTCTCCTGCTGGGCGCCCTGATGGGCGTTTTCCGGTGAGCTGGGGGCCTGGCCATGGCCTGGTGACATGCTCCATTCTGGGCTCACCCTCCTCGGCCGTACCCTGCTGGGCTGTCGCCCCTCTTCCCGGCCCCACCCACTGTCTGCCGTCCCCAGCGCGCTGGCTGGTGGCTCCTTCGTCCTGAGAGCCAGGGTGCCCCCATGTGAACGTGGCGCCCTCGGCCTCTGCAGACCCTCCCTGGCCGGCTGCCTCTCCTGGGGGTGAGCCCCACACAGGTCCCCCACACCTGGGCTGATTCACTTCCTCCTACAAGCGTCCCGTCCCCTCACCCCCACTTTCCGACCCGATCACTCAGGCCCAGGTGCGCTCCCCTCCATCACCACCCTCTCTTGAGGTCTGAACTCGCTGCCCGGGACACCCAGTGGGGGCGGCATGGGCCTGGGGCGCCGGGTTCATGGCTGGACCTCAGGTGAGGCCGAATGAGTGGCCGTCTAGGACACTGCCCTGGCACATGGCTTTCTGAGGTCGTGTGGCCTGGTCCCTCATCCCACTCCAACTTTGACGGAAACACTGTGGCCCAGGGCGGCCCGTGGTCAGCAGCGTTGCACTGAGACCTCACCACCCAGCCCCTCCGCCCTCCCAGCTTCTTTCCACAGGACATGCCCCTCCCCCACCCCTCTGGCCTCATTGTAACCTTTTATGATGCCACTGGGCACCTGCCATTCCTAACACCACACCCTGCTCTCCACGCCTCTGTGTGCACATCTCCGTGTCCTGGAAAAGCAGCGGCCTCTCCTCCCCACCCCCAAGAAAACTCCTATTCATCCTCCAAAGCCCAGCTGAAAAGTCCCTTTGCTACGGACGCTGTTTCTCTAGTCCTGGGTGGAGTCCGTCCCTCCCTCAGTTGCACTTGTAGACCTGTGCTGTCGTTGTATAAACTCTGGCCTCTCATCCTTCCCGACACACAGTAGGCCCTCAGCCCTGTCACCAACACTAATGCCTGCCCCCTACTAGAGCAGTGCCGGCTGGCGGCCAGGGCCACGGTGCTGGGTGTGAGATTTTAGGCTCTCGGGACCCCGGGACTTCTGGCCCCGGGAGCGGCACCAGGGCTTGCCTGGGGGCAGGAGGCGTGCACGGAGGGCCCGTCCAGAGTCACGTGTCAGCAGCAGCGTGTACGGTCACGTGTCGGCATCTGTGTGCTAGATTTTGTACGAAGCCGCTGGAGGAGGTCGTGTTTGAGCGTGTCGGGCTGTGCGATGGGACCCGAGGCAGGGAGAAGGGCAGTGGGTCCTGCAGGCGCATGTGCCCGCCTCTCATGGCCCCCGCCCCACCCAGGCGAGGTCAGAGCTGCCTGAGAGTCAGTGGGACGTGGGGGAGGGCGGGCACCCAGCTGGGAGATGCTGAGTCCTCTGAGCCCAGAGCCCAGGGCCCCGGGCGGGCCGGCCGCTGTCCGGGCCTGACTCAGCCGAGTCTGGAGGACAAGGCTGGGTCCCGCGCCCCAGTTCTCTCGCGGCCCCGACGGCACAGAGGGACCCGCGCCCCCTCCACGCCTCCCTGCCGCGCCCACAGGCTCAGGCACATCTGCCGCGAGGCCGGCGGGTCCCACGCGGAGGCTGGTCGCCGTTTGTCACCCACGCTGACATGAGCATGACTCCCGGCCGATGACACACTCCAGATAAGGTCAGAGGCTCACACAGAGGGACATTTGTCGCTTCTGTTGCTTAATCCCCGTTGGAAAAGAGCCGCAGACACTAATGTGGAGCCGCACAGGCCGGCCGGCAGTAATGGCTGGTCCCCGGGGGCCTGGTGGGAGGTCACGGCCCCTCCACCTCTCGCTCTCTGCGCAGGGGGCCAGGGCCGCACAGCCAGCCTGGGGGAGGGCTGCGGGGGAGGCCAGGCATCCAGATCCCTGGGGTCCTTCCCTGTGCACCCCCAACCCCTTCCCCTGTGACACCGAAAAGGCAGTGACCCGGCCGGGAAGTGGGTGCTGAGAGGGAGAGGAGGGGAGAAGCAGGATTGGGGGTGGCTGCCAGGTTTGCTGCAGAGCGTGGGGTGCATGTGGCCTCTTGTTCACCCCGAGTTAATTCACCCCGAGTTAAGGCCAGGAGCCCACAGAGCACCCACGCAGGGAACTTTCGCATGCATGGAGCCCCCCAGGTACATGGATGGGGCCCCTGCAGGCCCAGGTACATGGATGGAGCCCCCCGCAGGCCCAGGTTCATGGATGGGGCCCCCACAGGCCTGGTGCAGAGGGTCCCATGACGGCCTGAGTCCCCAGAAGCACCCCACAATGGTGGGTGGTGAGGGGGACCCGGCGGGCATCCTGGGAGCTCCCGGTGGAAGCCCTCAGCCTCCCCCTCTGCCTGGCCTGAGGCCCTGCCGCGGGCACTCTGCACGGTGGGCACAGACACGGCGCGGGGGGGCTCCCCCGCCACTTCCCAAAGGCCCGTGGTTGCTGTATGCTGGCCTTTCCCACGTGGAGCTGCAGTGGTCTCCACAGGACAGCTCTGTGGAGTCAGAAGGAGGCAGGCTGAGGCCCCCAGGCACACGGCCCTGCTGTGCTCCCCGAGATCTCCCCAGTGGCCGGGGGGGTCCCTGCTCCCCCTCCCCTGAGGCACCTCCCAGACCTCCGGCTGGGACCTCAGGGGAGTCAGGGGAGACCTGCCCCTGTGCCCCTGCCTGGGGGTCCCCAAGCATGGCTGAGCGCACGTGGAACTTATACAACGGAAACTGCCGGGGCCTCCTCTCCCCTTCACCAGCTCTCACCGCAGGCGGTGGGCGGGAAGAAAGGCGATGGGGCCAGGGGTCGGGCAGAGCAGCCAAGGCCAGTGGAGCCGCACGGGCCGGCCAGCGGTGATTGGGCCTTTCACGTGAGGAAGTGGAGCCTCGGAGTGTAACTGCAAATGCAGAGGCCAGGGCTGGGGGAGCACTGCGTGTGGGGGGCTGTCAGTCCCCCAGCCCTGCCAGCGTCCCCTCGCTGTCCCACCAGCCAGGCGCACGGAGAGAGGCCACATCTGGGGCAGAGAGAGAGAGGGCGCCCAGCCTTCCTGGGCGCAGGCGGCTCTGATGCTTCCTGGTCCCTAAAAACACCCCCTCAAAGCCAGAGGTCCCACAGCCAGCAGGAGGAGGAGGAGCAGGAGGAGCAGGAGGAGGAGAAGGAGCAGGAGGAGGAGCAGGAGGAGCAGGAGGAGGAGGAGCAGGAGGAGGCAGGGGGAGGAGGAGGAGGAAGAGAAGGCAGGAGGAGGAGGAGCAGGAGGAGGAGCAGAAGGAGCAGGAGGAGGAGGAGGAAGAGAAGGCAGGAGGAGCAGGAGGAGGAGCAGGAGGAGCAGGAGGAGGCAGGAGGAGGAGCAGGAGGAAGAGAAGGCAGGAGGAGGAGGAGCAGGAGGCGGAGGAGGAGCAGGAGGAACAGGAGGAGGAGGAGCAGGAGGAGCAGGAGGAGGAGCAGGAGGAGGAGGAGGCAGGGGGAAACAGGAGGAGGAGCAGGAGGAAGAGAAGGCAGGAGGAGGAGGAGGAGGAGGAGGAGGAGGAGGAGGAGCAGGAGAAGGCAGGGGGAGGCAGGAGGAGGAGCCAGGAGGAGGCAGGAGGAGGCAGGGGGAGGCAGGGGGAGGAGCAGGAGGAGGCAGGGGGAGGCAGGGGGAGGAGCAGGAGGAGCAGGGGAGGCAGGGGGAGGAGGCAGGACGAGGGGCAGGGGGAGGCAGGGGGAAGCAGGGGGATGCAGGAGGAGGAGCCAGGAGGAGGCAGGGGGAGGCAGGGGGATGCAGGAGGAGGCAGGGGGAGGCAGGAGGAGGCAGGGGGAGGCAGGGGGAGGCAGGGGGGGAGGCAGGAGGGAGGCAGAGGGAGGCAGGGGGAGGCAGGAGGAAGCAGGAGGAGGAGGAGGAGCAGGGGAAGGCAGGGGGAGGCAGGGGGAGGAGGAGGGGAGGAGGAGGAGGCAGGGGGAGGCTGGGGGAGGCAGGAGGAGGAGCCAGGAGGAGGCAGGGGGATGAGCAGGAGGAGGCAGGGGGAGGCAGGCAGGGTGCATTTTCTGGGGGGCTCTCACCACGGCATGTGCAATGGAAGCTCTCTGGCCCCCCGCCCCCAGGGCCTGCACTCAGCCCCCTCAGCACCAGTGAGGCCCTGGGCCTGGAGCACCCACCCCGTGTCAGAAAAATACAAACCCTCCTCGTGAGCCTCATTAGCCCTGCACCATGTGCCCGCCGAGCGCTACGTGCCCACAGGGACCAGGTCCTGCCACAGAGGCACAGCGGGGCCTGGGGTCCCACAGTCCGCGGCCAGAGCGATTCCCAGCCTTCGCAGTGGCCCTGCCTGACCGGCAGCCGTGAGCGGTGGCGGCCGCCTCTGCCATCCTGTCCCCGTGAATTCCTAAACTGGGGCCAGCCACGCAGCGCCCCCATCTCTGCTCCTGGGTCCCGAGGAGCCCCCACAGTCTTCTTGGCGTCTCTATGTGGCGACATCGCTTTCAGGTGCAGCTTGTCTGGGTGTTCAATTGTAAAAAATGATGGCGGCCCAGCCGGCGTGCCTCAGGGGTTGAGCATCGACCTAGGAACCAGGAGGTCACGGTTCGATTCCTGGTCAGGGCACAGGCCCTGGTTGCAGGCTTGGTCCCCAGTGTGGGGTGTGCAGGAGGCAGCCGATCCATGATTCTCTCTCCTCTTGATGTTTCTCTCTCCCTCTAAAAAGAAAAAAAACAAACAATAAAAACATATCCTTAGGTGAGGATTTAAAAAAAAAAAGATGACGGAGCCTAGCACAGACAGACCTGGGAGGGACCCAGAGACAGGGAGGGGCGGGCCCAGAGGAAAAGGAACATCTGATCCGGTAGAGGTGGGCCCCCTGCCGATCTTTCCCTGGTTCTGGCCACAGCGTGGCCACCCCTTCCCCGGCCACCCCTTCCCCAGCTGCCCCTTCCCCAGCCGCCCCTTCCCCGGCCACCCCTTCCCCAGCCGCCCTTTCCCTGGCCGCCCCTTCCCCAGCTACCCCTTCCCCAGCCGCCCCTTCCCCAGCCGCCCCTTCCCCGGCCGCCAGGAACTCGATTCTCTTCAAACCTCCGGGCTGTAACTTCACACCTGTCACTGTGCCCGAGACACTCCCCCTGAATTGAGCCCGTGTGGCATGTCTTCCACACCCCTGTCCTCCGTCTGGCCTTTGCTCCCCGAAACGTGTGTCCCAGGGCAGCCCAGCGGCCAGTGGCCCCAGTGAATCCTCAGCTCAGGCGGTGGGAGCAGGAGGGGCGTCTCCACTCCGAGTCCCCGCAGTGCAGCCCCGCCTGCCCGGGCTCCAGGGACTCCCCGCCCCCCACTGGGGATCCCGGCCAGATGGGTGTCATCCAGAATTTGCCAGGAACCAGACGGAAACCACAGACCCAGGGGGGCCGGGAGGCGGGGGCAGAGAGATTTTGCGGTCGAGTCTAAACTATGAAGGGAGGGTAGGAGCAGCAGCCACAGGGACTTCATTAAGGAGACCGCAAAGTTGAGCCTTCACAAGGCCACGCCCAGGTGGACTCGGTGGGAGGCCCCACGTGGAGGGAGCAGGGGAGGGTTGGGAGGCCTGGGATTGAATCCCCACCCTCATCCCACCGGCGATTCCCTGGCTCCCGCCCCAGACGCACTTCCTCTGCCTGGAGCCACCCTCTACCCGCCTCTCTGCGAGTCCTCCCGTTTCCAGGTGTCTGTCTCCCCAGGCCCCGATAACTGCTCTCACATGCGCTGAAATTAAACTCCCCAAGGCTTGGGAGTGTGTTTCATTCCGAGAGATGGAAACCGGGCAGAGTCACTTCTTTATTGGACAGCAGCGCGTGCAGAGGGAAGGTGAGACCTGTGTGCAAACAGCAATGGACTCTCCTCCTCTGTCCGAATGTGAGCACGGTGTGAGAGCAACCCAGCCAGGCGCGTGCCCGCGGCGTTTTCAGATTGCTCAGCGGCTTCAGATACAACCTCTGGGTGGATGAGCCGGCCCGGCGGGTGCTCGGCCTCAGTGGGCCCGGGAGGCCCCTGTCCTCTGTGGTTTGTTCATTTGTGTATCAGGAACCCTGACACTGGGGTGATGGTGTGTGCGCATGGGTAGTGAGGTGTCCAACTACCTCTAGGTGCGTGTCGGGGTATGTAATTAGCGGGCTCGCATGTGTAAATGCTCATTTCCTTAAACAAGCCTTCCCCCCACCTTCTCTGCTACCTTCCTGCCTCCACCACACACACACACAGGTGTCTCTCTCTCTCTTTTCAAAAAAGTATATTTTTATTGATTTCAGAGAGAAGGAGAGAGAGTTAGAAGCATCAATGATGAGAGAATCACAGATTGGCTGCCTCCTGCACGCCCCACACTGGGAATCAAGCCTGCAATCCGGGCATGTGCCCTGATCAGAAATCGAACCGTGACCTCCTGGTTCATAGGTCAGCGTTCAACCACTGAGCCACACTGGCTGGGCGACTTATGCCCTTCAGATATGGGCTCTTATTTCTCAGCAACCTGCCCTGAGGCTCAGCCGGCTTCTGTGTGCACCGAGGTCCATTCCTTTGTGCTCCTGGGTGGTGCTCCGCGGTGTGAATGGAGCAGGTGAACTTCACCTGCAGCCCGTGGCTGGCGCACAGATGCTGTGGACGACGGCGCACAGGTGCTGTGTGCAATAGGCCTGTGTTTCTCTGGGACACGTTACCAAGTGCGAAGGCTGGATCAGGCGGGAAGCATGTTACATTCCCCGAGGAACCCCTGGGCCGTCTTCCGAAGTGGCTGCACCGTCCGGCACTGGGGTGCGGCCGTCTCCCGGCAGCCTGGCCGGCGCTTGGTCTCCTGACGCTTCTTGTGGTAACTGCACTGGTGGGTGAGGCATCGTCGACCCGCCTGGCGGCCCGGTGCCGCTCCCTGTGGCTGGTGACTGGGAAGGCGCTCAGGGCTCACCGCCGGCCTCCCCTCCTCTTGGGGGAAACGTCTGCTCACGCACTTGCCCGAGTTCTGATGCTGTTCTGTGTTTCCCCTGTCGAGTGCTAAGAGACCTTTGCACATGCATTAGCTGAGTCCCTTGCCAGGTACAGGGTGTGCAGGTAGCCCCTCTCAGTCTGCCGCTTGTCTTTATTTTTTTTTTTTAATATATTTTATTGATTTTTTACAGAGAAGAGGGGAGAGGGATAGAGAGTTAGAAACATCGATGAGAGAGAGACATCGATCAGCTACCTCCTGCACACCCCCTACTGGGGATGTGCCTGCAACCAAGGTACATGCCCTTGACCGGAATCGAACCTGGGACCCTTCAGTCTGCAGGCCGGTGTTCTATCCACTGAGCCACACCGGTTCAGGCTGTCGCTTGTCTTTTTGTCTGTCTTCGAGGGTTTTCTGCGGAGCAACGTTTTGAATCGCAGTGAGAGCCAGGGCATCAGCGTTACCCTTGATGTTTCGTGGTTTTGGTGCCGCGCTGGGCGCTCCAGGCCAAAGCCGTGGCCGCATTGTTGTCTTCTAGGCGTTTTGTGCTGTTGTGTTTTACGCTGAGATCTGTGATGCATTTGTGAGTAAATTTTGTGTGAGACACAAGGTTTAGGTCAATGTTTGTTTTTTTTTTCCTGCCTGCAGACGTCCGATCGGTCCAGCACCATTTGTTCAAAAAGCCGTCCTTCCTCCACAGAATTGCTTCTGCATTTTTCTTAAAAGATGCAGAATGTCGAGGCTGCGCTGGGTTGCCTGTCAGTCACCCATCGGTGCACCTTGGTCTCTGAGGATAAGAGGGGACTCGAGGGCTCCCCACCCCGGTGCCTCTGGCCTCCACCCAGAGCAGGTGCAGCCCCAGGACGGGGTGCCACTCCCCCGGGGCTCGCTCTGCAAAGGAGCACGCGTGAGGGACCCTCCACACCGCCGTCTGGGCTGCACCCCCGGACCCGGCTGCTTTTCTCTCGCATTCCCTGCTTTCTATGCTCATGTATATTCTCAGATTAAATGGGATTTTCTAAAATAGATTTTTCTATCATGGGGTAAAAACCGTAAGTAAACAGAATTATCATAACAATTTAAATAGTAATAAAATATGTTTTCCTGTTGCCATTCAAAGAAGGGGAGAGGTAGCCAGAGGAGATGAGAGGCGACGTTCGTCTGTGGGCGGGAGGTGTGTGGTTTCCCCCTCTATCTCCCTCAACAATAGGTAAAGAGTTTTCGTAAAAGGACTTCAAGGCACAGGGAGAAAAATAGCATATATTGTGATGGGGTTATTTTTATCTTTCATTTTTATGACAACTTATTTGTACTTAAGAGAATCTTTCCAAAGAGTTAGAAGCATCATTAAATAAAGACTGTGAAATGTGCAATATGGCTTATTTATTTAAATGTTAATTGGTCCAACGAACACTTCTAATTAGCTCTATATTTGCTTAGCAAAAAGTTTTACAAATTCCGATTGTGAAGAGCAGCTATTTTAAGCCGGGAAGCATGTTGCAGCCTCGGCCATGATTTTTCTATAGTTCTCAGCCCTCGAAGGCACAATTTAATTTTTCATGTATGCATACTAGCAACGGTAAACACTCGCGAGTGTAAAGAACCTTCCTTAATTAGCTGCACAACAATTAAAGGATTCACAAACTAAATTGAACCCTGTCTCGGTGCTTACGAGCTGGATTCTACCACCTGTCACAACAGCCCTGCGTTCAATCTGTTATGCAAAATCATTATAGCGCCGAGCGGAGGGGGGGGGGGGGAGGAAGCGGCAATTATTTCTTACTTTTCTCCTGAATGGGTTATTTTGGGTTATACTGATGGCAGGCTCATTGAAGCTAACCTTTGGAGAGCTCCAACAGCCTAATACTCGCAAGGCAGGGCTAGCACGGCGGGCGCGGCGAGGGTCCCGTCTCCGCCTCTTAGGAGGAAGCTGCGCTCCGCGGAGAGGGAGCCTAACTCTGATCCTTGGTGGCAAACAAGCTGTTGGGACTCTCGCCTCCGCCCCCGCCCCCACCCTGCCCCCACCCCTGCCCTGCATCCCTTCCCACAGGAGCCGACTGGACAGGCCCCGGAGCCAGAGCCGCAGGCGCAGGCAGACATGCAGAGCGCAGTTCCCCAAAGCAGCACGGTCAGACGGTCTCACCAGCCCAAATGCTTCCTGGAAAAAAATTATCTTTAATTTTTGAAAATGAAAAACAAATTTTTTCATTAAAATGTAAAAAAAAAAATATTTTTATTGATTTCAGAGAGGAAGGAAGAAGGAGAGAGGGATAGAAACATCCATGATGAGAGAGAATCAGGGATCAGCTGCCTCCTGCACACGCCCCACACTGGGGATCGAGCCCGAAACCCAGGCCTGTGCCCTGACCGGGAATCGAACCCTGACCTCCTGGTTCTTAGGTTGCTGCTCAGCCACGCCGGCCGGGCGGTTTTTAAAAGTTTGATTTAAGCTTTGGAGGCTGATTGAGGGGAAGCCTTGCCCTCGTCATCCGCAGAGAGAAAGGCACGATGAGGCCCACACCCCAGCCTGACGTGCAGACTTCTCTGTGGTTGGGGAGTAACCGTTCATGTTGGGGGTCGTCACCCCCGGCCCCTGGCGGTGAGCGAGGACCAGGACGGGGCTCCTCGTGCAGAGTCCGCCCCTGGCAGCCGCACTTGGGGGGGCCCTGGCAGTGGCTTAAAGTGGCACCAAGGACATCCCGGTTCCATCTGGAGCACCTGCCGCGTGGCCCTGCAGACACTGGAGTGACCACATACACGAGCCGGCTCCCCGGGGCCTGTGGGTCCCGCCTCACCCTGTGTAGTGAGCTGCCTCGTGATGTCACACCAGGAACATATGCGGAGGACAAGGCTGCCCTCTGCAAACACGGCCTCTGGCCCCGAAAATGCGGGAGAAGCGGCGCGAGAGCCAGGGGCCGCGGCTGAGCGAGAATGCGTTTCCTGGTTGTCCCTGGTTCCAGCGGGGCCCCTAGGACCGCCTCTGATCATGTCCTGGGGGGACTGTGTGCAGTGTGGGCGCTGCCGGGACCTCGCTGCTGAGACCAGCCCTCGGGGTGGCCCACAGCCCATGCCTGTAGGTTCCAGGGGGTTGTTGCCGCCTAGTTGAAGCTCAGGGTCCCCATGCCGAGTGCACGGTGGGGCCAGAGGGTCCTGCTGCCATGAGCAGCCTCCTGCCCCTGAGCTTGGTCGCCTCCTCTGACCCGGGTGGGTCCCTGGTTCTGGGTGCAGCTGGGTATCCGGGCTGGGTCCCGGGCTGGGTCCAGGGCTGGGTCCAGGGCTGGGTCCAGGGCTGGGTCCCAGGCTGGGTCCAGGGCTGGGTCCAGGGCTGGGTCCAGGGCTGGGTTCCAGGCTGGGTCCAGGGCTGGGTCCAGGGCTGGGTCCAGGGCTGGGTCCAGGGCTGGGTCCAAGGCTGGGTCCCGGGTTGGGTCCCGGGCTGGGTCCCGGGCTGGGTCCAGGGCTGGGTCCCGGGCTGGGTCCAGGGCTGGGTCCAGGGCTGGGTCCAAGGCTGGGTCCCGGGCTGGGTCCCGGGCTGGGTCCCGGGCTGGGTCCAAGGCTGGGTCCCGGGCTGCGTCTAGGGCTGGGTCCAGGGCTGGGTCCCGGGCTGGGTCCAGGGCTGGGTCCCGGGCTGCGTCTAGGGCTGGGTCCAGGGCTGGGTCCCGGGCTGGGTCCTGCACTGGCCGTGATGGGAGCTGCCGCCTCTGGGACAGGCTGGCGCACAGTAGGCTCTCAGTAAACATCCGCTGAGTCACCGAGTTGGAATCTCCTCTTGGCTGCAAAGCTCCTGGGAACTGGAGGGGAATTCAGGAGACCTAATCCCTCGGCCTCTCCTCCCTGCGCTGGCCCCGCTTCCTTTGTCCCCAGCTGCTCCTCCAATGCCCCTCAAGCACACAGCCTGTCTGTTTCTCCTCCCATTCCTCCCTGCTCTTCCTGCAGAGAAAAGCGGCACGTGATGGCCTTCGGGCGGCCTCGCCTCGCGGGGGGCCCAGTCTGGTTCGGGGGCTCTCCCAGGACACAGGAGGCGAGCGCCAGAGGAGGTTCCTCTCTGGTGGGGCTACAGCGGGATCTGCGTTTCGTTCACTCTCGTGTCCAGCTCTGTCAGCCGCAGGGGACCACGTGGTTCCATGGGCAGATGCGTGGACGTGGACACAGTGTCAGCGATACAGCCACCAGCCAGGGGCCTGTGGGCAGGGGGCCTCACCGTGGGGCCTGCGTTTCCTCCTGTGATGTGGGTGGACGATAGTCACCGTGCTGAGCTGTGGTGAGAATTCGGCGAGGCATGAAGGACGGGGCTCACTCACAGGAGTGTTGGTGGCCGCCCTCACCACCGTCCCCCTCACTGCTCCCCGCGTCAGCGTCTCCCTGCTGAGAGCCCAGGGCTGCGGGTCTGAACGCTGTCCAGGGAGCAGTCGTGGCTCCGGCTTCAGCTGGAAGACGTGGTGACCTTCATTGGGGCTCCGGCCCAAGGGCGCTGGGCTGCCAGGGCTGAGCGGGGATGTGGGGCCAACGGGCGGTGGAGGTGGATGACCTCTCGCAGGGCGTGTTCTTGCAACCGGCACCCCTTTGCTCTGGGCCCGAGAGAGAGCAGGGGGTGTGGGCGACTGGATGTCGAGATAGGAAATGTACATTTAAAAACAATTTTTAAAAAAATATGTTTTTATTGATTTCAGAGAGGAAGGGAGAGAGAGAAACATCAATGATGAGAGAGAATCATGGATCAGCTGCCTCCTGCACGTCCCCCACTGGGGATCGAGCCCGAAACCCGGGCCTGTGCCCTGACTGGGAATCAAACTGTGACCTCCTGGTTCATAGGTCGATGCTCAACCCCTGAGCAGCCGACCGGCCCCTCTTCAGTTCTGTACACATTTTCCTGAGTTTCCTCCGCTGCACACACGTTTGTTCTGAAAAGTCAACGCGCAGGGAGGAGCCCAGGAAGCGGATGGCATCCTAGTGGCCACGCGGCTCGCCTGCCGCTGGCGCCGTTGTGGCCTGCACCGCCCGGGCCGTTTTTTAATCCGTGTTCCATTTCACATCTTCCTCAGCACCCTCGGATGACTGCAGAAGCGATGGCCTTGCTCTGCCATGATTTATTTATTTAATTGAATGCCGTGGGTGGGCATTTAGATTTTTTTTTCTTTCCCTCCTTTGATGTGGGGACCGGCTTCTCCTCTCTGGCTCAGAGGGTGGCCGGGATTCTCTTTTGGGGAAGGAAGGTGACCGTCTTGAGATCGAGGGCGCTGTGTTCTCTAATGGGGGGTGGGGTGCTGGTACGCCTGCCCTGGCCGATGCGTCTGCAGCCCTGTGAACGGGGGGCGGGCCGTGTCAGAGGCGGGCTGTGTCCCTTTTCCTGTGCATGGGTAGGTGCCCGTGCACACATGTGTGTGCAGAGGTTTGGAGGCCCTTCGGTCCGGTCTTCATGTGAGGTTCCCAGGGATCGCAGGCCAACACGCAGGCCACGGTGCAGAGAGGGATGTAGGTGAGGCCCCGGGAACCAGCCTCCGGAGGGCTTCGCCGGCCTGACTTCCGGGTGTCCCCAAAGGGTTTCAGTGCTCTTTTGCACCATTTTTTAAACCTCACCCAAGGATATGTGTTTATTGAAGAGAGCGAGAGCGAGAGAGAGAGAAACACTGACCGGTAGTGTCCCATATGCGCTCCAACTAGGAACTGGAACTGCAACCTAGGTATGTGCCCTAACCGGGAATTGAAAACACAACCTTTGGGTGTGTAGGATGATGCTCCAACAGCTGAGCACCCGGCCAGGGCTGCACCATGTTTGATGGGTGCTTGGTGTCCAGTTAAGGGTGTCCCCATGAAGACCCAGGTCCCCCTTCTCTGCTGCCTGCCATCCAGACCCCTTCAGACCTCATCCTGTTAAACACTTCCCTCCGATATCCATCCGCATGCCTTTTCCAGGCTGTGGCCTTTTCTCCAGGAATTAAAAAGTCATCACCCTCTTCAAATGCCATCAAAATCTTCTTGACCTCTGAGGAGGGCTGTGAGCTGCCCTCTTCTCTGCCAATTTCAGCAGCTGAGAAGGATGCTGGAGAGGAAGGAGGAAGCAAAGGAGGAAGGACCTTATGGTGCACTAGCATCTGAGTTACAACATGTTTGGTTTTCTTTTTGCTTTGTTAGTTATCTATTCATCCATCCATCTGTCCATCCATCCATCATCCATCCATCCATCCATCATCTGTCCATCCATCCATCATCCATCCATCCATCCATCCATCCATCCATCCATCCATCCATCCATCATCCATCCATCCATCCATCCATCATCTGTCCATCCATCCATCATCCATCCATCCATCCATCCATCATCCATCTATCCATCCATCCATCCATCATCCATCCATCCATCCATCCATCATCTGTCCATCCATCCATCATCCATCCATCCATCCATCCATCATCCATCTATCCATCCATCATCCATTATCCATCCATCTATCCATCCATCCATCATCCATCCATCCATCCATCATCCATCCATCCATCCATCATCCATCCATCCATCCATCGTCCATCCATCCATCCATCCATCCATCCATCCATCCATCTGTCCATCCATCCATCGTCCATCCATCCATCCATCCGCCCGTCCATCATCCATCCATCCATCCAACCATCATCCATCCATCCATCTATCCATCCATCATCCATTATCCACCCATCTATCCATCCATCCATCATCCATCCATCCATCCATCCATCCATCATCCATCATCCATCCATCCATCCATCCATCCACCCATCCATCCACCCATCCATGTATTTATCAATATCTTTCTATCCATCCATCTGTGGTATCTCGAATGGTGTCTGGCATAGAGTACTTGCTCAATAAATATTTGTTGAGTAGATGAATGAATGACTGAACAAATCAAATAAAACCCAGAGGTTTCTATGTGGAGAGTTTATTTCCTGTCAACAGCCCCCAGCAGGTCCATGAGATTCAGATGACCTGCTGACCTAACTTTCATACCTTGTTCTGCGGAGAAGGTACCTCACGACCCCTTAAGCTTGCAGAGCTCTGTTTCCTAATGCAGCCATCCTGCCTAATTTTCTTCTCTGAGTTCCTGGCCCCCACCCCATTCGCCCCCTCCCTCAGCAGCCGGCACTTTAAAGGGCAATCACATTGCACTTTAATGAACAGCATTCTGATGAAAATCATTTTAGATAAATCTTTGTACACATTCTTAATCACTTCCTTAGGTTTAATTGCTAGGTGTGGAGCTGCCGAGTTAAAGGGAATGCACATTGAGAGATTTGATTACCTGTTGCCAAATTTCCCTGCCCTTTAGGCGTGTTATGTCAAATTATTATCTGCCCCCAACACACACAAATTATAACTGCCCTTTCCCCACATTCTGCCGATACTTAATATTATTTAACAAAGTCATGCTAACTTAATATGTGACTAATGTTACTCTTCATTTCTTGAGCTTAATATATACACATATCTATATTTTATGTGGTTATCAGTCTTTCTATATATATCTGTCTTTCTATAACTCTATTTCTAACCCCATCATCTATCTACCTCCCTTTAATGGAATGTCTATAGGTCTTCGGCGAGTCACCTGGTTATGCCTTTTATTGCCCCTGTGTGGTTTCCTGGGGATATTTGAATTTTTCTTTTGAATTGTAGGATCTCTCCCTGCATCAAAGGTTTTGACCCTTTGTCTTTTACATATCCTGTAAGTGTTTCTCCCAAGTTTCTCACTTGCTTTTTAATTTTGTACATGGCATTTTTTTAATGAGATAAAGGGATTTAGTGATCAAATCTTTTAATCTATTCCTTTGCTGCCTTTCGTGTCATGCTTTGAAAATAATTTCCTACCCCATTATTATATTAAGATACTCCTCAATTCACCTCCTTGTGTATTTATGGTCCTATTTTTAAATATAAATCTTTAATCCATTGAGTATTTATTTTGATGTATATTACTAGGGCAAGATGTTATCTACATGCATTATACATGTATGTATTTATTCATGATTTGCTATTATGAATGAGATTTTAAATTTATAGTTTTCAACTCATATAAAATATATAGGAAAAGTATATTTTGTTTTGGTTTTATATAAATAAAACATGTTTTAGAAGCCACATTAGAGAAATATGAAATACAAAATTGAAGTCTTTAAAAAAATTTTTAATCATTATTATTTTTTCATCACCATTAACCACCCACCCTTTACCCTCTTCCAGCTCCACCCACCCTCCTTCCCTTCCATAGTCATCACACTGTTGTCCATGTCCATGAGTTCTTTTTCTTTTTTTTTTCTTTTTTGCTCAATCCTTCTATCCCCCCCTCAGCACCCTCTCCCACTAAAGAACTGTCTGCCTGCTCTCTGGGTGTCTGTCTCTATTTTGCTCGTTAGTTCAGTTTGTGCATTAAATTCCACATATGAGTGAGATCATATGGTATTTGTCTTTCTCTGACTGGCTTATGTCACTCAGCATAATGTTCTCCATGCCTTCTCATGCCCCCTTCCTTAAAATTTACTTTTGTCACGTTTTCCAGATGAATTTGAGATTTCATGTGCTAAGTTTGATAGATATTCCTATCAGAAATTTGACATAGATTAATTGCATAACATTTATATAATTACCACATCGCCTTTCTGTCCATGAACATGGTATACCTGTTTATTCAGGTCTTATTTTATGCCTTCCCATCAAGTTTCATGTTTTACTTTATGTAGGTCTTGCCCGTTTTTTTAATTATACTTATTTCTGGGTGTTTAAAATTTCCTCTGATAATTTGCTGTTGGTTTACAGTGTATAAGAAAGCAATTATTTTCAGTATATTGATTTATCTTTGACATCTTACTGCACATTTATTAATTCCAACGGTTTCATACTTTCTTCTTTGGATTTTGTGCACACAGTCATTATTAGATGGTAATAGTGACACTTTTGTCTGTTCCTTGTCAAGAATTCTATCTCTTGTTTTCTTTTCCCATTTTAAAACAACAACAGTGTTTGCACTGGCTAAAATCTCCAGGACAGAGCATCTTGTTGCCAGCTTTAACAGAAACGCTTCCAATATTGTGCCATCAAACGCTATGTGTGAGGTAGACCCTTTATCTTTTAATAAATTAGGAGGGTACGCTGGATTTTATCACGCGTCTTTGGGACATGGTTGATATAGTATGGTTATTCTATAGGATAGTAATATGGTGAATTTCTAGGTTTCCTGTTGGTGAATGAGTCCTGAATGATTAGACTCCACTGTGGTTGTTTATTGAGGAATTATTATGTTACGAGGCTGCAAGGTTCGTTCCACTAATATTTTATTTAGGCCATTTGCATTGATGTTTGTAAATGAGATGCCCTCTGGCTTCTGTGGGGGGGTGGCAGCAATAGAGTAGCTCTCCCTTTTCATCATTCTTCTCCTCCCATTTTCCTCCACTCCTCCCCTCCTTCCCCCTCCTCCCCCATCTCCTTCCCTCCCTCCCTCTCCCTCCCCCTCCTCCCCTTCTTCCCCCTCCTCCTCCATCTCCTCCCCTCCTTCCTCTGCTCCCCCCATCTCCTCCCTCCCCCTCCTCCTGATTCCCCTTTTTCTTCTAGGCTGTCCCAGTAGCCCTGTCCCAGTTCAGAGAATGAAACGGGGACCCTTCTGTGTCCCCGTGTTCTGGGTCCATTTATAAACACAGAGATCCATTCCTTTGAAGGCCTCGTAAATGATAAGCATAAAACAGACCGGGCTTTTTTTTTTTTTTTTTTTTTTGTAATTTCTTTTGGATGTAACTGTCCATTATCTTTTAAATTTTTGCTACGATTATGATTTTATTCAGGTATTTAATGTCTCACTGAGTCATAGCTGATCCTTTTATTAGATAATCGTCCATTTTAATATAGATTTTTAATGGGATAATGTTGTTTTGTACTGTATTGCAATTTTTAAGTCTTCTTTGTATCTGAATTTATTTCCCTTCCTCAGTCCTGATGTGGTGTGTGTGTGTGTGTGTGTGTGTGTGTGTGTGTGTTTTCTCTATTCTTATCCATACAGTTTGTTTTCTTGGCATTGTCAAAGAACCAGCTTTTAGTGAGTCTTTTTTCCCTACCCCAGAGGGTGGGGTGTTCTGTTTAATTGGTTTCTGCTATAATTTTTATTAATCTCTTCCTTCTGCTTCCTTTGGGTCTACTCCCTGCCCCCCATTTAGCTTCTTGAATTGACGGCTTAGTTCATTTGTTTTCAATTCTTTTCACTTTCTATTCATCACACTTTTATAACTTGTTTGTTGAACTGCTTTAGCCACATCCCAGAACTATTTTTTTTTTTTGCTGTAATTTTGTTTTGCTTTTACTGTGGACCCGCGGCTCACAGGAGCCACACTGAGGCCCTTTCATACATGTGGCCTCTCGCAGGGGCCTTCTCTGAACGCCGCGGGGAGTCTGTAAGGATTTCGTTGTTTTGTCGGGTTTCCCCGCGTGGGTTTGGGCCGAGCTTCGGGTCCGCTCCTAGTCACCTGATTCTGTCCGTGTTCCCTCTCCTGGGAAGAGCTCAACATTTCTGAATCCGCCAGGCCGGTGTCCCGTAGGCAAACGCACCGTGGGCGCCGTGGCAGGGCAGTGGGAGCCAAGGCAGGGAGTGGACCTGCCTGGGTGGTTGCATGTGGATACAACCCGCTGCCCATGTTGTCACGTGCTGCCTCCCTGGATTCCCACATCCAGGGGTGTTTTCTAGACGGTCAGTTGTATCATTGGGAAGTAATAACGACTTCCTGTTTCCAATACGTGTTGTTCTCGTGGGATTTTTCTCTTAGTTGGAGGGGCTAGAACTTCCACAACAATAGTGAGGAACCTGGGGGGGGGGGGCAGCTTTATGTATCAAGTATGTGTTTGGTTTTGCTGACAGAGCCCCTCTGGTGTCCCCAGGGGCCTGTTTTCGAGTTGTTTTGCGGTAGATACTTGGATGGTCTTATTTTTCTATTATCAGGGATTTTCCTAAAAAATCAGAAACAAATATCCAATTTCGTGAGGGGCCTTTTTGACATCTGTCAGAATGACCCATAGAGTTCGTCCCCCGACCTGTGGAAATAGGGTTCTGAACATTGTGTCTTCGTGTCTGCGTTCCTGGTAGTGGGGGGAAGGGAGGGGACCCTCCTGCGAGGAAGCGCCAGGGCCAGGCTGCTCGCCGAGTGCTTCCTCCTCTTCTCTGGAGCGCGTGGGACCTTTCACGGTGGCGCTGGGCCCAAGGGGAGGCGGCCTGTTCACTCCCCGATGTGCTCGCATCTGGGAGGCTCTGCTGTGGGGCCCTGACCCTGAGTGCTTGGCGGGCTCTGGGGGGACGAAGGTCAAAGGCAGGTGTGGATAATCTCCCATCCGAGCAGGACTAACAGCGAGTCCTCCGCCCCATGGCGCCCTGGGTGGCACGGAGAAGCCACCAGTGCCCCCAAGAGCTCCTTGGAGAGGAGAGCAGAGGAGGGGAGGGGAGGGGAGGGGAGGGAAGAGGAGGGGAAGGGAGAGAAGGGACAGCGACCCCCCAGGTGGGCACTGCTTCTGGGCAGGGGCAGCAGACACATGGTGGGTGATGCTGGCCCCAGTGGGGTCACAGCCTGGGGTGTGTGGGAGCGAGGGGGCAGGGCCCTGTCCGCATGGGACTCTCTCAGGACATTGTGGGGAGCTGCAGCGAGTGGCTGTGGACAGCGTCGGGCTCAACGCCTTTTTTGTTGTTGTTAATCCTCACAGGGGAAGCTTTCCCATTGGTTTTAGAGAGTGGGAGGGAGGGTGAGAGGCAGAGAGAGACATCGATGTGTGAGGGACACATCCATTGGCTGCCTCCTGCATGAACCCGCAACCCAGGCATGTGCCCTGATCAGGAGTCGAACCCGGGACCCTTCAGTTCGCAGGCCCACGCTCTAGCCACTGAGCCAAACCAGCCAGGGCAGGCTCAGTGCTTTGAACAAGTTAATGTCTGTGCTCCGGGGCGCTGCGCACAGGGAAGAATTAATTAAATCCTTAGGGAGCTCGTCCGTGTTTGAGAGCAGAGGAGACACTCCGCCCGCATCACCCCGGGAACAAGGAGGCCCTGTCGCCTCGCAGGCCCCGAGACCCGTCCTCTTGCGGGGACCCTGCGTGCGCACAGGTCGCTTCACCCCGCAGCCTCCTGGGGAGCCTCTGAAACCCCAGTTATTCCCATGTCATCGCCGGCGTCTGAATCCCAGGCAGCTCCTTCCAGTCTGCGCGTGGGACTTGCGTCGCCTCGCGCCATCAGAGACTTAGGAAATACATCACCGACGTGGAGGCGCTACTCGCGTGTTAATTACCACGAGCCCGGCTGCAGGCGGCTAATCCCTGCGTGGGGCGCCTGGCTCAGGCACTCACGGGAACACAGACCAGCCTGAACCCCCTCCCGCCCTGGAGCAGCAGGCGGCTGGCTGTGGAGCTGAATCCACCTCTTCAGCGGTTCTTACGGGATCTCGCCGCCCTCTGACATACTTCTCTCTTGAAAGAGAAAAACGAGGTGGATTTCCCAGATCCTGGCGAGGGCTTCGGGGCTGTTGTCAGTCTTCATGCTTCAGAGAAGAGGCTGGGCCGGGAGCAGGCTCTGAGTGTGGGGGGCTCTGAGGGAGTGAAGGTCCAAGGCAGGCGTGGGGTGGGCCCAGGAGGCACAGAAGGGAGGAGTCAGTATGTTTTTTGTTGATTTTTAGAAGGAGAAGAAGGGAGAGGGAGAGAGAGAGAAACATCGATGTGAGAGAGGAACATCCATCAGTTGCCTCCCACATGGGCCCCTTTTGGGAGTGGAGCCCGAAACCTGGGCATGTGTTCTAACGGGGAATCGAACCGGTGAGCTTTAGGTGCATGGGACGATGCTCAACCACTGAGCCACACCGGCCAGGGCTGGAATGAAATGTTTTCTGTAATCAGTGGGAAGGTGAGGTGGTTCCCATTTATTCTGCATTTCTCACGGAGGCCCCTGTCCACTGCGACCCGAGGGTCCTCGCTGGCTACCAGAGGGGCTGTCCGGCTGAGGGAGAAGCCTGCATCGGTGTCTAGGGTGACCTCAGGACATGCAGGGGCCCCCACATGAAGTAACTGGGGTCACCCTGAGAGACCTTCCCTGCGACCCTCCCCTGCGTGTCCCTGACCACCCTCCACCTCCCTCAGCCACCCTTGGAAGAGAGCACAGCCCCGGGCCAGCGCCTGCTGCAGGCGGCGGGTTCAGCCAGGATTTAATAACACTGTTCTCATTTTATTTATTTTTATAATTACCTTTAATTTAGAGCAAGTGATACAAATTTCCATTTAGGGTAATGATATAGTTTTCTTTTAAATGCATTAAAGTAAAAAATAGTGAATTAATTAAAAAGATATTAGCAGGGCACGAAAACACGGTAAAGGTGGGGGCGCTTTCTTGCGGCGGACGGAGCTCACGGCGCGGTGCGTGGGGGAGGCGACGGGTGGAAACACGTCTGGGAGGCCTTTCACGCCGTTCTCATTTTACTTACTTTTTGAAACAGGCGAGGGGACCCTGAGCTCCCGGGAGTTTGGGATGTTAGGAAGCAGGGCTGCTCGGGACACATCGACCCGGAGGTTGAACGTGGGCCCAAGCCTCAGGGACAGTCCCTACGCGGAGCAGGCCTCCCTCATGCACACTTCAGAGTTCCTGCAGGGGACAGAGGGTGCCGGCGCACCTGAGCCCGGATGTCAGAGAAGGTTCTCGGTCAACCCATGTGTGGTGGGTTCTGCCTCCCCTCACCTTTCCCTGGGCTCTGATGCCTCCTGGCAAGAGCACAGCCCTGGGCACTTCCTGTGCTCCCACTGCTCTAGGGTTTGGTACCCGGAAATGCATCCAGGCTCCTTGCCATAGTCCTCATAGTACCCAGCATGTAGAGGGTGCTCGTTCACTCATCCCATCCACCTACCCACCCACCCATCCATCCATCCATCCATCCATCCATCCATCCATCTTTTCATTATCCATCTATCCACCCATCTACCCATCCACCTACCTATCCATTCATGGATCCATCCATTCATCTATCCATCATCCATCCATCCACCTATCCATCTATCAATCATTCACCCACCCACCCACCTACCCACCCATCCATCCATCCATCCATCCATCCATCCATCCATCCATTATCCATCCATCCACCCACCCACCTACCTATCCATTCATGGATCCATCCATTCACCTGTTCATCACCCATCCATCATCCATCCATCCATCCATCATACATCATCCATCCATCCATCATCCATCATCCATTTATCCACCTATTCATCTACCTATCCATCTATCAATCATCCACCCACCCATCCACCTACTTATCCATTCATGGATCCATCCATTCATCTATCCATCACCCATCTATCATCCATCATCCATCCATCTATCATCCATCCATTCATTGATCCATGCACTTACCCTTCCATCCCCTCAGTAAACATGAATTAAGAGTGCTCTGTATATTTTACAATAAAAAGTTAAAAGTGCTGGCTCCAGGGATCTGGCAATGACAGGGAGATGCTGTCACTGCCATTGCAGAGTTAGCGGCTAATGGAGAGGCAGAAATGGGACCCGTGGCCGCTCTGCATCAAGTGGAGGGAGGGAGTGTGTCTGTCCGTAGATCCTCTTCCTCTGTCACGCTGGGCACCGGCTGAGGAGTCCAGAGGTGCTGGGGATGAACAGCAGTTGTAGCTTCGTAGATCAGAGGTTGCATGTGCCGGGCCCCGGCCAGCTGCATCCCTGGAATGAGAGGACGGGCCCTGCGGAGCCGGCTCAGTCTGTCCCGGCCTCCGGGGCTCACCGGGCAGGGCTTCCTCCCGGGCCCCACAGGGGCCAGGCCAGCAGCCCCAGCAGCTGAGGCGGGCATGGGGCAGGGGGGCGGTCATGGCAAAGGGTGGCAGGGAGGGAGGTGCGGGCAGGTGGGCAAGTGGACAAGTGGTAATGAGGCAGCAGACCCAGGCTCCCTGTTAGGGTGTGTGTGGCCTCTGGGAAGAGAGAGGCAGGGTCTAGGGTCTCCCTCGGTCCCGGGGCTCCGCTGGGCCTGGCCCACCTCCCTATTGCTCTGGTTGCCCACGGGGGGTGGGGAGGATTGCTCCTGGTGGCCACCCTGAGGAATTGCTAGTGCCACCCCAGGGCCCCGGGGATGGCTGAGACACGCCTGGCTGCAGCTCATCTGCGCTCCCCCTTTGACATGCCCCCCTGGTCCAGGGGACCCCGTGTCCTGCTGCCGTGTCCAGACGCCCTGCACGCCTTGGCTCTGGCCTGTGCATCAGGGGCAGAGCGGCTGCGCCCGTCCCTCGGGCTCTCTGTGCATGGGGAGGAGTCCAGGAACCGGTGCCCCGCAAGGTGGACAGAGAGAGCGGGCAAGGTGAACAGGAAGTGCCTGGTGACCCACAAAACCTGTCCAATGTGGGGTGCTGTGGCTTCCCGGGCCTGCGTCAGCCAGTGGGCATGGCCGCTGAGCAGGGCTAACACGTGAGCTGGGTGCGTTGCAGGAGGCAAGCGATCAATGTGTCTCTCTCTCTCCCTCTCCCTTCCTCTCCTTCTAAAATTCAACAAAAACATATTTTTAAAAAATTTAATTCAAAGACATACTGACTCCTCCCTTTTCTGCCTGCTGGGCCCTCCTCATACCTGCCTTTGACCTTCATCCCCCTGGAGCCCACGGAATACTCAAGGGTTGGGGCCCTCCCCCGTCAGCTGGACGCTCAGGGGGACCCCACCTTGGGGTCTTGGGAAGTTGGGGGGCATTCCTGGGAGAGTGAAGAAGAAGTTACCCACAGTGGGGACGGGAGGGGAGGAGAGATACAGGAGCATTGGGCAGAGGGCCCCGCGGAGAGAGAGCCTGTTAAATCCACATGGACCTGAGACCTCGGGCCCCGTGACCACACGTATATCACGCCACTTTCTGGGCTGTGATGGAGCAAAGCTCTGTGGGGAGACCCGGATATGAAAACCCAGATGCTGGGCAAGCGGCCAGGAAGGGTCCGTGTGGGGGCAGTGTGGCGATGCCTTCTCGGTGCCATGGGTGCCCATTCTGTGTCTGGTGCACAAGGGACGAGACACAGCCGTCCCCCTCACACCAGACCCTCCTGAAGCACCCCGCCCCGCGTGCTGCTCAGGCCCCTGGGTGCGTGGCGCCTGCTGGGCATGGCTGGTACATGTTTCAATGAGTTCCGTGGAGCAGAGCAGACATGGGAATGAGTGGGCTCGCTTGGGAAATCCACCCAAACCAGCCAACGCCCAGGAGACTGTATGGGCTCCCGCAGCTACAACGTGCGGACGTGGTTGGGCCTCGGGGGGCCTTTGCATCGGGAGCCCCAGTGTCGTTCCCCGAACAGCTGACGCCTCTCCCAGGTCCCTGGCTGCTACACCCGACGCCCAGCAGCTTCGGACTCGTGGTAGCAAAAGGGCTGCCAAAGCTCCGGCTTCACTGGTGAGTCTGAAGCATCTGTAGCTCCCGCTGAGCCCTGGCCCTCACGCTCAAGGCTCGAGTAGTGTCTGGCCTTAGTTTACCCATCTATAAAATGGGCACACTGGAGGAGCCCTCGGGGCAGGAGGCAGGCCCACCTAGTGTAGCTATAGCCAGTTGTCTGGGAGGCACAGCCCTGCATGGTGGGCGGTCCCCTCTGGGACAGCAGGCGGCGCCCCTGCCCTGAGGGGAGTCGTTCACTGTACCCCGCTGCTCCAGACACTAGGGCGAGGGCCTTGCTGGGAGGGGGGCTGCAGAGGAGCCGGGATGTTGAACTGGAGGCCCCGAGGCCCCGCCCCAGCGCCGGTGCCCTGGGTTGTGCTTCCGATGGCTGTGAGCCCCTGTGAGGTGCTGTGCGCCTGAGCCGACATCTTCGACAGCACGGTCCTCCCTGCCTGGCGTCCCTGAGTGTGTCTGTCGACCCTCCCTGGCCTCTCACATACCTGCGTTCTGCATCCTGTTTAGTGTCGTGCTGAATTGAATCGGAGCGTCTGTTCAATGAAAAAGAAATGGAAGTGAACTGTGCGGCAGGAGGTTGCAGTCGGGAGGGCTCCTCGGGGTGAAGGGCTTTCCTCGGGGCTGAGGGGTGGTGAGAGGTAGCGGGGCGCCCGCTCCCCGATCGCTGCTGTCCCCGGGAGGAAGGGGCTGGGGAGGCCTGGGGGCCAGTTCCTGTCAGTTCAGGGCAGTGCTGTGTGCAGAGGCTGAGCAGGGGCCAAGGCGGGTTAACAGGGATTAAAGATCTGAGTTCCTGTCCTGATGAGTCTGTTTGAAAAGGGAGAGAGAAAGCGGGCGAGCGAGAATAATCAATTCGCAGCGTGGCAACCGCGGGCATCCCTTCCAGCGCTGCCATGCCGTTCCGAGGCAGAGCACTCATTAAGAGCGCACGTCCACCGCGCTCATAGCTTCCCCGACGGGTGGACGCAGTTCAGATAAATCCTTTGCCGAGAGGTAGGGGCCATCTCCTTCCGGTTCACCCCGTCTGGGAGAATTGGAGGCTCCACTGTGTGGCCTGAATTCTGGGGGACAGAGCTGGCCTTTTGCTCACCACATGCTGTCCCTTTGCACCGGGGTCATCGGAAGCTCAGAGGACCGCCAGGTGGAGGGCCTGGCCCTCTGGGAGCTGCAGACGAGGCTGTAAGACGCGGCCCACACAGAGCTCTGACTGAGGCAGGGAAACATGGCCCTGCGGCTGTGCGTCTGGCACACAAGGACCGTGTCCTCACCGTTCCACCCACAGAAAAAGCACGGGGGTGGGGTGGGGAGGTCCACGGCCTGAGTGGTCACCTCCAGCCTGGAGCAAACCCAGGAGGGCTTCCCGGAGTAGGTGACACCAGGCTGGAGCACGGAGGACGGGTTTGGGCTGCCAGGAGCCTGGGGACTGGCCCTTCCACGGCCCTGCTGTCCAAAGAGGAAGAGAGGAGGCCAGTGCCGTCTGTCCATCTCTAAGTCCCTCTCCTCTCTCCTGCATGGGGACCTCTCGCCACAGTGACAACTGCACCCTCGACACTAGTTCTGTGGTCCTAGAGTTTGCTGCACCCTTTATTTTCCCATCTATGACCCACAGGGGATGGGAAGCTGCTAATGGGGCACAGCAGCCACGCGAGGCACGAGTGTCAGCGTAGGACGCTGGTAGGAGCTTTTGGAGGCCATTTGCCCCAAATGTAGATGCGCACTCCACGGGCCCACACTCAGGTGTGCTGGCACCACTCCCATCGCTCATCTTCCCGGACCGCCCGGGCGCTCAATCCTCGTTCCGCACACGCTGACCCCTCTGTGCCCACCCCTCCTCCTCCTCTCGGCCCAGTGGCGTCCTCAAGGCTCAGCCACGGATGCGCTGCTTCCCAGACCTTATACTCCCTGCTCTCCCCACTCTCTCCCCAGCGCCCCCCCGCCTCGCCCCGCCTCACGCACCTCGTAGGTTCCCCCATCTCAGCAGTAGACTTGGGTCGGCTGTGTCTGTGGGTCACTCCTCCCTGAGCCAACTGGGAGGCGGGAACCTGGTCCTGCTGTACATCCCTCGATCCGCCCATGCCCTGTCACATGGAGGCATGAAAAGGTGTCATTCATGATGAGCCTTACCTTCCAGATGCTTCCACAGAGCTGCTGGGTGGGTTTTTTATTTTTTGGTAGAAAAGCAAGAGTTTATTGACCACAGCAAACATATACTTAGGAGAGAGAAACAAGGAAGGATATGGGAGGAGGAGAAGAAGGAGGAGCAGGAGAAGAAGCAGGAGGAGGAGGAGAAGAAGGAGAAGGAGGAGGAGGAGGAGGAGCAGGAGGAAGAGGAGGAGGAGGAAGAAGAGAAAGAGGAGGAGGAGGAGCAGGAGAAGGAGGATGAAGAGAAGGAGGAGCAGGAAGAGGAGCAGGAGGAGGAGGAGCAGGAGGAAGAGGAGGAGGAGGAAGAAGAGAAAGAGGAGGAGGAGAAGGAGCAGGAGGAGGAGGATGAAGAGGAGGAGGAGGTGGAGCAGGAGAAGGAGGATGAAGAGAAGGAGGAGCAGGAGGAGGAGCAGGAGGAGGAGGAAGAAGAGGAGGAGCAGGAGGAGGAGGAGCAGGAGGAAGAAGAGGAGGAGGAGAAGGAGGAAGAGGAGGAGCAGGAGCAGGAGGAAGAAGAGGAGGAGAAGGAGGAAGAGGAGGAGCAGGAGGAGGAAGAGGAGGAAGAGGAGGAAGAAGAAGAGGAGCACTCACCAGGAATTGCCTGGGGTGCCGTGGGTCTGTGTGGGACCGGCCCACTGACCATGTGCATTTGGGAGAGTGAGGGCCTCAGCTCTGGCCAGCGCTCCATCCAGGGGAAGGTGGGGAAGTTGACCACACTCCCCACCTCGACTCTCCTGGTTACACCGTGGCTGCCACCGTCCACAGCCTGGTTTGAATGGCGTGCTTTCATTAATGAATGCAGCCAGGACTTAGCCATTTCTGGCCCCGCCTCGTAGCATCGCCTGCACATCAGTCACAACAGGACGGTCCCACGCTGCCCTCCCGTGTGTCTATTGCTCACCGGGCACACAAACCCCTCAGCGTACTGCCCCCCTCGGGAGCGTCTGCGATGCAATCATTCGGGGGCCCAAATGTCACCAGCGTGGATCGTAGGAGATGCGGAAAAAAAGTCCTTGCTCAGCACGGCAAGCTCTAGGCCAAAATGTGAGCGTGAAATCACTGGCTTATTTTTGTAATAATGTTTACAGCTGTTTAATGACCCTGAAAAGGTCCGCTGGTCTGGTGCTCCGTGTTCAGAACAGGAGCGGATTGTGCTGATAACAACCTGAGAGTACGCAGCGTGAGCCCCGACAATTGGAAGAGGAGCGCTTAATAGAAAGCCATTGTGTTGCAGGAGACGCTGTCTTAATCACAGCGTACCCCCAGTGTCAGGAAGCAAGACGGGCCATGCGGAAGGGCCGAGGGCCAGCGAGTCCCCAGGGAGGGGTCCGCCTACAGCCAGAACTGCGGGCCGCGGCAGCATTTTGGGTGAAACTGTCTCCAGGGCCTGGGCCCTCCCCCTGCCCAGCGCCGGGCCTTGGGGCTGCGAAGCTCGGAGGTAGCGCCTCTCTCCACGCTGATAAAAAAGGGAATATTTAGTTGTGCTTGGCTAGACAACAATATTCGATTTTTAAAAACCCAGTTGCAATGGTAATTTTGAAAGTCATTTTATTTCCCAACTACTCTTTTTCATGGTACGCGGATAAGACCCTTGCTGGCAAGATCTATATTTTTTGGACTATTCGTAAGATTACTTTTTTTTCCTCCTGTGCTAGCAAAACGGAACCGTGTTTTTGTGTAAAATGTATTTAGACTCGTCACAGCTGGCATTTCTGGTACCCTGATAGTTTCAAATGTCCTTTTGAGGGAGAGACGCCATTCGGTTCTCTGTCGGAGGAGCTAGTGGGAACTTTTGACATTGCTGCCGCAGGAAATAGTTTTGAGGGCGGAACTGCCGGGTCAGAGGAGCGTCCGCGCCGCGAAGGCAGCCGAGCAGCTCAGGTGGCTGCGGTGATGCGATGATGAGGCGGGAGGTGTTTGACGATCTGTGTGCCCACTGGTGGATGCCATGGGCCGAGGGAACCCTCACTGGGAAATGGGACATTGCTTAGGTCCAGCGGAAGCCTCCAGCCCCCAGAAGCTGTCCCGGGGCCCCACGTGGTGGCGAGGCTGCCATGGTGGCCGGGACTCAGGCCCCCGCCTGGTTCTTGGTATTTTTTCTTTTTTGTAAATATATTTTTATTGATTTCAGAGAGGAAGGAAGAGGAAGAGAGAGAGAGAGAAACATCCATGATGAGAGAGAATCATGATCGGCTGCCTCCTGCACGCCCCACACAGGGGATCGAACCTGAAACCCGGGCATGTGCCCTGACCGGGAATCGAACCATGACCTCCTGGTTCCTAGGTCGATGCTTGGCTACTGAGCCACGGCCGTCAGGCTGGTTCTGGGTCCATGTAGACAGCAGTGATGGGTGCCCGAGCACCCCACCATGACCTCTGGGCTTGGGAAAGGTCAGGCTGGGCGATGTTGGTGTTTCCAGAGCTGACAGGGCCGCCACCTGCCCAGCTTTGGCGGAGCCCAGCTCCCGTCCGTGGGACAGACAGGCGCCCAGCCCGCGGGTCTGTTACTCTCCTGCTCGGCTTAGGGCTGAGGCCATGTGCTGAGGGCCAGGCGGGCTGCTCTCCGTGGGTAGCTGTTTGCTTATTCCACTTCACTGTGCGAAGGGTTCCTACCTGGTGACAGGTCGTGCTGCCTGCGTGGTTACTCGGAGGTGCGGCTGGCTGCCGAGGGCCTGCAGGCCGGGTCCCGGCCCACCCCGTGCTGCTCCCGCCTCTACCCGTGGTGTCCCAGCAGCCGTGTCTTGGGAGAGGGGCCAGATCCAGGCCTGGGCTGAGCACATGCCACCAAGTGTCCCGGTCCAGGGGCCGTGGGGGCAGAGCTGCAGGTCAGGAGCGTGTCCGCCCTGGTGGTCGGGATGCAGGGCGTGGCCTGGGCACTGACAGGCTCCACTGCAGGCCTCTGGAGGACAGGCTTGTCCCATGCCTGCTGGGGCTGCCGGAGGGACCTGGGACATTTCCGCCAGGAAGGCCCCTGCAGGCAGCCCCACCCTACCTGGGAGCTGTCCGGGCTGCAGGCTGCTTCCATCCCTTAGCAGTGGGATTTGTGTGAGTTCCCATGGAGACTCCATGCCCTGCCCCTGCACAGACCTACTCCATGGGCACCCGTGCACACACACACACACACCTGTGCACACACTCCCCTGCACATACACACCTCTGAACACACACTCCGCATACACACTCAGACCTCTAAACACACTTGCCTGCGTGTGTTGGCACACACACATGCTCAGACCTTGGAACACACACACACACACACACACACACACACACACACACACGCTCAGACCTCTGAACACACTCCCCTGCACGCGTGCGCGCACACACACACACTCACACACACTCACACCTGTGTCCACAGCTGCGATGTTTCTCCTCCCCCTGAACTTGGCATTCTGTCTCTCAGGAGCCTTTTTGTTGCTTCCCTGTCATCGGTGGCCTTGCCCGTGGCCCCTGGCGCATGTCCCTGAGTGCCCGAGCCAGGGGTAAATGAATTCTGGGCGTGGAACCTGGAGACTGGAGACTTTGGGGTGGACCCAGGGTTGTGAGGCCCAGGCTGGGCGGGGGGCCAGCTCATCCTGCCTTGGCCGCCTTGGCCCCAGTCAGCTCCGGCCTTTCCAGGAACTCCCTCCCCTGCTCTTAGGCTGGCGCTGGCATTGGCCGGAACTGACCCATCTGGGCACCTGCTCCTGGCACTGCAGGGGCCGGGTCCCGGAGGATCTGGGCTGACCGTCTGGTGTGGCCCTGCCCACGGGGGCTCTGCTCACTTGAGGGCCGTCGCCTGGCGTGTCTCCTGGTGCGCTGGCGCTCTGCTCAAATCCTCGTCCTCCGTGGGTCCCACGAAGCCTGGTCTCTGCCCCCTGGTGCCTGTGGGCACCTGGACTGAAGGGCTGGTGGTGGCGGGGTCTCCCCAGGGGGCAGCCCGAGGCCCTCCCGACTCTGGTGCGTCTGACTGTGGGTGCTGGTGGACTTGGGCGAGGCTGAGTTTGGGGCCCCTGAGGTTGGGGCTCACTACCGTGGGCTGTGTTGTTGAGGTCTGCTCATTCATTCCCCCGTTCGGCGGGCCAGCACGGAGACTTCGGTGAGCCAGCGCTGCTCTCGCCCTGAGACCTCCTCTGGGACCAGGGCCGACGGGACCTGCCCTCACGGAAAAGCATCTGCTCGCTGGAGAGTCGACGCCAGATTTCCTTGGCGCTGAGCGCTGTGAAGGAGGGTGGGGCTAGTCTGGAGAGAGGCAGAGGTATCGGCCTCAGACACGGGGGCACAGGGGGCATGTGAGCTGAGGCCCGTGAGAGAAGAAAGACGGTATCTGGCCTTTGCAGGCTCTAGAACGTTCTGTGTTCAGCAATGGCACTTGACCAGTTGCGCAAAAGGTTTTTTAAAAAGCTTTGTTGATTGAAAAAAAAATTTAACAGTAAAAGAACTGCATACCTAGACCTCACTGGAAAAGGCCCCAAGCGCATTATTTGACACGCGTCCCCGGCCCCGCGTGCGTGGGGGCGGTAGGTGGGCCTCCCCTGACCCACTGGTCTGCCGTCTTGCCGGATGGCATGGATGGCGCCCTCAGCCTCCGCGCCCTCCCGCTGAATTGGCCGCAACATGAAAATAGCCCGTCTTCCTGGCCGCGCGTCTTCAGAGCCGGCCAACTTGGGCAGCCTCTGGCCGCGGGCCAGCACGTTGGCTCTGGACTTTGCGAACTTCCCTGCACGCTGGTGGAATCCTGAGGCTCCCACGTGCTCTCGGGGCCATGATCCGCGTTTGCTCAGGAGAGGAGCGAGCGTGGCCTGGGGGGAGCGGGGGAGCTTGAAGGTGGTGAGAGGCTGGGGACACGGCCCAGGGGTCCTGGAGTCCCTGCCTGGAGACCTCAGCCAGGGGCTCTGCACCCTGGGCCTGTCTCTGTGCTGGCCGGTGGACGCCAGGACTGCCGGGGCCGGCCAGCCATGTCTCCAAGGGCCAGTGACGGGCCTGGCACACAGGGGATCTCGGGAAGTTACTGAGATGCATGACTCACCACAAGAAATCACTCCTTTCTGACCCGTTTCCAAAATGGACCTTTTTAAAAAAAAAATAAAATAATTTTTTAAATAATTTGACTGCCACCAGAAACAAAAAGATGGCCAATTGGAAGGTCTCTTCTACTGCAGGTGCCATGTGCCTGTGGGCAGTTGCCCTGCGTCGTCCACATGAACACGTGGACCTGCACCACGCTGGCGCTTTCTGCCCGTGTCTGTGCCTCCCCGTCTGTACCCCATGGCCACCCAGCGCAGCCTGTCTCCAGCTGGGCCCTGCTGGAGACCCTCCACGCCGCACACAGGCTGCCCGGCAGGCAGTGCAGTGGGCAGCGCACCTCGTGGCACTGAATGTGCTTCCTCCACACCTGAGCTCTGTCCCCAGGCCCCCTGGGGAGTCATGGGCTCGGGGACCAGTCCTGGCTAGGGGTAAGCGCTGCTCCGGGCCCGCCTGTCTGGCCAGGACATCTAAACAGTGGGGCCCGCCGAGGACAGCTGGTAGCTTCGTTCCAGGGGCAGGAATCAGGTCTGGGCTCCTTCGGGGAGGGGGGGGGGGAGCTGGGCTCTGGAAACAGGAGGACCCCAGGCGTGGGCTCCTGGCCTCTCAGAGCTGAATTCCCACGGGCTTGACGTGGGGCTGGCTCCTGCGCCCCTCCCCGCATGGCCCGGCTCCGGGTCCCTGCCCTGGCTGGAGGGCCGGTGAGGCCAGTGACAGACAGTTCTGCAGCCCTGCGCTGCGTGCTGGTGTTTAACAAACGGCTCCAAGTTCTCATTTTCTGCAGAGCTCCTTCCGCAGGTACCATTTGTACTCATTACTGGGTATCGGGAAAGTTATTAAAAACGCTCAGACTAGGCGAGAGTTCCAATGGCAGCGGCGCTGGCCTTTAATTGGTCTTTATCTAGTTCTCTGAACGATCGCCTTAAGCCCGGTGCGAGTCCCATCCTTGGAGATGGTGCCTTTGAAAGACAGGGAGCGAGCGCGTCCCTGGTGGGAGGCCTCACCCCACCCACATCTGAACCGTCTCGGCGACCCGCTGACTCCTTCAGGAGGTCGTGTATGCCGCCTCTGACGGGCACAGCTACTCAACGGCAACATAACAGCGTTTCGTAACATAAGGGTTAAATCTTAATCTCCGAGGTTTGCAAAGCTGCTACTCGCAGTCTCCTTAAAATTTAATATACCTCGTTAATGCTTCCTTGCAAACACTGAAGGATTTTTATGATTATAATCATGTGTTACAGCACCTAGCACTGTTTCTAAGCAGCATACTAATCAGCTTAATGAGATATTACTGCACTTTTTGTTGACTAAAGCAAAATCCCTTTTATTGTTCCAAAGCCTGTCCTTTACTTTATTTCCCCCCAAGAACATTATCTTGTTTTATTATGTATCAGTAAATATCATGCCATGGGGTATTTCTTTTTTCTTTTTTTGACCAAAACATAAAATAACCCCTTTCATCTCAGAGTGGCGAATGCATTGGCCGTGGGAACCGGAGTTCGGAGGGAGTGGGACAGCCATTCTGCTCCGAGGCCAACTTTGAACCGAACCAACAGGTGTGGGTGTCCCGAGGTGGGGGAGGGAGCGGGAGGGAGACTTTCCCACACTGACCGCCCCCCACCCCATGTGTTATCAGGTGTTGAAAGTGGTAAAACATTAATAATTTAACTGTGAATGAGTAATTGCAGTCAGCAAATAGAAAATACAAGGGAAGACGATCCATCGCCCAAACAAATGGGAGGACCAAAGCCATGTTGCATAATTGGCATTTAATAATTCATTTTTTTATTATTGTTTTCGACTCTCATTCCCCAGCATGATGGTGTCGAGGTGAGGCCGGGAACTGCCGGGTTCCGCGCCCCATCTGAACTCTCTCTCCCTTTCCAGGGATGGAAGAAGCCAGCCTGTGCCTTGGAGTGCCCACCGCCACGGCCGACGCGGAGCCCCGCCGGAGCGGCCCTGTCCTCAACGGGCAGTATGCTATGAGCCAGAAGCTGCACCACATCACCTCGCAGCTGGGCCAGGCCTTCCCGGAGCTGCACCCGCGGCCCGGCCCCGAGGACAAGCCCGCGCCCCTCGAGGACCAGGCCCACGTGGCCCTGAGCGGCGGCCCGGCCCTGGGCAGTCCGATGGCGCTGCTGGCCAGCCCGCTGGGCCGCGACCTGGACACCAGCCTCAA
Organism: Ia io; assembly: GCA_025583905.1. Lineage (NCBI taxonomy): Eukaryota > Metazoa > Chordata > Mammalia > Chiroptera > Vespertilionidae > Ia > Ia io. Next base: position 6,646,464 of record JAJQQW010000021.1, read on the forward strand.
CGGGCGCGTGGACCTGCAGCAGTTCCTCAATGGGCAGAACCTGGGCATCATGTCGCAGATGAGCGACATCGAGGACGACGCGCGCAAGAACCGCAAGTACCCGTGCCCGCTGTGCGGCAAGCGCTTCCGCTTCAACAGCATCCTCTCGCTGCACATGCGCACGCACACGGGCGAGAAGCCCTTCAAGTGCCCCTACTGCGACCACCGCGCGGCGCAGAAGGGCAACCTCAAGATCCACCTGCGCACCCACAAGCTGGGCAACTTGGGCAAGGGGCGCGGGCGCGTGCGCGAGGAGAACCGCTTGCTGCACGAGCTGGAGGAGCGCGCCATCCTGCGCGACAAGCAGCTGCGGAGCAGCCTGATGCCCCCGCGCCCAGACCTCAAGCCCCCGCCGCACGCGCATGCGCACGCGCAGCCCGCCCAGCCCGCTGTCCCCGGCCACCTGGCGCCCCCTGCCGCCTCCGCCCCAGGTGCGCCCGACGCCGCCCGCGCGCCCTCGCCCAAGCCCGCCATTGGCGGCAGCAGCGCGCAGGAAGAGGCGGTGGCCCCGGCGGCTGGCTTCCGCTGCACCTTCTGCAAGGGCAAGTTCAAGAAGCGCGAGGAGCTGGACCGCCACATCCGCATCCTGCACAAGCCCTACAAGTGCACGCTGTGCGACTTCGCAGCCTCGCAGGAGGAGGAGCTCATCAGCCACGTGGAGAAGGCGCACATCACGGCCGAGTCGGCGCAGGGCCAGGGCCCCGGGGGCGGCGGCGAGCAGGCGGCGCACGAGTTCCGCTGCGAGGTGTGCGGACAGGTGTTCAGCCAGGCGTGGTTCCTCAAGGGCCACATGCGCAAGCACAAGGACTCCTTCGAGCACTGCTGCCAGATCTGCGGCCGGCGCTTCAAGGAGCCCTGGTTCCTCAAGAACCACATGAAGGTGCACCTCAACAAGCTGTCGGCCAAGGCCAAGGCCCCCGGCGACGCCGACGCGCCTGCGCCCCTGGGCGGCCTGGCGCAGGAGGCCCACGCCAACCTCTACTCCCGCTACCTGTCCTGCCTGCAGGGCGGCTTCCTGGCCCCGGACAAAGCCGGCCTGAGCGAGCCCAGCGGCCAGCTCTACAAGGGGGAGCTGCCCCTGAAGGAGAAGGACGTCTTGGGCAAGCTGCTCGCGCCCATCGCCAGCGGGGCGCACGGGGGCGCCCCCGAGGGGGACAAGCACGCGCTCCTAGGCTGCCTCAGCTTGGTGCCGCCGCTCAAGTCCAGCTGCATCGAGCGGCTGCAGGCGGCAGCCAAGGCGGCCGAGATGGACCCGGTGCACAGCTATCAAGCCTGGCAGCTCATGGCCCGGGGCGTGGCGGCAGACCGCGGCTTCCTGCCCAAGGAGCACCCGCTGCCTCGCGGCCCAGAGGAGGCGCTGGTGCCCACGGGTGTCCTGTTCGACAAGGAGAAGCGGGAGTACGTGCTGGTGGGGCAGACGGCTCCCGGCAGAAAATGCCCGCGGACCTGGTTCCCGGCTCCAAGGCGGCGGGCCAGAGGGACCTGCCAGCCAAGCTGGACCCTCTGGAAGGCACTCGGGAGTTCCTGTCCCACGGGCTCAGCCAGGCGCTGGACTACAACCTGCAGGGCCCCGGGGGCCTGAAGGAGAAGCCCACCGAGTGCCCCGACTGCGGCCGCGTGTTCCGCACGTACCACCAGGTGGTCGTGCACTCGCGTGTGCACAAGCGGGACCGCAAGGCCGAGGAGGACGGGCCCCACGTGGGCCTGGAGGAACGGCGGGGCTCGGGCAGTGACCAGGAGTCCCAGTCGGTGAGCCGCTCCACCACGCCCGGCTCCTCCAACGTCACCGAGGAGAGCGGGGTCGGGGGGGGGCTCTCCCAGACCGGCAGTGCCCAGGAGGACAGCCCGCATCCCTCCTCGCCATCCTCCTCAGGTAGGTGGGCCGGGCGGGCGGGTGGGGGCAGGACCGCCGGCAAGGGCCCTGCCTGCTCAGGGGCCAGCTTCTGCACAGGCCTCGGTGGGGGGCGGGCCTTTTGCTGCTTTTCAAGGTCAGATCTGAGGTCAGCAAGGTCAGGTCCGAGGTCAGCGTGGCTGGTGGGCACGGGAGGACCTCGCCTGTCTGCCCGGTGGAGAGAAGGCTGCCATTGTGTCCCTTAGCCCTGGCTCCTACAAAATGTAGCGGACCCTCCTCCCGTGTGGTAGGGTAGCCAGTGGGCACGTTCACCCGTGGGGCAGACCTCTCCCTGTAATTGTCCTCCTCCCCGCCCCACCTCATGCCCTGGCCCTGCTGGCGGTTCCCTGCTCTCCAGAGCCCAGGAGTCCCGGAGCCTGCTCCATCCGTCCACAGACGTGAAGGTGCAAATTCAGACCCTCCCTGCCCTCCCCCCTGAGGATGCCCCTGTGACTAGCTCAGGTGGGCTCCCCCAGTCTTCCTCCCCAGACCAGGCCCTGTGGGGTCCCTTCCAGAATTGTAACGTGGCCCCTGGCCAGCTCCTCTGTGGTGTGGAAGGCACGGAGCTTTGGCACAGATGTGCCAGTGCCCATCCCGCCATGCGCCGTGTTCATGGGCGATGCGGCCTTGGGGTCCAAAATAGTAAAGCAGCAAATCTGTCATCAGAACATCTGAAACACAAGAGGCTTCCTGGCCCCGTTTGAAGAAAACATACACGTACACACACACACACACACACACACACACACACACACACACACACACATCCTTGCGCCTCCCAGGGCTGAATCTAAGTGGCCACTTCGCAGGTGGGCGGCCTCCTCGGCCTGGGCCCCAGCCCTCCGCACGGACAGTGCAGGGAAGTTCTGTCGGAGCCCTTTCCGAGGAAAGCAGCTGGCTAATACTGTACTCATTCCGCAGCCTCCCAGCAGCGGAAGTCATGCCCTAACAAATACCCGGTTACTAATGGCAACATTGATTTCTGCAATCAGCCATTAAGTCTAGAAAATGAATGGCAGTTTGGGGCACCTTGAGGCGCCGCATTGCCCACAGGAACGGGTGGCAGTGAGGGTGGGGTTCGTTTTTTTTCTTTTCTTTAAGTTTTTTCTCCCCTTCTCGCTTTCCTCCCCCCTTTCTGGGTTTCGATAAATATCTGTGTATCCGAGGCGGTGATTATGTGCACTCGGGCCGTTCTGTCGTCGCTATCACGATCCCGTCTGCCCTCCCGCCAGGGGCAGAAGTAGGATGAGATGAAGTGTGCGCCTCTGGCTTATCACGGACCAGGAAAGAATTGTTAAGACACATAAATCTGAGCGGCACATTCCAGAGATTCCGATAGCACTTAATGCCGCTGCTTAAATACCCATGAAACACACTGTCTGCTCCGGAGTCCCTGGCTCGGCGGTGATTTATTTCTGGTGGGAACTCCGGGGGAGGCTGCGCGGGACCAGGAGCGCGCCTGGGCGGGTGAGGCCGCGCCATGGACTGACCACAGCCCAGGGCAGGCGAGATGCAGGGTGGGGACTTCAAGTTTTGGTGGAAATGGGTCCCTGAACGTGGAGGCAGCAGAGTGAGGGTGTCCCCTGTCCCTTGGGACTGTTCCTGGCCCTGGATGAAGAGGTCCCTGGTGCTGGGGAGTGCGGTCTCGCTGTTTTGGGGATGGGGGACCTTTGAGGGGCAGAGGGCAGAGAGCAGAGCGCAGGCTGGTTCCCCTAAGTCTGCGGCATGAAGCTGACAGGTTTCTACGCCTCTCGCCCGGACCCGCTGAGACGCAGAGGGCTCGGCAGAATGTTCCGGCACCAAATGCTCTCCTTTTCTTCGTGACGTCTCGTTCCCCATGGTTTTCTCACCTTCTGGCTGAGTGACGGCCCCCACGCTCTTCCTAGCTGTTATTTCCGGGTCTCGAAATGTTCTCGCAAAAAGCCACTCTGCCCTCTGAGCCCACCAGGCCCAGGCCTCGCAGAGCCTGCGACCTGCGCTGCAGTCAGCTGTGTGCTTTCCCGTCCCTCGTGGAGGCAGTTCTGAGTCCTGAAGGCTGACTCTGTTCCTGGCGGGCTTGTCTCCTTCGTATTCAAACGAGGCCCTTTCCCGATTCTCTGGCTAAGCAGCAGCCACATGCCTGCCATCCACGCGGCCCCCATTGGCTGCCGTGCGGTCAGAGGGCTCACCTGGGATTAGGACCCGACCCCCAATCTGTTTCCTCTTCCCTCTTCCTTCCGACGAGTCAGACTTGGACAGAGTGCATTGAAAAGAAGCATTTACATAAAATTGGTGACACAATAGGTATTTTATTATTACCTGTCAGAGAGAAACCGCGAGGTGAGGGGAGGGAAAAAGCCAGGTCTTTAAGCCCTTCCGTAAAGAAAGAAGCACTTATTAAGGCCTCTGTGAAGGAACGGCGCTTCCCCACGTCTCTCAGGCAGCATGACAATGTCGCAAAACTCAATTTCCATCCCTCGCTTCTTTTCTTGTTGAAAACTGGGTCAGGAGGGCCTGAGAAACTATGTTTTCAGATCTTCACCAGCGAATTCTTCCTTTATAAATCGCTGCTCTTAACATGATAGTCGTTCTGAATTCATCATCACCCTTTCTGCAGAGAGCCTCTCAGCGCGGATCCGCCGCGGAGGCGCACAATGAGCGGCCTTTGTTATCTGATGTAATGCTCGCGAGGACGGGGGCCGAGTGGCTGTTTAAAAATGTCTCGCTCAGACCGAGACGCCGAAAGGGTCAAGTTTGCGATCACACGGCGATTGCCGAGCCGGGCGACCGTCCCTGGCTGGGCTGGTGTGGGGTGCAGCTGTTGGTGATGCGAGCAGAGAGGAGGTTCGAGTCAGTGAGCGTGTGAAAGCCATCCCAGTGAACCGGAAAATATGTTTGTTCTCGGGCGCTCCCCACTGCGGAGGCCCAGCTTGGAGCAGCGGCGGGAGCCAGGGCCTCGGACAGATTGAGAGGTCGTATTTTCTCACCGAAAAGCGACAAAATGAGCAGCATGGACCTCCCCCCGCCGCCCCCCAAGCCCCGCCCCCCCTGTCTCGTCCCCCATTTTTGCTTCTGTTTGTGTGGCTGGCCGATAATTTCACACCCCAGCCGATGTCCTTTCTGCGTCCTTTTCCAAGGCCAGGGAAGTGAGTGACTTGGAGGCAGCAGTGTATAAATCCGACTCTCTCGTGACATCAGGGGGGTGGGTGGCTGTTTGGATGTCCCCTCACTGCTGGCGCGCGTGCCCACTGCCCAGGGCCTCCGTCTCGGCATCTCTCCCCGTAAAACCGCACAGAGCCCGTGCCGGCATCTGAGCTTCACGCCAACTCGGAGGATAACCCAACTTCTGCATCTTTAGGTTTCGCGTTGGAAGTCACGCTCGGCATAATTAAAACTTAATGTGCTAGGAAACGGCCCTGCTCCTCATTACAGCGGCGGGGCCGCTGCCTCCCCCCCGCTGCCCCGGGACTTCGGAGAGGGGCTCACTGAAGCGTGCAGGGGGAGGGAGTCATTGGATGCGCTGACCCTCCGTTGTTAAATAACGTCGGCTAAGCTCTGGGATCCGTGGAAAGCCAGGGAGAGAGGTGAGACGAGAAGGCCCTTCGCCCCCACCCCTGCTGGGCAGCCTTTCGAGTGGACACGCTCATTGTTTGATCAGCTGGGCTCGAGCCTGGCGGCTCCTCGGTGCTGGCTGAGTGGCATTCCCATGTCGTGGGTCCCAGCCTTGGCAGGCCCTGTGACCACAGCCTCAAAGGCCGCCGTCCAGTCCCCGTGCCCTTCCCCGGGCTGGACAGTGAGACAATCAATTCCCTTTCTTGTCCACCCTTTTTCTCCGGGGACTCCTCCCCTCCCCGCCCACCACCACCTCTGCCCCCCCCCCCCCCCCACACACACACATCCAGGCCCCCAAAGAAGAGGGGGTAAAAAAAAGAAAAATATTTAAATCTGAGGATTAAGATCTTCTTCTTCTTCTTCTTCTTTTTTTTTTTTTTTTTGCTTGTGCATTCCAATTGTTCTTAAAATATTTGGCAATGTCAATTAGTAACTGAGCAGAGTTAGCTGATGAACACAATTTTCCGGGAGACTGAGCACCCTATTGTTGCCGCGCGCACAGCAGATTTCTGAGGCCATTATCATGCGCGGGCTGCTTGGCCCAGCTGCTTCCTGCAGCAAAAGCCAAACTTCCCACTGGCGCTCTGGGATGGAGGCAGCAACAGGGGGCTGGGAGCGGCTGGGCCCATCGCCCAGCGCCCGGCGGGCAGGGAAGGGGGCCTTTCCAGGTCCTTCCAGGGAACCTGCCCTCCCAGGCTCCTCCCTCTGGGTCCTCCCTCTCCCAGCACCTGCACCGCCTGCCCGCCCCGGCTGGGGATGAAAAGGACCAGGGGACGCCCCCACCCCCGCCCCCGACCCGGCCCCTGGGCATGGTGGCCACCAATCTCAGTGTTGAGCAGAACTTTAGAAAACAATAATCCCATTTACAAATGTACTTAAAAACTGTTAACCCACTCTGAGGCCACGAGTGCCTTCCCAAGGACAGGCTGCCTCATTTTTATTAGAGACAGAAAAGAATAAAAACACATCTTTTTTTTTTTGCAAAGATGAAGTTAGGAACGTGGCTTCGGTCAACCGGGGATGGCAAACTGGGAAGCTGATTTCCTTTTCCAGAGGCACCTGCTGAGCAGAGGAGGGTCTGAAGTGCCGTGTGAGGCCCCGTGTTGTGTGGAAGACACCCCTGTGCACCCCGGCTCCCTCTCCTGCACCCCCGTCACCCTCCTGGCCCCCCGATCTGGAAGCCGGTTCAGGGAGATGACAGGCTGCAGGTTTTTAAAGCTCAGCTGTCGAGACCGGGTACCACCTGCAGCCCTTCCATCCCTCAGACCTGGACGTGTGTGCAGGCGCCGCCGCGTGTCGGTGGAGATGGGTGGAGGGAGGGGGAGGCTGGGCTCGGGTCCCAGGCTGGACCCAGGCCGAGTCCAGCCAGCTGACTCCCGGGGAGTGTCAGGTGGGACCGGTCAGCGGGCCAAGTGCCCCCTCTTGGCCTGCACCTTCCCTCTGGCATGGGGTGGTCTGCCCACGGGCCTGGGGCGGCAGCTGGCTGGAAGGGGTTCTCGGGGCCCAGGCACACCTCCCTCCCGTCCTGGGCTGGACAGCACCCAGCAGCTGCTTTGCAGAGGCCCATTCGCTCGCACTCGGGCAGGTGCTGGGGAGCTGGACTCAGCCCTTGGGTGGCCAGTAGCCCATGTAGCGTGCTACCACTTCGCATGTCAGAAAGAGGCGTGTCCTGGGTCAGTGGTTGAGCCTCTTTTTATTTTTAATGTGTTTTTATTGATTTCAGAGATGAAGGGAGAGGGAGAGAGAGAGAGAAACATCCATGATGAGAGAGAACCATGAATCGGCTGCCTCCTGCACGCCCCCCACTGGGGATGGAGCCCGCAACCCGAGGATGTGCCCTGACCGGGTATCGAACCCTGACCTCCTGGTTCATAGGTCGATGCTCAACCCCTGAGCCACAGCGGCCGGGCACATGGTGCAGGATCTGAGCAGTAGGGTCGGCCGGGTGAGCAGGCGGCTCCGTGGCTGCTGAGCACTGTGGGCTGGCGGGGGCGGGGGTGGAGAAACACCTGCAGGGCCGGAGATTGGATCTGTGCACACATCCCGGATTTGTGATGATCAGGCTGGAACCTTTGCCATCTCTTACCCTGGGGCCTGCTTGCTGCCCTTCTGGGTTCCTGGCCCCTCCTCTCCTCTGTCGGCATGCGGCCTGTGCCGGCTGGTCCCTGCGCCCCTTGGGCCGGGCTGGCATGCTGAGGCGGGAGGAGGGGGCGCAGCCAGGCTTGCCCAGGCAGAGGGGCAGGGGCTCCCCAGCGGGGTGCGGGCAGTTGGCGGGGGCTCACTGATCTCCCCGGGAATGGAGCGTCGCAGCAGCCGAGACGCACTGCGGGTCCCCCATGCCTTTTCCTGGCAGGACGGGGCGACAGCAACATTTACTTAAGCTGTGGAGTTTGGCACCAGCCACACCAGGCGCCATCTGGAAAGGCCTCCTCAGAAAGCCGGGCTCCCTGACGAGCTCAGAGGAGCAGGCATGGGCGGGGCTGCGGGGCTGCCTCCCCACGCAGAGCCTGGGTGTCCGGGCACCTGGGCAGGCGAGGCTGGGCAGGTCCTCCCGCTTGGCATGAGGGCTGCCTCCCTGCCAGGCCTCAGCAGCTGGTCCTGAGCCAGACCTGGTCCTTGTCAGGAGCATGCCCACCTCCCGGGTCGTGTCCCCACGTATTGACTGTGCATTGCATGTTGCTCACTGTTTTCACCCACATTCTGGTGTGTCATGGGCGAGGAGGTGTGGAGCCAGCCAGGGCCATGGTGGTTCGTCACTGACACAGCTGAAATCACAAGGCCTGTGACGTATGTGAGAAAGGCATGTTGTGCCTCTCGGCGGGGCCGGGGACCAGGATGGAGAACCGGGGGCTCGGCCTGTGATGCGTGGGGCCGAGGTCAGCACAGAGGTTTGCCGCCGTCCTTTCCTCAAAGAGACGGCGAGCCCCAACAGTGCGTGTCTGCTGCTCCGGGCCGCTCCCTGACTGGCCAAACGCACAGGTGGGTCCCCATGCCCAGGTCGGCCCTTTCCACCCAGACGAGGTGCCCACGGGCCTGGCTTCTCGAGGGACCCATCTCTTTGTGGCTGTGAGCCTGGGGTAGTGAGGGACGTGTGGCAGGGGCCTGAGAGAAGCTGGTCCCTTGGCTGGGCTGCCCACAGTGCCACCTGGGGGTCGGCTCCTCTGGGGTGCCCAGTGCTGCAGGAGCAGTGGGTGGCAGGTGGGCTTGGCGTGTAAGGTGGGGCCGTTTTCCAGCTCTCCTGGGAGGCAGGGCATACCTCTGGAAACCTTTGTCTATTTTGCTCTGTCCCTGGGTCTAGAACATTCCACAGAGGAATCCATTCTTCCTCTTTTAAAAAAATATATTTTTTATTGACTTGAGAGAAAAAGGGAGAGGGAGATAAAGAAGCATCAACAATGAGAGAGAATCATTGATCAACTGCCTCCTGCATGCCTCACACTGGGGATCGAGCTTGCAACCTGGGCCTGTGCCCTTACCGGGAATTGAAGCGTGACCTCCTGGTTCCCAGGTCGACGCTCAACCACGGAGCCACGCCGGCCGGGCTCCATTCTTCCTCTTGCTCAGGCAGCTTGCTGGGGATGCCCGATCCTTTCTTTTTGTCTGACGGTAGTCCAAAGCCATCTGCCGTGTGGGGCGCGGGTCCCCACCATGCCCTCGCCTCTTCATAACAGTAATGTCTCGAAACGAGGCGCTCAGCTCACCCCCGGGCTGCGGACACCCTGTGTCTTCAATCATCTTGAGAGGCATTTTGGAAAGTTTCCAACCTGCTTATGTTTAGTTCAACATAAAATGTGTGCACGTCATGCCTTGAAGACCGAGGCAGATGCGATGCTCTCTTCGCTGCTAAATATACTTTGTTGTGACAATAGGTGTAATTTTTTAAAAGTAATTTGCCCTGAAAAATTTGGAGCGGGCCCTCAGCCACGTTGCTTTGTGACATGAAATGGTTCTGCTGTGGGAGGAGCCAGGTGGGCTGCGCCTTTCCCGGGGGCCCTGCCCCTGCGACCTCTCTGACCTTGACCAGCGACCTCCTCCAGGAGTGATGCTCACTGGCTTCTTTGTTGCTATTGCTGTTTAATGACATTGCAATTGTTTTCCAAACTATAAATTCTTATTCATGTTAGACATTTAGAAAATACTGATAAATAAAAATAATTAAAAAGAAACCATTTTTATTGATTTCACCAAGGGAGACTTTGAGGGAGAGAGAGATGGAAACATCACTGATGTGAGAGAATCACCCATTAGCTGCCTCCTGCACGCCCCCTACTGGGGGTCGAGCCTGCAACCTGGGCATGTGCCCTTGACTGGGAATCAAACCGTGAATTCCTGGCTCCTAGGTTGACACTCACCCACTGAGTCACGCCAGCCGGGAAAATAAAAATAAGTTTAAAAATATGTCTATGCCCATGATGACTCAGCAGTAATGTTCCCAAACCCCTGGTGCATCTAGAGACGTATTTAACAAAAATGGGTCTTGCTGCGTGTACTTCCATGTGACACACTTTTTACTTAAATATATGTCATGTGTCATCTGTCATCGAATATTCTACATAAGATCAGTAAACTTTTTCTGTAAAGAACCAGGTAATCAGTCTTTTAGGCATTTGTAGGTCTTGTGGTCTCCATGGTAACTGCTCAGCTCTATCAATCAAAGGGTGTGATGTGTTCCAATAAAACTTTATTTACAAGAGCAGGTGGCCAGTGGATTTGGCCTCAGGGCTGCCCTGGGTCACAGGTGACTGCCTTTGTGCTGTGTCCCCACTTGGTGGGAGGGACCTGTTCAGGGTCCCTTTGTAAGTGTGCTAATTGCATCCAGGGGGCCTCCACCTTTATGACCTTATCACTTCTTTTTTTTAAAAAAATATATTTTATTGATTTTTTTACAGAGAGGGAGAGAGATAGAGTTAGAAACACCGATGAGAGAGAAACATCAATCAGCTTGCCTCCTGCACAACCCCTACTGGGGATGTGCCTGCAACCAAGGTACATGCCCTTGACCGGAATCGAACCTGGGACCCTTCAGTCCACAGGCCGACGCTCTATCCACTGACCCAAACCGGTTAGGGCCCTTATCACCTCTTAATGCCTTCACCTTGGGGGTTAGGTTTCAACATAGGGATTTTGGGGGGATGCAAACAGTCTATAGCAGTGGTTGGCAAACTCATTAGTCAACAGAGCGGCAAACTGCGGCTTGCGAGCCGCATGTGGCTCGCGAGCCGCAGTTTGCCGACCACTGGTCATAGCATCTCTTCACTGGTCCCCCCCTCCAAAGCGGTGTTGATCAAGCCAGTTTTCTAGATATAAACAAATGGAAGAGAGAGTGACTCCCATGTCACCCGCCCTCTGTCTGCCCCCTGCCCCCTGCCCTCTGCGTGCCCCCTGCCCTCTGCGTGCCCGCTGGCTCACAGCAGCCCCTCAGGTCCGCCTGTACCGGCTCTGCCTCCAGGTGCCCGCCACCCCTTGGCTGTGGGAGGCAGGTTCCGGAGGGGTGTCAGGCAGCTTGTAATTCACGAAATACAGCCTTGGACAGACAGATGTGCCCACTCGGGGCGGGGAAAGGGACGTCCATGCAGATTACACACAGACCCGAGCACGTCCTGCTTCCCTGATTGTCCCCCGACCTCCCCCGGCTCCTCGTGCACCTCTCTGTGTGAGACGGGCATTCAGCGGATGGGACGCAGCCAGAGAGGTCGGCAGCGCCCGGTGCCCCCGGAGACGGGTGTGGAAGAAGTGTCCTATGAGCACGAGTCGTCCGAAAGTGCGTGGCTGTCTCACGCTGCCCTCAGCCTCCTCCTGGGGGGCAGCGGTGGGTGCAGGGTCCGAGGGGGCTGCGGGGCTGTGGGAGGTGGCTTCCTGTCTGTCCATCCCGTCCTCCCACCTCCCCTGGGGCTGGCTCCCTGCAGTCCTCTCAGCTGCACCCCTTTTCGGGGGGAGGGGGCAGGGGTGTCAGAAACATTTTATTTTAGAATCGTGTTGGATTCCGGGGAAAGTCGCAGGGATCCCGCCCGGAGTCCCGGGAGCTCCGCACCAGCGTCCCTGTCAACGTTTCCAGGGCACCCCGTCCCCAGGAATGAGTCAGTATTGACCCAGTGTCATCACTGAAGCCGCCCCCCCCCCTTTACTCAGCCTCCCCGCATGCTTACCCGCGCCCTTACCTGCACCCTTACCTATCCTAGGGTCCTGTCCAGAACACGCACCACACTTAGCTTTTTAAAAATTAACGAACTCCATTTTTTAGGCCAGTTATAGGGTCACAGTGGCACCGAGCAGAAAGCATGGGTCCCTCAGGGCCCTGTGCACCCTGACTTCCACTGTCCTCAGTGCCACGCCTCCTCCCTCCGGCTGCTCTTGGCCGTGGCCGTTTCTCAGGTGTCTCTGGTTTGGGGTGACTGTGACCATTTTGAAGGTGACCGATCAGGTATTTTCTGGACTGTCCTTCAGTGTGGGTGTTTCTGAGGTTTCCCTCAGAATCAGCGTGGTTTTGGGTGCCTGTCTCCTTGGGTGACCTTGGGCCCCGGCTGAGGTCCTGTTTGACTCGGAAAAGCCACACCTCTTTCCCAGCTGGTGAGTGGGCAGGGCCAGCCACATCCTTCTCAGGCTCCATGCAAAGTGGGAAGGTGGGCCCATTGATCAAAATGGGTAAGAGTTGTCCGGTTGGCATGGCTCAGGGGTTGAGCATCCACCTATGAACCAGGACGTCACATGTCCGGGTTTGCGGGCTGGATCCCCAGGGTGGGGCGTGCAGGAGGCAGCCGATCCGTAATTCTCTCTCATCATTGATGTTTCTCTCTCTCTCTCCCTCTCCCTTCCTCTCTGAAATCAATAAGAATAAATGTTAAAAAAAAGAGTAATAATTTCAGTGGAGCGCCAACATAATGTTACATCATCAGGGGCCTCCTGAACGAGAGGCCCAGTGTGGCCGCTCTGGTGGTGATCCGTGGGGTGAGCCCTGGCTGTAGAACAAGTGTCAGATCCTCAGCAACCCCTGGAGCCCCCGGGCACAGGTGGCCCAGCCCTCGCCACGGAAGGGGACCCTGGCTGGGGCGGGCGAAGTGCCAGAGCCGTGTGGTGACACGGGCGAGCACGCAGCTTGTTCGCACGCCACAGGTGTTCGCGCAGCGCCTGCAAAAGGGCACGTGCAAAAGCTGGCCGAGTCCCCGCGCTGCCCGGACAAAGTGGGGAGGCTCAGGGGTGCGGAGGCAGCAGCAGGCCGAAGAGAAGCCCCAGGAGTTACAGAGCTGTGCCACCTGGCCCTGCCGGTGTGCTCAGTGATTGGAGCATCCTCTCGAGCACCGAAGGATCGCGGGTTTGATTCTTGGTCCAGGGCATGTACCTCGGTCTCAGGTTCGATCCCCAGCCCCGGTCGGGGTGTGTGTGGGAGGCAACCAGTCAGTGTCTCTCTCACATCGATGTTTCTCTCTCTGCCCCTCCCTTCCACTCTCTAAAAATCAGTGGGAAAAATATCCTCAGGTGGGTGAGGATTAACCAAAAAACAAAACCAAACCAAACCTGGGTGCCACTCTGGCCGCCTTTATTTTGGGGGGTTTTCTCCTTTTGCTTAGTGCCCGGAGCAAGCAGTGCCCAGCACAATGCTCTCCGCTCTCCCAGGGAGACCTTGCAAAGTCTTCTTTAAAAAATGCAAACCGAGCCTGTGAACACGGCACACCAGGTGGTCACATGGGGAGGTCACATGGGAGGTCACACGGGAGTTCACATGGGGAGGTCACATGGGGAGGTCACACGGGGAGGTCACACGGAGAGGTCACATGGGAGGTCACATGGGAGGTCACATGGGGAGGTCACATGGGTGGTCACATGGGAGGTCACACGGGGAGGTCACACGGGTGGTCACATGGGGAGGTCACACGGAGAGGTCACATGGGTGGTCACATGGGAGGTCACACGGGGAGGTCACACAGGAGGTCACATGGGGAGGTCACATGGGGAGGTCACATGGGGAGGTCACACGGGAGGTCACACGGGAGTTCACATGGGACACTGGCTCACTTGGAGAGGAATTGCCTCATGGCCGGGCCCAGGCGGGTACCTGTGGCCGCACAGCCCCGGGCAGCCCTGGCAGACTCGGTGAAGGGTAGGCGGGCAGCTGCCGTGCCTCCTCCTCGCCAGTCCTCCCCCGCTGTTTGGGGAAGGCGTGAGCGCTCCCATCAGCCGCGGGGAGTGCAGCCTTCCTTGCGATGCTGAGCTAAAATGCACACCGTGGTCAGCATCTTGCACGCAGATTCCCGCACGGTGCCAGGAGCGCTGCCGGAGCCCATGGACGCTGCTCTGTGACTGCATGGCGTGGTGGGCTCGCCTCGCCATCCCTGACGACCCGCTTCCTCCCTGCGCCGCCCGGGGACCTGGCTGCGAGGCTCGGCCGCCTGAGCGAGGTGATGTGAACACGTGTGCGATCTCGAATGTGAGGAGCGAAGTTGAGGACTCATTGCAGGAATTGCCCAGCGGCTGGAGGAGCCTCCGCGTGAAGACCCGGTCGCCAGGTGCTGTGATGGAAAACGCACCTGCAGGCTCAGGCGAAGGGGAAACCCATCCTTTCTCCCCTGATCGTATCAAAGGGACAGTTCTGGGCCTCGCCCTCAGCTCTGTCTCTATGAGCATGAAATCACCACAAATCTATCGCTCTCCCTGCCCCCCTGCCCCGCCCTGTGGGAACCTCAGCGCGCCTGCAGGGAGCGGATGGCATCTGGTGGGCTGTGGCAGTTTCTGGAACCACCCAGGCTGTCCCACGCCAGCCTAGGCCCTGGAAGGTGGTCCCACCGAGTAAGTCAGCATGAGCCTTGGTTCAGTGCAGTTCCCTCTGGGGAGCCTCCCTGTCTGCCCCCCCTTGGGTCTGCACGACTGCCCCCCCCCCCGACAGTTAACCCGCTGATGCCCTGGCGTCCATCCTGCCCTGCCGGTGCCCCAGCACGTGTGGCCCTCTGCCTCCCCCCAGGAGGGGTGCTTGGGGTGTCCTACCGACTGGGGTCTGAATCTTAGTCCCTTCAGGTGCCCCCTTGAGCAGATGCCTCCGAACCCCAATGTCCGTCTGTGCAGAGGGAGATGCTCGCCTACAGGTTGTCAGCACCGGATGTAGGTCCTGTCCCGGCTTGTAGTAGATGCTCATTAAAATGTGCGTTCACAGGTGCGTGGGGGACGTGGGGCCTGTGGACAGTCTGGCAGTTCTGAGCTTGCAGAATAGGAAGGAGGGCTGGTGGCAGGGAGGCGTGGTGGGGACAAAGGTGAGGCCTGGCAGCCAGCAAGGAGTGTCGGGGGATGAGGTCCCCGTGTGGCTGTGTGTGTGCGGGGGTGATGAAAGGTGTTTGCAGAGGGCATGCTGAGCATGGGGCTCCCTGCTGTTGTCCGTGTCCTGGTCCTTCACGGTCTCCCCTCTCCAAGAACCCTGTCCAGCAGACGCTTGGGAGCTGCAGGGTTGCAGGGGGGCTGGGCCTGGCCCTGGGTGAGCCTGCCCTGCCTCGCTGCCGGTGCACTGCCAGGGGTTCTCGCCCTCCCACTGACTATGGTTAATTAAGGTTGATATTTACAATCAGAGGTGGGGCAGGAGCGGATCCTTCGTTATTTTTTTTAATATATGTTTTATTGACTTCAGAGAGGAAGGGAGAGGGAGAGATAGAAACATCAACGACGAGGGAGAATCCTGGCTCGGCTTCCCCCTGCACGCCCCACACTGGGAATGGAGCCCGCAACCCGGGCATGTGCCCTGACTGGGAATGGAACCGTGACCTCCTGGTTCATAGGTCGAGGCTTAACCACTGAGCCCTGTCGGCCGGGCGGATCGTTGGGTGTTCATCTCCGCTCCAGAGTCCCCCTTGGTCCCCATCCTCACACACCAGGCAGGGCCGGGGCTGGGCTCTGAGTGCTGGAGGCGCGCCGTGTCCCAGGAGCTGTGTCCGGCCACTTCTGCCCCTGCTCTCCCTCCCGCGTCCGGACCAGTGGGCATCACTATCTAGGATGAAAGAGGTGGCCCTTCCCTTCGTCTCGGGGCGGCCGCTGCCATTAGGACACTCGGGCCGGGGACCGTGTTCTTACTCTGCAGACGTGCACACCTGTGTGCTTCCTCCAGCCCCAGAGGGAAAGGGCCTCTCGTTACTGAGAAAAGTAAAAGGACTGCTCTGCCCCCGGGGCACGTGGGCAGCGCGTGCGGGTCGGGTGCACGCTGAGGGTCTGGGGATAAGCCCTGCTGGGGTGTTTTCCCCGGAGGAAGTTTCCCGTTTGACCCCGAGAACCAGGCGGGAGGAAGTGGCTGCGGTGACGTTGCTTTGGCGGAGTGAATCTCCACGCCCTGCGTGCACACCCGCTCCTCTGGGCTGCCCACGGCCCGGCTCCCCGTGGGCACAGGGATGGGCAGGCATTGGTGAGCATCTCTGTCGAGCCTGCCTGGACTCCTGCCTGGGGTCTCCGTGGTCCCTGTCGTCCATCACCAGGGTGCCCATCACCCCTGCCCAGCTCTCTCCCCGCCCCCACCTGGTCACCCAGGACAGTGGTCGGCAAACCCATTAGTCAACAGAGCCAAATATCAACAGTACAACGATTGAAATTTCTTTTGAGAGCCAAATTTTTTAAACTTAAACTTCTTTTAACGCCACTTCTTCAAAATAGACTCGCCCAGGCCGTGGTATTTTGTGGGAGAGCCACACTCAAGGGGCCAAAGAGCCGCATGTGGCTCGCGAGCCGTGGTTTGCCGACCACTGACCCAGGAGATGCTCCATGTGCTCTGTTGAATGAATGAATGAATGAATGAATGCTCCGGAAATCCAAGCCCAGCCGCGTTGTGTGCGGCCTCTCTGGTCCTGTGACGGGACGGGGGCACGGTCTCTCCTCGCCCGTGTTCTCCCTCTGGGCTCCCAGCATCTGCCCGAGTGCCCCCTCACATGCCGTGGCTCCCTCGGAGCTGGGCCGCTTTGCGGGTAACAGCTTTGTTAAGAGCGCGTTCACGTACCATACACGGCACCCTGTTCACGTACCATACCCAGCACCCTGTTCACGTACCGTACCTGGCACCCTATAAAGTGTCCCAGTCGGTGAGTTTTGTTATTTGTAGAATTGTGACTTGTCACCTCAGACAGTTTCAGGACATTTTCGTCACCTGGCCCAGGGAGCCACTGATCTCCTTCTGGGCCTGTAGACTTAGGAGTTTGGGGTGTCCTCTAGCTTGTCTCCTGTACTCCTTGTCGGATTCTCTTAGACCTGTGGTCGGCAAACTGCGGCTTGCGAGCCATATGCGGCTCTTTGGCCCCTTGAGTGTGGCTCTTCCACAAAATACCACGGCCTGGGCGAGTCTATTTTGAAGAAGTGGCATTAGAAGAAGTTTAAGTTTAAAAAATTTGGCTCTCAAAAGAAATTTCAATCGTTGTCCTGTTGATATTTGGCTCTGTTGACTAATGAGTTTGCCAACCACTGTCTTAGACAATCAGTGGGTTGCCCGCCCCCCCCCCCCCCCTCTTTCTCTCTCTTCTGTCTGCCTGTCTGTCTGTCTTCTCTCCAGAGACTCACCGCGACGCCTCCTAATTTTTCTGGAACCCGGGAAAGACAGGGCCTCTCCTCTGCTCTGCGGGTGAATGACTTGGGTTACAGGCGCGGTAAGGTGTGCGGCTGGAAGATCAAACTGTTGTTGGTTTGGTGTTGGTGCTCCAAATTGATGTCACGTTCCCAGGCTTTTTCCTTAACGTGGTCTCCTCGTTAGCAAACTCAGATCCCGAGGAACACGTTTTACCCGCTTCTTTCTCCCCGGCTGCCAGCCTGGCCTTCCGGGGTGGGCGGGCCTGGGCTGGGGGTGGTGGCGAGGCACTGGGGACGCAGCTCAGAGCCCGGTGAGAGCTCCCTGGCATCGCGTGGGGGCGGGTGTCACGCGTGCTCTTCAGGAGGGAGACAGGCACGCCCTGCAGTCACGTATCTGGTGTTGGTCTAGTTCAGTGGTCGGCAAACCGCGGCTCGCGAGCCACATGCGGCTCTTTGGCCCCTTGAGTGTTCTAACGCCACTTCTTCAAAATAGACTCACCCAGGCCGAAAACCGACTTCTGCACATGGGCCACGAAGTTTCAATGGCACTGTATGTGTGCGCCAGCACGTGGTATTTTGTGGAAGAGCCACACTCAAGGGGCCAAAGAGCCGCATGTGGCTCGCGAGCCACAGTTTGCCGACCACTGGTCTAGTTGGTCCTGGCGCCCCACAAGCTTTCCCTTTGATTCAGATAAAAGGTGAGGACCCCTGACTCACCCAGGAGGCAATAAAACCCGTAAATGTAGGAATACAGACCACCGGCTCTCGTGGTTAAAGGTTGCAAACTTCACCAGATACCAGCCCTGGCCAGTGTCGCTCAGTGGATAGAGCCTCAGCTTGCGACTAAAGGGTCCCGGGTTCGATTCTGGTCAAGGGCACATACCTCGCTCGGTTGCAGGCTCGATCCCCGACCTTGGTTGGGGCGCATGCAGGAGGCAACCAATCGATGTGTCTCTCTCACATCGATGTTTCTCTCCATCTCCCCCTGTCCCTGCCACTCTCTCAAAGAATCAGTGGACACATATCTTCGGGTGAGGATCAACAGCAGCCACAAAGAGCCAGCTGCCAGTTTCGGCCTCGAGATGATGACAAATATCCAACACCAACTCTCCTGGCTGCTGCGGCCATCCGCCGGAAGGGATGGTCCGGAACGGCCCTCTCCCCAGCAGCACGCTCCGTCCGGAACTCCCCATGTTTGCTGGCGGCATTCAGAGTGGTGGGGACTGGGCAGGAGGCCACCAGCAACACCTGCCGGGAGCCACGACATCCGAGACATGTGGGCCCAGCTGTCCTGTTTCTGAGAACCTCTTTGAAGGAACTCACCCAGGGCGCGACCAAGCTCAGTGCTTGAGCGTGCGCATTAGAGCAGTGGTCGGCGAAGTCATTAGTCAACAGAGCCAAATATCAACAGTACAATGATTGAAATTTCTTTTGAGAGCCAAATTTTTTAAACTTAAGCTTCTTCTAACGCCACTTCTTCAAAATAGACTCGCCCAGGCCGTGGTATTTTGTGGAAGAGCCACACTCAAGGGGCCAAAGAGCCGCATGTGGCTCGCGAGCCGCAGTTTGCCTACCACGGCGTTAGAGCATCACTTAAGATGTCAAACGTTAAAACGGGGAGCGGGGGGGAGGGAGCTCAACGCACGGCACCGGGGTGACCAGGGAAGCAGGTCTCCTGGATGGAGTGGCGGCGGGCAATCCGTTAAAATGAGGGTTTTCGGGATGAAAGAAGAAAAGAAGGAAGCGCCATTGAGTGTGGACCCTGCTCGTGGCCACGTGGGAGGACAGGCACAGGAAACAGCAACACGGAAATCCCAGCAGGAGAGGCGTCAGGCCTGGCACGTGGCCCTTCTTGGCTGCCTCGCCTCTGCTGTGTATCGTGTAACATTCCCTCCAAATAATAAGGAATTGGGAAAAATCGTGGCCTGTCCTCTGGCATGTCTCAGGAGGGCAGACCTACTGTGTGTTCTCAGCGAACCCTGTGGGAGGAGCAGGAGGTGTCTGCTGTGCGCAGGCCCACCCTCCCCGGCTCCGCAGAAAGCCACAGCTCCCCGGCTCCCTGAAACAAATCTCCCCTAACTTTGATAGTTCGGCAATTAGGACTTTGGCACACAATCTTTCTTCTTCGGCGCGTATAATTAGCGGTCTCCAATTATATGAATCAATTTCAATTTCTATAAATCAGATGATTCGGAGAGAGGGCCGTTCAATTTCCCTTTCAGCGAGGCGGTTTCAGCAGCCATAAACCTCTCCACTCAAAACGTCAGGAGGCAGCTCGCTTCAGAAACAGCACTGGGGCGTTAGGGCCTCCGCCGGCAGCCACGCCTCTCGCCGTGGCCGTGCTCGCAGTCTCACGTGATCTGTCTTCCCCCGAGTGTTTACAGTGTCTTTCCCACCCCGGGGGACTGTCGGGAGCCTGGGCCGACCCAGCCCGGACGTGGGCAGCTCTGGACCGTGTGCTTAGAGCGCATATTTGGTGTTTTCTTCCTTTTTAAAAAAATACGTTTTTATTGATTTTTAGAGAGAGGAAGGGAGAGAGAGAAACATCAGTGATGAGAGAATCATGGACCGGCTGCCTCCTGCATGCCCCCCAACTGGGGATGGAGCCCACCACCTGGGCCTGGGCCCTGACTGGGAATCAAACCGTGACCTCCTGGGTCATAGGTTGACGCTCACCACTGAGCCACGCTGGCCGGCCTGTGTTTTAGCCGAGTGAGGAGGTGTGTCAGGCTCAGACTTGGTTCATGTGCACGCCAAACAGTGAGAATAACACTGGTTGTTGGGAGAGAAGAGCCACTGCTGACCGCCCCCCCTGTTTTTTTTTTTTTTTTTTACTAAGTTGACGCTTCTTAAGCCAGGAAGGAGTGCTGAGTCCACAACTTCGTGGGATGAGCCCCGAGCGGCCGGGGGCTCACTTCCTGGGACTGGGACAGGGTATCCTGGGCACGTTTTCTAAGATACTTTCACACAGACGTAGCGTTTGCTGTCCGGACCCTTTGGCCGCTGGGTTCCTTGTGGATGAGGGGAGGGTGGGCCACCTCTTGCTGACTCCACAGCAGAAGCAGAGTGGGGCGCTGATGCAGACGGCTCTGGTGCGGCATCTGTGGGGTCCCCACGGGCCCCCTCGCCATGCGGACAGCTGGGGACCTCAGACAGGGAGCCGTGCGCGGCCGGCAGGGGGCACTGTCCACGCCGCCCACATGGCTTCCAGGAAGCAGGACTGAGGGCCATTGTCCCCAGGGCCCCCTCTCAGGGCGGGTCCCCGGCTCCGAGCCCTTGGCGCCTGTGCCCTGGGCCACACCGGGAAATGTCAAGTGCCCGCGGCCCACTGCAGTTGGCATTTGGTGGAAGAAGAGAAGGGCTGTGAGATAGCAGAGGGAAAGGTTTGCATTGGGGGCGCGCGCGTCAACGTTGGCGATAATGAAGACTTTGTTTGCAGGCTCCCGGCCCAGTGACTAATGGGCCAGCCGCCTGGGAGGCAGGGCCGGGATTGGGGTGTCAGCATGGGGCTCTGGGTGGGGCCTGGGGGCGGGCAAATAGGCACATTGCATCGGAAGAGTAGTCAGCTGTGGCTTCGGCATCGACTAGGGACCCTCTGCTGCGGTTCTTGGAGATCCCCCTAACTTCCTGAGTGGGCAGGCATTGTGGGTCGTGACCTCAACATAACCATTTCCTCCCCATAAATGCCTTTAAAATGGGATCTAAGCGTGGCCAGCGGGGCTCCGTGGTTGAGCATAGTCCTAGGAACCAGGAGGTCACGGTTCGATTCCTGGTCAGGGCACACACCTGGGTGTGGGCTCAAACCCCAGTGCGGGAGGTGCAGGAGGCAGCCGGTCAGTGATGCTCCCTCATCATTGGTGTTTCTCTCTCTCTCTCCCTCTCCCTCTCTGAGATCAAGGAAAATATTTTTTAAAAAATGAGTGCTCTTCCTCTGAACACATTATTATTTTTTTAAAATATGTTTATATTGATTTTTAGAGAGAGAGGAAGGGGGAGGGAGAGAGAGAGAGAAACATCAGTGGTGAGAGAGAATCACACTGGGGATTGAGCCCACAACACAGGCGTGTGTCCTGACGGGGAATTGAACCTGTGACCTCCTGGTTCCTGGGTCGACATCAACCCCTGAGCCATGCCAGCCGGGCACATGGCCTTACTCTTTAAAAATCCTGTTAGCCGTGGTTCATCTTCCTGCTGCTTGACCAGTCTCCTGAGGCCCTCCTGCCCTAGCCACAGCGTAGGGCCTGGACTGGGCACCAGCACACGGGCTCTCTGTCTGCCCCAGGCCCTTTCGACGTCCTGGTTCCCTAACCGCCTTGCGTCCTCGGGGCGGACACGGGTCCGGCTTGTGTGTTGGGGGTGGGCACGGGTCCGGCCTGTGTGTTGGGGGTGCACGGGTCCGGCCTGTGTGTTGGGGGCGGGCACGGTTCCGGCCTGTGTGTTGGGGGCGGGTGGGGGTGGGGAGGTGGGATGGTGGAGGGGCCGGGATATTAATTAGACAGAAAGTGCTCTCTGCGCCTTATCTGCAGGGAGGAAGATAAAGCCCGTGTCCACACCGTGTGCTCCCCTCAGCGCATGCCCCCTGTCCCCCGCTTCTGCCCAGAATCAGACACTGCGCTTTCATTCCGTGAGGCGTTGGACGCAGGCCAGCGAGTTTTTCTTTTAACTTGATATTTGGGGCTCTGATCTTCGTGAGAGCCACCATGGCGGCCTCCCCTGCAGACGAGGTCACCCCTCCAGCCCCTTCCCTTCCCATCCCATCCTCTCCCGGAGAATGTTTGTTTTCAAAACAAAGGCTCGGGGGAGGCGTAGGTATCACATATCCGCACGGATCTCCCTCCGAAACGAAGCACCCTCAACCCTCCCTCGGAAAGGTCAGATGTTATTTATGACGACGAGGGCTGCGGTGGGTGATTTATGCGCGTCCTTTGTCGCTGCGGACGCAGTCAGAGGCTTAACACGACATTGTTTTCCTTTGACAACGCAGCCACGAGACCACGGCAGCTGCTCCTCGCTCACAATAGCAGATTAATTAACACAATCGCTTGCTCTTGGCTCGCACTCAGTGAGTGGGTCTGCGGCGGGACAGATAGGTAAATCCTTCCCGTGCGGCCGCGATAAAGCGCACACTAGGTGGTTTCCTAAGGGGCTGCCCAGCCGCCGACCCGCCTGCCCTGTAGGGACCCGCGCGTGGACCGCAGAGGGCCAGCGTGGGCCGTACCTCGTGGGCGCCCTCACGCCCAGCTTCGCAGAGATGTGCACGCAGAAGGCCCTGCGGAAACTGCCGTCCCAGTGCGCGTCGCAATCAGTCTGCCGCCCGCGTGGAGTATTTTTTTAAAGTCCAATCACTGCTTTCCTGAAATATCTCCCTCGCTGTTACTCACTTCCCCCTCTTTTCTGCCCCTCCCGTAGCGCAGGCAGTTCCTAAGGACCAGAGACGCTTCCCTCCCGCGTGTCCCCACGCGTGTGCGTGTCCCCGCCCCGCGCCAGCCGCAGGGATATTTATTGGGAACCTGGGCTGACATTTTCGGGAACGTCGGCCCTTTGTTAGAGCAAATGGAAGGCTTTGCTCTGGAAACGCTCCTGCCCGTGTCGAGAGTGAGGGAACCAGGCGGGGCCGGTAGGGCTTCCTGCCCGTTTCCTCCCTGACGCCCGTTACAGACGCGGCTCTTTTACTTCTGGTCGTGTTCGTTAGCACCGAAATGGAAAAGGTGAGAGCTTTGTGGGACAAGAAGGCTCATTTGAGAGATGCATAGAGCGAGAGGAAGGAGAACAGCTCACAGTGCGGAGCCTTAGAGCATCCATCCAGGTGGGGAGAGAGGCCAGCTCACCCGCTGCAGCCGCGCGTGGGAGGCTGAGAGTCCCGCACCCCGCACGGTCCTGTGTCCTGTCCCGTGCGAGCAGGGCCAAGCGCGGCCACGTTCGGGCCCAGACATATGGACGCTTTGGAGAGACCAACCCACCGTGATGGCGAGGAGGGCGCCGAACTTCCATGTCGGGGTGGTCCCAGCCCCGCGGAGGTCCCCATCGGCCCCGGGAAATTCTGGCGGCCGCACACCCGCATCTCCACTCTCGATTGGCTGGGCTCTGTGGCCCTCGTCCCGGCGTCTGCACGGCTCCTGGGAGCGGCTGTCTTGCTCTTCGTCCCCATCTCGTTCCCCACGTGGCTTGTTTCGCTAAAATCAAAACACGCTTATGGGCCCGGGACACGCGAAGAATTAGTTGCATGTGGCACCTACAGTTCAGATTGTGTAGAAAAATCTGGCTGGAGAGCAGGAACCTGCAGAGGCCGACGGACAGCAGACAGAGAAGCAGGGGCGATGGGCAGACCTGGGAGGAGCCGTGAGGTTTAAGCCCTTCAAGCTCGGTGCTGGGGTCCCGTGAACGCACAGAGAGCTCCCCGGAGCGGCGGCCACCCGCCCACGCCCTGGACTCCTTGCGAGGCCCGGGCATCTGCTCTGCGTCGAGAGCCAGGCGGCCTCTCTCTTCCTCTGCGGGGTCCTGTCTGTTGGTTCATCCTCCCCCAAGGAAGTTTTTCCGTTGATGTTTAGAGAGTGGAAGGGAGAGAGAGAGACAGAGAGAGAGACACATCGATTGGTTGGCTCCCGCACGCGCCCCGATCAGGGCCAGGGATGGAGCCTGCAATTGAGGTACGTGCCCTTGACCAGAATCGAACTTGGGACCCTTTAGTCCGAGGGCCTAAGCTCTATCCACAAGCCACACCAGCCAGGGCTCCTCTGGTTGGATTTTGGAGGCTTCTGGGTGAGGCTGGGCGGACGTGTGGCTGGAGACTGCGACTGTTGACCTTGATACTGCAACAGTTGACCTTGAGACTGTGGCGGTTGACCTTGGTACCCTAAGGCGCGAGTAGTGGTGATGTCCCACGTGGACTTGGGCTCGGTTTCCAGGCCTGGGGTGGCTCCCCTGTCCCTCCATCCTTCCACCTGTCTGTCCTCCCGTCTAACCCACGGACCCAGAAAAGCTCAGAAGAGGACCCGGGACGAGTTTCGTGGGTGTTTCTTGAGATGGCACACGAGGTGCCTGTGCCGGGCCCAGAGCCAGGAGGCCCCGCTCGGCTGCGTCCGCAGTGTTGGGGTGCGGTCAGTCACGCGCCCTGCCCCCGTTACCCTCTGGGGCTCTCCATTCGCGCGCGTTCGTCCCTGTAGGAGGACGTGAGAAGGAAGTGACATCCGCCTGGAGCTCGCATTCGGTGGGCGTCGTGGGGCGAAGGAATGAACGGGGCCACAGGGCTCCGTGCTGCACTCCGAGGAGGGCGGGAAGGGGTGGAGGGGATGGAGCCGTGTCTGAAGGACGCGTCGGCCCACGGTGACATCAGGGAGAGGGAGGCCCACGTAGATGATACCGCGGCACCGTGGGCGGGAGCGGGCATGGACATGCCTATTCTCGCACAGATGGGCTGAGGGCCCGAACCTGGGACCCGTTCTGCCGCTGCGCGTCCACCCGGGCACGTTGCATGGAGGTTTCCGATGAAAGAAATTCCTTTGGAGTCTCTGGGTCCGGTCAGGCTGGGATTCGAGGTGGAGGCAACGGGTGGGGCAGAAAGGGGGCGTGTCCTAGGAGCAAGAGGCTCTGAGGTGTGGATGGAGCCGGCCAGCACCTGCGGCCCCAGCCATGGGCAGGCGGGCAGCCGCGTCAGCGCCCCCTGCAGCAGTAGCTCAGCCCCTCACCAGCAGCAGCTACCAGGTGACGCCACGTGCCCTCAGTGCCCGGCACCTGGAGGGACACCGTGAATATTTGTGGGATGAACTTACCGGAGGAAGGACTGTGCATCTTCCTGGGGCTCCAGTGCCTGGAGAACCTGAGTCTCAGGGTGCAGTTCCCAGCGTGTTCCCTGCGCTGCACCTGTGGGAAGGGTGCTGGGCCACCCTGGAAACTTCTCAGTCCCTTCACGCCTCCGTCCCTCTCTCTGGAGAGTCCTCCGCCCTCCTGACTTGCCAGATGTGAGCCCATTTCTAAGGGTTGCCAATTGCCGCCTCTTCCATGAAGCTCTCCGGGATTGCCCACTCCCCCAGTCTACAGGTCTCTCCTGGGAATGCCCACAAGTGTCTCTTTCAGGCTCTTAGTGTCCCCCTGGGGCAGGGCATCTGGTGATTTATATGCCCTCTGTCCTGTTCTGCAGCCGTGCGCTGGGCAGGGAGCTGGAGGTGGGTGACATGCGGTGACTGAATGAGCAAATCACTCACGTGTTGCTCTGAGACCTGCAGATGGGGGCAGCCAGGAGTCGGGTAGGAAATGACACGGGAGGCAGAGCAGCAGAGATGGGGTCAGAGGACACAGCCCCGGGCCTTTGGAGAGCACCAGGCCACCCCGGGCCCACGTGGCAGGGACTGTCCGGACCGGCTGGCCTCCGGGGCCTGTCCTGCCCCTGTGGTGTGTGTGGTGCTGCTGGGTGGCCCCTGTCTGCCCTGGGGCACGGGGAAGTGTGTTCTCCCGAGGGCACAGCCTCAGCCCCGAGCGAGGGGCCGGGAACCTGGCGGGGAGGGTGGGGAGGTGGGGGTGGGGTGGGGAGGCAGGGGGACTCAGCTCAGCAGCCTGAATCCCTTCCCAGGGCATTCCCAAGGTCAAACAGGTAGAGGTCCTGGCAGCGGTCCCCTCCCCCTTCCTCCTCTTAAACCCGCCAGGGACAGTGTCTGCAGGTGCCGTTCCACCGAGAGGCCGCAGCCACAATGGCACCGCTGTGGCCTGCCCCCCGCGTGCCCATTCAGGAGGCACACGGCCGCTGAGCCATCGCGGACGCTCCTGAGTGGCCGAGGGCCCCGGGGGCGAAGACCCGCTGCCGGTGGCCTTTGTGGTGCACGTATTTCACCCCACACGCGAGGCCACCCATCGGGCCACTGGCTGGTCCCTCCTCCTGCACAATGGCCCAGCGTGCCGGCCGCCCCCGCCTGGACCTGGACCCTGGACGGGGAGGGTGCACTCCCTATTGTCGTGCCGAAACCTTTGTCACCCGAGGGGACTTTTCACATAAGCCCAGGTGTTCTTCTCTTTTCAAAGCGAAGGTTCTCCAGTGTGACTGTGCGTCCCTCATTTCCCGGGCCCTCAGGTGAAGCCCAGGCCCCCACCCCCACCGCCCCCCATGCCCGCCGTGGGGAGACTGGACCCCCAAACCAGGAGAGGCCCCCAGATGCAGCGAGCTGTGGCCTCTTGTGATTTAAGACATTGCTTTCCAAAGGGAACGTGGGTTGTGGTTGTGTGTGTGTGTGTGCGTGCGCGCGTGCGTGTGCAGCCCGTGTTTGTCATGCAGACACGTGACACAGAAACTCTAAGCCGGGACCAGACTTGGTGGGCAGCCCCAAAGCCGCACTTCCTGCCGTTTCAGCCCCGCCCCATCGCCGTGTGTCATGGGTTAGGTGTGCCCCCGCCATGGGCTTGTCCCGCCTGCATTTTGTGGTTTGTTGTTTGTTGTTTGGTTATTTTGTTACTCCTCACCTGAGGATATGTTTCCATTGAATTTTAGAGAGAGTTGGGGGCAGGGTGGGGGGGAGACAGAAACACTGATGTGAGAGAGACACATCAGTCGGCTGCCTCCTGCACGAGTCCTGACCAGGGCCGGGGATCCTGCAGCCGAGGTATGTGCCCTTGACCAGAATCGAACCTGTGACCCTTCAGTCCGCAGGACAGCATTCTAACCACTGAGCCACCAGCCGGGGCCCCGCCTGCATTTCGAATGTCGGGAAACCACCCTCTGCAGCTTCCAGAGAAGTGCTCCCCGGGAGGCAGAGGCGGAGCCTCGGAGCAGGATGTGGAGCGGCCGCCGTGTGGGGTCTGGGTCCTCTTTCGGTGCTGGGTGAGGTGGGTGCCTGGGTGCCCATTTCTTAATATAGATTTTCTTTATTGACTTCAGAGAGAGGAAGGGAGACGGAGAGAGAGATAGAAACATCAGTGATGGGAGAGGATCATGGATCGGCTGCCTCCAGCCCACAACCCGGGCATGTGCCTTGACCAGGAATCGAACCATGACCTCCTGGTTCATAGGTTGACGCTCAACCACTGAGCCACGTCAGCGGGGCTTGGGTGTCCATTTTGCAGAGGGACCACCAGGTGCTGGGCGGGTGGGTCTGTTGCCCCAAGTCCGACCACCAGCCTCCCCTTCTCCCCCCCTCCCCCGGCCTGCTGCTGCCTTGCTCTGGGCATCCTGGGCGCTGCACGCAGCGAGTGGGCCCCTGGGCAGGGCCGCTCTCCTCGGTGCCGGCAGGTTCCAGCGCCAGGAACAAAAATAGGCCCGGCTATTTTCACTCACACTTGGTGCTGCTTTTTCCTATTTTCCCCCTCACATGCCATTGGAACAGAATTCTAATTTTTACACGAAATGTGTCATCTTAATAAATTGCTACATTGTTGCATGCTGCTCAATGTATTTAAAGACCACCTCCTTCCCAGAAGGCCATCTCCAATGCGATCATGGCGGTCGATAGGGAGCGGCTTCGGGGCCAGGCGCTGTGCTGGGGCTGTCTGCTCAGAGGGAGACCCCTCTTCTGTGTGTGTTCAGACTGGGCTGCCAGGACAGCCTCACGTTTAAGTAATAGGACTTCACATTCCATCTCAAACATCTAGGTCAGGCGTCCTCAAACTATGGCCCGCGGGCCACATGCGGGTGTTTTTGCTGTTTTATTTTTTTACTTCAAAATAAGATATGTGCAGTGTGCATAGGAATTTGTTCATAGTTTTTTTTTAAACTATAGTCCAGCCCTCCAACGGTCTGAGGGACAGTGAACTGGCCCCCTGTTTAAAAAGTTTGAGGACCCCTGATCTAGGTCTTACACTTTCTTTGTTTTTTAAATATTTTCTGTTTTTAGAGAGAGAGCAAGGGAGAGGGAGAGAGCGATAGAAGCATCCATGAGGAGAGAATCATGGACCGGCTGCCTCCTGCGCGCCCCCTACTGGGGATGGAGCCCTCAACCCGGGCATGTGCCCTGACCGGGAATCAAACTGTGACCTCCTGGTTCATGGGTCGATGCTCAACCCCTGAGCCATGCCGGCCAGACTAGATCTTAGTTCTGTCAGATTCACTTACACGTGAGGTGCGTTACACGTGTCTGACGCTCCACGTGACTCCTGTGTTTACAGAGCGCCTCACCGGGACGTCTCCGACACGTGTTCTGTGTTGCCCTCATGGACCTCAGCTGGGGCGGAGGGCCCAGCTCACTGGGGCTGCAAGGGCAGAAGGGGGGTGCTGTCCTATTTTTTTAGTTGGACTTCTGACTCACTCTTTAGGCCAAAATAAATCCCAGATGCATCAAGGAGTTAAGTGCAAAAGAAACAAATAAAACCTCTAAAGACCTAGAAGGAGTCCCGGTGTTTTTATAATCCGGGGCAGGGGACGCTGACGGGACCTCAGGCCAGGGACGCTGAGGGGGAAGGCGACACGTTCCCTCATGGGGTGAGCGGTGCGGGCAAGGGGTGCCGGTGACCACGCGGCCGCCTGGGACACGCGTACGGGCGTCTCCGGGACCCCGAGGGCTGCGTGGGGAAGCTGTCAGACCCTGCGCCAGGAAAGGGTTAAGGCTCCTGGTACGAAGGAAAAGCTCTTGTGAATCGATGCGGAAAAGACAAACCCTCCCTCCCATAGAAAAATGGTCAAAGGGCGCGAGCAGGCCGCTCAGAGGAGGCGCGCAGGTGGTCGATACCCCAAGGCCCATCGAGGAGATCTTGGGGCCCTGCCATGCGCGAGGCTGGCTGGCCTGTGGTTACGGCTCGGAGGGCGGCCTGGCGCGCTGTGGGCTGAGGGGAGCGGCAGGAGGAGGCAGGTGGGGATGGAGGATCGCCAGAGCTGCTGGTCCTTGGGGAATACCTGTCTGGAAGCCAGAGAGGCTGCAGTTCCTCCTGTCATTCAAAACGCAGGCGGGACCAGTGCAGGGCCGGGGCACACCTAGCCGTTGGGGGGCACACCTAACCCATGACCTGCAGCGATGGGGCAGGAAGTGTGGCTTCGGGGCTGCCCGCCGAGTCTGGTCCCGCCTTAGAGCTTCTGTGTCTGCCCGGTGGGTGGCCGCCTCTGGGAGGGGTGTGCCCGCGGCCTCCCAGTTACCTGCTTAGGAGTCATCCTCAGAGGGGCTGGGCGTCATTTGAAGGCGACAAGAGAGGCAATTTTGGGGGCGTCCCCCGAGGTGAGGGCGCCGACTCCCGTGTCCCCCTGGGGGGCTCCCCTCTGCACAGGCAGCACATAGGACAGAGAGAACCACGTCTTTAGAATACACAGGGAAATGGCCAGGAGCGGTAAGGGAGCCAGAGGGCCCGGCCACGGGGCTCTGTGGCTGAGTGTCAACCTAGGAACCAGGAGGTCAGGGTTCGATTCCTGGTCAGGGCACAGCCTGGGTTGTGGGCTCCATCCCCAGTAGGGGTCTTGCAGGAGGCAGCCGATCCATGATTCCCTCGCATCATTAATGTTTCTTTCTCTCTCTCTCTTTCCCCCACCCCTCCTCCTTTCCTCTCTGAAATCAATGAAAATACAATAAATAAATAAATAAAGGAAAAGCTCACAGAGAGAAAGAAGAGCAGAGATCTGACAGCTGGGAGGAAGCTCAGAGTTGAAGCAGAGAGCGCTGAGGGAGGGGAGCGTGGAAGGCTGCAAGCGACAGCAGGGATCGCCCGTGAGGGAGCGTCTGCCCACGAAGCACAAACCTCCTTAAGCGCCACACGCCCAGCTCGGGGTGGAGAGAGCCCGCGCTACGGGTTTTCGAAAGGGAGCGCTTGGCAGGCCACCTCGGGAGGGTACAGGACGACGCCAGAGGGCCGGGGAGAGCACAGGTAGAAGACACTCGGGAAGGAATGCGAGAGGAAGGCTGAGAGACAGAGGGGAGGCCGCAAGGCACGTGAGGCAGAGGAAGCGGAAATCCTGCCAATGTGATCGCTTAGGGCAGTGGTCGGCAAACTCATCAGTCAACAGAGCCAAATATCAACAGTACAACGATTGAAATTTCTTCTGAGAGCCAAATTTTTTAAACTTAAACTTCTTCTAACACCACTTCTTCAAAATAGACTTGCCCAGGCCGTGATATTTTGTGGACAAGCCACACTCAAGGGGCCAAAGAGCCGCATGTGGCTCGCGAGTCGCAGTTTGCCGACCACTGACTTAGGTGCAGAGAAAGCTAAGGACTGCGTGCATCCCCTCACGTGTGGGATGGATGTAGAAGTGCAACCGGTGAACACAATCAGCCGTGGGGCGGCTGTCGGAGGGAAGGGATGGGGGGCGGAGGGGTCCTCATAGGAGGTGACGGGAGAAGATCTGACTTTGGGGTGTGGGCACACGGTGTGACATACAGATGCTGTCACACAGAACCCACCCCTAGAACCTGGATGATCATGTTGACCAATGTCACCCCAATCCATTTAGTAAAGAAATGTTTTTTTAAAAGGGTGAAGGCCCTGGCCAGTTTGGCTCAGTGGATAGAGTGTCGTACCCACGGACAGAAGGGTCCCGGGTTCGATTCCGGTCAAGGTCGTGTACCCCATTTGCAGGTTCCCCATCCCTGGTTGGGGCGTGTGCGGGAGGCAACCAATCGATGTGTCGCTCTCACATCGATGTTTCTCTCTGTCTCTCCTGCTCTCTTCCACTCTCGCTAAGATCAACAGATAAATATCCTTGGAGCGAGGATTAACCAAAAAAATAAAAGTAAATTAAATAATGAACAGGGTGACGTAGGAGGACTGCTCTTCCCCAGGGGTGACATACGGGGACAGGAGGCAGGAATTCAGCACTCGAAACAGCAACAGCTGTCCTTCCTCGGGGACCAAGGTCGTGAGAGTGGGTGCGCCGTGGCCTTGAAGGACGGGGTTCAGGTCCCTCCCCCAGTCGCTTCCCCGGAAGGCAAGCCCCCCGGGCGAGTGGCTGATGGGAGTGGGGTTGTCACGAGGACATGGTGGTGGAAACTGTTGAGACTGCATGTCCTCCTCTGCCATGGCTGGGAGGTCGCTGCCGGCGGGCAGCTCGGCAGCCACAGAGCCTCCCTCTCCAGGTGCATGGGCTCCTCTCACAGACAGCTTCCCTGGGTGCCGAGGCAGCAGGGGTGCCTCTGACCGGACCGTCCTGGGGCGGGATTCGCAGCTCATGAGACAGAGTGTCCCCGGCATCCCTGGCGGTCGCTGCCACCTGGGCGTCCCTTTGCTCCCCTATAAATGCTGCCCACACACCCACTAATAAGAATAAATCTGTTTCCGATTACTCGCTATGCATCCAGGTGCCTGCTTGTTATGAGCAAGGCATGTTCATTAATTTCCAGCTATGAAAAGTGCACTGTGCCATAAATATACCACTCAGAGCGCACCGCTGGGGATGCGTACACGGCCCGGGAGCGTGCCCGAGAGGAACGCGGGGCAGAAAGCGCGTGCCCATCGGGAGCGCCCGGCGAAGGCGGGCATGGCCGACCCTGCCGGCCTCGGATGGCCCTGCCTCCCCCTCGGGGCAGCCCTGTCCTGAGGCCCGTTTTCCCTTGATGGTGGCTGATCTGGAGCGGTGGGGAGGCCGGGCAGGGGCTGGCATTCTGTAAAAATGAAATGCCCCCTTCATGATGGCTGGGTCCCGCTCTGCCCTGCCTTGGCCTGTGATGTCTCCTCTGTGGTCTCACGGACACGGACACAGAGCTTCCTGGAGCCAGGCAGGTGGATGGCAGACCAGGCCTCTCCGGCCGCCCGCCCGGGGGAGGGCCATGCCCTCCCTCTGCTGTCCCTGGCCGTGCACCGGGAGTGTCCAGCCAGGAGAAGGGCATCCGTCCCCACCGTCCATGCTGATCCGCCTGTAGCTTCCCATGGAGGCGGGCGGGCACAGCCGCCATGAGTCTGGGGCCTGGGCCAGCGCCATGGTGGGAGGGATCAGGTTTCCCAGCCCGCCTCCCAGGGGCCAGACTTGGCCTGAGAACAAAGGAAGCAGCATCCCCAGGCCTGAGCTGGGATGTCACACAATGCGGGGCCATTTCTAGCGCCTGCAGTTTGGCTGGAGCTTGAATGGAGCGAGGCCGTGGTCAGACCGTCTTCTCCTGGCAGGGTGTCTGGAGGCAGCGTTTTGGCCACCACCTCCTGTCCTCCCTGCGGACACTGCCCGCTCCCAGCTCCACTCCCAGCTCCCAGCTCCACTCCCAGCTCCACTCCCAGCTCCCAGCTCCACTCCCAGTTCCACTCCCGGCTCCCAGCTCTACCCCCAGCTCCACTCCCAGCTCCACTCCCAGCTCCCAGCTCCACTCCCAGCTCCACTCCCAGCTCCCAGCTCCACTCCCAGCCCCACTCCCAGGTCCCAGCTCCACTCCAAGCTCCACTCCCAGCTCCCAGCTCCATTCCCAGCTCCACTCCCAGCCCCACTCCCAGCTCCACTCCCAGCTCCACTCCCAGGTCCCAGCTCCACTCCCAGCCCTACTCCCAGCTCCCAGCTCCACTCCCAGCTCCACTCCCAGGTCCCAGCTCCACTCCCAGCTCCACTCCCAGCTCCCAGCTCCACTCCCAGCTCCACTCCCAGCCCCACTCCCAGCTCCCAGCTCCACTCCCAGCTCCCAGCTCCACTCCCAGCTCCACTCCCAGCTCCCAGCTCCACTCCCAGCTCCACTCCCAGCTCCCAGCTCCACTCCCAGCTCCCAGCTCCACTCCCAGCTCCACTCCCAGCCCCACTCCCAGCTCCACTCCCAGCCCCACTCCCAGCTCCACTCCAGCTCCCAGCTCCACTCCCAGCTCCCAGCTCCCAGCTCCAGCTCCACTCCCAGCTCCCAGCTCCACTCCCAGCTCCACTCCCAGCTCCACTCCCAGCTCCACTCCCAGCTCCACTCCCAGCCCCACTCCCAGCTCCACTCCCAGCTCCCAGCTCCACTCCCATCTCCACTCCCAGCCCCACTCCCAGCTCCACTCCCAGCTCCACTCCCAGCCCCACTCCCAGCTCCACTCCCAGCCCCACTCCCAGCCCCACTCCCAGCTCCACTCCCAGCTCCACACCCAGCTCCACTCCCAGCTCCACTCCCAGCTCCACTCCCAGCCCCACTCCCAGCTCCACTCCCAGCTCCACTCCCAGCCCCACTCCCAGCTCCACTCCCAGCCCCACTCCCAGCCCCACTCCCAGCCCCACTCCCAGCTCCACTCCCAGCTCCACACCCAGCTCCACTCCCTTAGCTGCTAGCGCCACATGGACCCCAGTCTATTTTGTTTACATTCGAAGCTGATGCCGCTGTGACATGAAATTTAATTTATACACAAATCATAAAAAGCCTTCAGGTTCATGAATTCCTGATGAGCCACAGGCTAAGAGTGTGTGTGGATACGTGCGCAGTTACATTTTCCACGAGGAACATCTATTTTGCGGGTCTGCATGGGGCTCTAGGAAAAGCAGGAAATCAAGCACGTGGCGCGGCGGCCTCGTCTCACTGTGCTCCCGGCCACGGCCCTTCTGAAGCGCGTTCAGGTCTGAGCCGGGTTCGCTGGGAACAGCCCGCCGCTCAGCCCCACGCTGGACATGGAGTGTCACCGATTAAGACGCACATGTAACATCTTAAACATAATTAATTCCGCAGCGGGGACATCACTGTGTTGTAACGTCGTCACTTAAGTCCGTGGCTGGGAGCTCCCATGGGGTGGAGACCGGCTCTCCGTATCCCGTTAATGACCAGTTAATTCGTGTCTGGACGGAAGACCACAAAGAACAAACGCTTCCAGAAGCTTCCTGGTGACGGGTACCCACCCCCTCCCTCGTCTCCATGACAGAGATTTCTGCGGGACATTAGGAACGAGGCAGGGTCCGTAAGGAGCCCTCACGAGGAGTCTGTACGTTCACATTAAGCCGAATTCCGGGCTTCGCGAAGGCGCAGGCTGGCCCCGGCACCGGCGTGGCCTGGCCATCGACACGCTTTTATTTTAAAGTGAAAATGGTGCAACGTTTCCCCGTGGCAGCCTCTCCGTCAGAGCGACGGGCGAGATGGCGGGTCGGTGGATCGCGTGTTTAAAATTCGGAGAATTAGAGCCGTAAAAAAATACACGGCGAAGCCCAGAATTTAAAATGGTTGTTTTCCCCCCTCCCAGCGCCTGCAGAATTGTTTTATGAGGGGGACTGCGGAACACCTGCCTTAAAACGTCGCTCAGAACATCTCCCGCACGTCGTTTTCCTTAATTGACTTGGAAATGGCCCAAATGTATTGCTGAATGCAGTCTAATTAATATTAATAATAAATGCCATTATTAACATCAAAGAACATCTGGTGCTCCTGCCTGCTCGGAAGCCTCGTATGTAACACATTCCGTGGTCGCTTCATCTCGCAGACATGGTGCAGTAAACAGCTTTCGCCACGCAGGTCAAATCGGACCCCTGTCCCAGCAGAGGGCATTCATCCTATCTATATGTTTTTTAAGGAGAGAAAAAAAAAAATCGAATTTTTTTCTTTGGGTCACATGCGTTGCTGTGATACGCCAATGGGTTAGAGGTCCCCGGAGTAAACCATTTTGAAAAAAAAAAAAAAAAAAACACAACAAAAAACCGCTGCTCCCAGCATCTGCACAGTGGCCACATTAGAGTTTTGTACAATAAATCAACCCCTGAATAACTTTAATCTAAAATTTCATTAAGTAGTTCTTGTCAGGTAGTAAAGCAGGATAATGCAGTGCTGTTTAATGATAATTGGTGTTTGGTTAATAAATTCTGCAAGTTCGAATTACTTTCTAGCAATCTATAGAATGCAAGCCTCAGCAGTGTAACTAAACCTCAAATTGATTAACTTGCATGAACCAGGCGCGCACAAAGATGGCACACTTCCAAATAAAAAAAGAGCAGGCGCATCAGCCGGATGGTGTTCTGTTGCTCTGGAGTAAGAAATAAATCCCCCCGGGTGCATTTTTAAAAGCTTATGCCTTTGAAATGATGTCATCATATTTTATATATTTTTTTCCTCCTTTTCTTTCATATTTTCTTTATATGTACACACACTTAGGTCACCGGTTCACGAGACACGTGACACATTAGAATAATGGAAAGCATTTTTTTTTTATATCCTAGAATCAAAACCACAAAACAATTTAGCTGGAAAGTATTATGGAGCGGGCGCCATTACCAGCAAGCTGGCGTTCCCGCGATTAATGGGGGCAGGGTGTGGCCGGGCACCAGCGGATCCCTCGCCTCTGGTGTGGGAAAGGAGACAGACTCAGAGCCTTTTTCAAGTGAAACCCGCGCTGGTTCTCGGGGTGGTGTGTGTGTGGGGGGGTCTGCATCCCGGGTTCCGGGGTGCAGGGCTGAGGGTGCTCGGGGTGTATGCCGGGAAAAGAGGCTGAGTTCTGTTTATTGCTTCCCCCCTCCCCCTGTGACTCCTGTGACATTGCTGTGGTTCAGTCGCAGTCTGTAACAGTTCCCAGTTAAAAATAACATTTATTAAATGTCCTGAAACCCAAGACTCCGGCCCATGTTGACGAGATGAGCAAGGGCACAGGGCCCTGGGGGCAGTGACCCTGGGACAGACAGACAGGGAGGTGTGTCCACGCGGTTCTCGGTCTGGACTCGGTGTCCAGCTGGGCGTGGATGGCTCCCCAGGCGGCTCCACACGTGCAGGTTCCGAGTGGCGACACGGCAGGCATTGAATGTCGGGGTCGGGAGGGGGCAGCCTGGAGGGGAGCTGGTGGAGGGATAAGCCTACTGATGTTGGAGCCACTGCTGGCCGCTGTCCTCCCTGCGGAGGGCTGAGGAGGAGGCCCCCTGAGTGGGGACTGGGCGCCCTGGTCCCTGGGCTCCGGCCGTCGCGCTGGGGTGCCCTGGGTGTCCCCTGGCTGCCGTGGGGAGCCTCGCC
Organism: Ia io; assembly: GCA_025583905.1. Classification (NCBI taxonomy): domain Eukaryota; kingdom Metazoa; phylum Chordata; class Mammalia; order Chiroptera; family Vespertilionidae; genus Ia; species Ia io. Next base: position 6,682,257 of record JAJQQW010000021.1, read on the forward strand.
CCGCCGCAGGGCATGGCGACCCAGGTAGGGTTCTCCCCTGGCATCAATCCTTGACCCCTGAGAGGGTTGGCTTTGCCTTTGAAGCCGAGCAGATGGCACCAAATGGCACACGTTTTCAAAGGGACGTCCCCAAGGAGGAGAGAGCAGGCCTCAGCCACGCCCCTTCCACTTTTCCCGCAGATCCCCGGCTGGGAGCCGCCTGTCATCTTTGGGCTGGGGGGTGGGGAGGGGGGGAGGTAGGTGACTCAGCCCCCGGCCCCCCCACCTCAGAACCCAGGCTGTTTTTTTTTTGTTTTGTTTTTTGATTTTTAAATGTTTTTATTGATTTCAGAGAGAGGAAGGGAGAGGGAGAGAGATAGAAACATCCATGATGAGAGAGAGTCATGGATCCGCTGCCTCCTGCACGCCCCCCACTGGGGATTGAGCCCGCAACCTGGGTGTGTGCCCTGATCCGGCGTTGGAGGGACAGAGTGAGCCGGCGCCTGGTGGCCTGTGGTTGATTTATTGCAGTCGATGTGGCTGAGGTGTAGACCGCACAGGTGCATGTGAATCTCTGTTTTGAGTCCCAAAATCACAGTCAAGACAGGTGTAGCCGGCACTAAAGGAGGACACGCCCTGGGCAGTACCCCCGAGGCACACGCCGAGGATGGGGCCGCGTTCGAATGACATGCATCGCCGTCCTCAGTTCCGGGGCAGAAGTGAGCGTGACAGGGTGTGGGCGGCTTCCCCGGGGCAGGGAGCAACGTCTTCCACGCTAAAAAAAAGATCCCTGGTGCCCGCTGCGTGGCTCAGGGGCTGCACGTCGACCTATGAAGCAGGAGGTCACGGTTCAATTCCCGGTCAGGGCACAGGCCCGGGTTGCAGGCTCGATCCCCAGTGGGGGGCATGCAGGAGGTGTCGGGTCCATGATTCTGTCTCATCATTGATGTTTCTCTCTCCCTCTCCCTTCCTCTCTGAAATCAATAAAAATATTTTAAAAAAAAAAAAAAAAAAAGGAGAAGGAGAAGGAAAGGTCCCTGGCATCTAATCAGGCGTGCTTGAACAATCCAGCGGCACGCCTGTTGAAACCACTGCACTAGGCCCTGGCGCCTCTGGAGTTTAAGGGGCACACAGGCCTCGCTCACCCTCTGTCTCATGCGACGCTCAGATTCCCTTGTGACAGTGGCTTCGTCCAGCTCCGCGAACAGGGAAGCGAAAGGCCGTGAGGTACAGCGTGCCGCCCGGATTGCTCAGGAGCCGTTTGGAGTCAGACGCGGAGCTTGGCGTCACACATCTCGATGTCCTGAGCGGGCCCCGCCGGCGGGCAGGCTCCGAGCCTCCGGGGCCTGGCAGACACGAGGGTCCAGCCCCGGTCCCTTGTCCCAGGGGCACGGCTGCCCCTCCTGCAGGGACGCCTGGGAGGCCTGTCACCTTGCTACTCGGGAACTCGTTCCTGGTCCTGCTTCCTTTGGGCTGGTGTGGGGGCTTCCCAGAGCCTGAGAAGTTCGCTTTGAGACACAAGCTCACACTGGGTACTTTTTTTTTTTTTTTTAATGTTTTTATTGATTTTAGAGAGAGACTAAGGGAGAGGGAGCGGGAGATGGAAACATCACCATCGACCAGCTGCCTCCTGCATGCCCCCTGCTGGGGACTAGTCTTGCAACCCGGACATGTGCCCTGACCGGGAATCGAACCGGCTGGGCGCCAAGACCCTGTCTTGTCTGTGCCCCGGGCCAAGGCCAGAGCCGGGCAGCACCACATCTCCAGAAAGAGATTTGTGATGGGCACAGCTGGATCGATTTTTTAATTTTCTTGCTAATTTTTATACGTCCTCTAAAGTCTCTGTCACTACTCGGTGTGGCCACGTCGGGCACTAATGTTACAGGTTCCCTGTCTTCATCCCGCATTGGCGTGCCTCCGATGGAGGCTCTCCGACGAAAAGGGCCCAGATCCCCAGTTCAGCTCAAAAATGGCAGTGACTTCCAAGCTGGCAACTGACACTTGTTTCCTGCCACTGTTTACTCTTCAATAAAAAATGCATATTTACCATAGCAACCCCGGGATCACGTGTGCTGTCCTCCCGCTCCCCCCTGACACGGCGTCGCTCCTTAAAGAAACACACACATGCTAAATAGGCCTGCTTTTCAGATGCAAAAATGAGTTCTTCCGAAGGAAGGCCCCCTTTCCAGGGATTTAATGCTAATAAACACGTCCTCTCTCCAGAAATCATTCGGGTCCTGCGTCTTAAATGGGACCTTCCCGCGTTCGTTCTGGAAATAAAGCCGAGATCCGTCTTGGAGGGCCTTTTGTTTATCTTGACAGTTTGCCGATTATTTATGTTAATACCCCCCACTCTCCGGATGCGTTGGTGTTTACACATGCACATATAGAGATATATATGTTTCCCGAGCAGCAGCCGTCCGTATCATTTTGAAGGGAGTTTGGGGTGATTCTCACGACCCGCGGCTTCGTCTGTGATGGAAGATCCTCGTGGACTCAAAGCTCCGTTGGGGCCTGAATTTGTTTCCACTGTGAAGCTGGGAGGAGTGCCTGGTCTTTGGGGTTTTGGAGGGACGACTCGGGGCGAGGCTTTTCAGGAGAGCAGCGCCGTTCTGTAACCGGACAGCCAAGGCATCCGGGCTGCCTGTGGCTACTTGAGCCAGTGACGCAGAGACGGGTTGAGTCCTCTGTGAGCCGTTTATCCCGATCCGGCCGGCAGCGTGGAGGGCAGCAGGTCAGCCACAGAATCTGCTCTGCCCCCCCGCCATAGTCTGGCCGCTTATATTGGGCAGGAGGACAAAGATTACGTGGGGATTAGGAATGACAGGCATGGGGATGTGGGCACGGGATAATCTTTACAGGTTACAAGTCATGCTGGGGGGAGGGGGGGGGGGGGCGCAGAGGGCGGGCACCTTCAGGCATCCCGGGCCCAGATTACAGGCACAGGGGCAGGGGCTGCAGAGAGCAGGTGCCTCCGGACGAGACTGTGTCAGCCACGAGGTGTCAATCCCCCCATCATGACAGGTGGTCCTCGGGACAGGAGGAGGGACCGCGTTCCGATGTGAGCGCCCAGACCCCAGGCGCACAGCTCCCCGCAGGTGAGCAGGTGCTTTCTGATCAGAACAGAGCCGTCACGGCTAACAGAGCAGGCTCCTGTTTCTTATGATTCTAATTCGTTTCCAATATTCTACTTCTGCCCCTAACTGTTCCACACCTTGGAGCTGGCAGGGTGGGGAGGGCGCTGAGGCCACCGGTCCCCCGGCCCCCACGCGCGCCCATCCCTGCACGGCAGGCGTCCCTTGGGCCACGCTGGCGGGAGGTGCGGCCATGCACGGGAGCACGTCCTGCGCCAGGCGCCGTGGGAAAGGAAGGATGGTGACTGTCCCGTGTTGTGGATGAGGAAACAACCTCAGAGCGCCCGTGTCATTGGCCCGGGATTCCACGCCCCCCGGTGGGCAGAACTCGGTTTCCCCTGAAGACTTTGCTTAGCCCGTCATTTAACCCTTTCTGTCCAGCCTCAGCCAGGAAGGGGGCCGAGGCCCAGCAGCCTTCGGGGAAGGGGCAGCGAGCAGACGGTGCCTAGAAGCTCCCCTCTAGCCTCGGTGTCCACAGAGCCTTCAGGGACCCCGCCTTGGTCTTCGCTGTGCCCGGCGACCGCGCGCCTGTGCGGTGGTGTCTGGGGGGTGTCTGTGGATGCCACAGCCTTGGGGACGGGCAGCATGGGGTCACCAGCCTGGGACTGGGTGTGCGTTTTTTATTTTTATATTTTTATTGATTTCAGAGAGGAGGGGAGAGGGAGGGAGAGAGAAACAGCAATGATGAGAGAGAATCATGGACCGGCTGCCTCCTGCACGCCCCACACTGGGGATCAAGCCCGTAACCCTGGCATGTGCCCTGACCAGGAATCGAACTGTGACCTCCTGGTTCATAGGTCGACGCTAAACCCCTGAGCCACATCAGCCGGCCTGGCTGAAAGGAATTTTAAAGATGCACTCAGCCCTGGCTGCTTTGGCTGAGTGGATAGAGCAACGGCCTGTGGACTGAAGGGTCCCGGGTTCGATTTCCGGTCAGGGCACATGCCAGGGTTATGGGCTTGATCCCCAGTGTGGGGTGTGCAGGAGGCAGCCGATCCATGATTCTCTGTCATCATAGATGTTTCTGTCTCTCTCCCTCTCCCCTCCTCTCTGAGATCAATAAAAATCTATATTTAAAATTCCTTTCAGCCACACGCAGACCCATCAGAGAAAGTAGGCCGTACGTGACGCTGCTGTGTTCAGTGGCTTTGGGGGGAACCTGATTGGGAAGTGAGGCGGGGCCCTCCGTGACCGAGGGGCATTGTGACCCGACGTCGGAGGGGGAGGGTCCCTGGACGCCACGCCCAGGCCTGTCCATCCCCCTGCCGGCAGCCCGTCCCTGAGCCAGTGCACAATCATCCGTCCCAGCAGCCACGCACTGCTTCCTGGTTCCTGTGAAATGGGCCCTGTGCCTCCCACGGAACCTCGAGTCAGCCTGGGCATGCGGACACCCGCGCCGGGCGGTAATTGCTTATCATGTATCTCTTTGTTCTCGACACTCTTATAACAGAGTCCGTGTTATGTACGGTGTGACCTTCAAATGTCAGGAATGTGTTGTGCAGTAAACTGTCAATATTTGTGGTTCTAAGGCGCCCGATGACTTTTACAATAATTGGAGCGGCTGTATGAAAAGCCCGGATCCCTCGCCTGGTTTCAGCGAGAGGCTCGGCCGGCGTCCATTGGGGACCCGCCTTCCGCCAGCGTTTAAATGAGAGAGACGCCGAGGTGCCGAGGTGCCGAGGTGCCTTCTGTGTTTTAAAGAGAACCTGGCAGAACCCCAGTCCCCCCGCCCCGCCTTCCTCTCGCTCAAACCCGGCCCCACAGGTGGCGGCGACGGACCAAGTTCATTTTCAAAAGCTCGGTTCAGCTTCTCAGAGCTGCGTAGGGATGAGGAGGAATTCCTTGGAACTGGCAGGCGAGATCCCCTCCGATCTCCCCGCCCCCCACAAAGTGGGGGGCTGTAAATTATCTTAAAAGGATCTTAAAAGCTATAGGGTATGGTGTGTTGATTGTTTTTTTAAGAAAATAAATTATGGAGAAATCTTGGGGGAAATTGTGCTTTATTTAGAAGTAGAGACTTCTATAGTTATCTTTTTTTGTTTTAAAGGAAGAAAAAAGTCCTTAATTTGAATTATGAAACTGGGAAGGCACACCAAATATTCTGCAATAATTATGACGGCAGTCGGGGTGTGGCTTCGCTTAAGAATTTCTGTCTTGCTGTACTCGTTTGTTGATTAATGTCTCCTCGTGACAGGGAGGCCTCGGGATTGAGGGAGGAAGGGGGAGACTAAGGTGCCCCCACAGCACGCCCCTTCCCTTCCCTGAGAAAGCTCGTCCGTGTCCATGCTGCTCAAGCCTGTGCTGTGGCTCCTTCCCCCTGGTCGGGAGGAACTGGAGACCCCGAGGCCGCCTCCTCCAGGAAGTCCCCTGGGCATGCCGACCGCCTGCTCATCCCGCTGGCGTCACACCACAGGCCCTGGAGGTGCTGAGCACTGTGGGGCGTTCCTGGGGTTTTACGGGTGCCTGGGGCCCTTCCTCCCAGGCGGACCTCAGCTTCGGACTTCTTGCTGGCCACTCGGATTCTCTCATTTACTGAGAAAAGCAGGTACAGGGTTTTAAAAGCATGGGCTGAGCCCTTGTTCTTACCTGAGTGCCTACATGTGCCGGGGACATAACACACACAGTGGCCCAGGTCCCTGTTGCTGGGGTTCGTGTTCCGGGTGGGGCCAGGTGGGAGCAGCCCGACCCTAGGTCAGAGCGTGCAGAGGGAGGCAGCAGGTGCCAGGAAGGAGCAAAGCAGAGGGCGCTGCCAACTGCGGGGTGTCAGGAGCCGCTGCAGATGGCGGGGTGCTCAGGGACCCTTCGGGGCGCAGGTGTCTTTGGAGAGTCCCTGGGGGGTTGGACCCAGCTCCCAGGGTGGGGACCCTTTTCCTGCCCAGGGCCGTTGGGGTGTTTATAGCGTCATTCCAGGCCATTCACAATCGTCCCCTCAAACATTACCCTGCTCACCCGGCCAGTGGCTCCGTGGCTGAGCGTCGACCTAGGAACCAGGAGGTCAGGGTTCCATTCCCGGTCAGGGCACATGGCCGGGTTGCGGGCTCGATCCCCATTGTGGGGCATGCAGGAGGCAGCCCATCCATGGTTCTTTCTCATCATTGATGTTTCTATCTTTCTCTCCTTCTCCTTCTCTCTGAAATCAATAAAAGTATATTTAATAAAATAAAAAGTAAGTAAATAAAAATGAGCCTGCTCTGTTTGGTCAAACATTTCATGAACTCACCCCGATGCCTCGGCAGGGCCAGACCAAGTGATTTCACGAGCCTTACAGGGCTTTCGAGCCGGACGTTCCCCACCCCTGCGGATGTCCGAGGAGAAGAGAAGATGGGTGCTGAGGACAGTGGGGGGGGGCGGGCAGAGGGCAGTGAGGTCAGAGCGGGGCTGAGGACCCTGAGAAGGATGAGGCTATTCTAGAGAGCGATGGGCCCAGGGCGTCCCTCCCCTGCTGGCTACCAGGCTTTCCCCCCCCCCGGAGATGCTGTGCCCTGGCCGGCCCCCTCCAGCCTCACTCTCCGACCTGCTCTCCTCGTCCAGCCGGGTCATGGTGGGCCTGCTCAGGCCATGGTCACCCTAGTGGTCTCTAGGGCGGGTTCCAGCCTGCACCCCTGACCAGGCCAGAGGGGAGAGAGGGGTTGCAGAGCCCAAGGAGACCCGTCATACCAGGTGTCCCCAAATCCTGCCTGCCACGCCCACGGTCAGCCCCCAAGCTGGGGCCTAAAGGCGCCACCCACAGCCAGTCCTGAGGGCCCTGGGAGAACCGGGCACGCAGGGAGCACAGAAAATGTCGCCCACGGCAGGTCACAGGACGCCAGAGGAGAGAGACCCCATGGGTGGCCCCGTCGCCAGCAGGGTGCCACGCTCCCCCGACGGTTAGGAGAAGGCTCTGGGCTCCGTAAAACCAGGAACACATTTGGCCCGAAGTGCTTGATGTCGGAGCCCTTGTGTATGTTAAGGGAAATTTAATCCATGTGTTTCTGATTCATTTTCACTTAACTCATCAAAATGTTGCTTTAGCAAAGCTATTTGAGATCCCAGTATCTTATGTGTTTTTCTCTTCAGACTTTAGCCTTTTTATGACCTATTTCCCCAGTTCCCGAAATCCTATCTTGCCAAACACAGAGATGCCCAGTTTTGAGTGTGGGTCAAAGGTGAAAAACAGGCAGCGATAGGGACACCCCCTCTCCACCTTCACACCTGGACACACGGAAATGGGCTGGTGAGCTTGGGGGGGTCCCCGTGAGCCCCGCCCCGTCCCTGGTCCTGAGACCCGAAGGGCAGCTGGCTCTTGCCTCCCCCTAAGTGGACAAAAATATCTCTCTATTTAAACAAACACTTTGCCAATCCATATTCATGTTTAGCTTTTTCGCATGACTATATATGGCCATCAGAAGCCCGGGAGCTGATGAAGCAACAGAGACCCCAAAGCATCACGGACCCGAGGCATGGTCTTCCCAGAGTTCCATAGGATTGTTTACAGACATGTTACAGCTTTCCTGCACACCACTCATTTAAAGTAATATAAAAAAATAAAGGAACTCTCACCTGGGAATCTCTACGACAGCAATCATTGTTCCGTTTGAGTCTATTCATGCTAAAGTTTTCAAAATTAGGGAGAGTATTAAGCTTTTAAGAGGAGCTATGCATTCTTTTGGACTTTCTCCAAAGAGCCATTTCCCATTTCTTCTCCCTGGGGAAGATTTTAAAGACTGCTATATGGGGGCAAAGAAATGAAGAAAGATGCAATTTTTTGATGTCCTGCTCGCCCCTTAGACACCAAAACTAGTTTGTTTGTTTTTCATTAATGAATTGAGATTCAGACTTTTGTGGTACTCTTTGCACGAGGCTCTTTCCGAATTGACAACTCATCTAGGAAAATGTATTTACTGTTATACTAGAAATTCCATAAAATAAAATACCATGGCTAGTTCATGGTATAAAGTAATAGGAGCTCAGGTATACAGACAGCTACCTTATCCGGGTGAGGTTGCTGAGAAAACTATCCAGTCACTGCATGAACTTATCACCATCATCATTACCACCACTATCACCATCATGATCACCACCATCATCACCATTACCTTACCATCACCATCATCACCATCATCACCATCACCATCATCACCATTACCTCATCATCACCATCATCACCATCACCATCACCACCATCACCTCATCATCACCATCATCAGCATCATCACCATCACCATCATCACTATGACCTCATCATCACCATCATCATTACCACCATCATCCTCACATCATCATATCATTGTCATCACTATCACCCCCACCACCACCATCACCATCGTCACCATCACCATCATCATTACCACCACCATCACATCATCATATCATTGTCATCACTATCACCCCCACCATCACCACCACCATCACCACCACCATCACCATCATCACCATCACCATCACCATCATCACCATTACCTCATCATCACCATCATCACCATCATCACCATCACCACCATCATCACCATCACCTCATCATCACCATCATCACCATCATCAGCATCATCACCATCACCATCATCACTATGACCCCATCATCACCATCATCATTACCACCATCATCCTCACATCATCATATCATTGTCATCACTATCACCCCCCCACCACCACCACCATCACCACCACCATCACCATCATCACCATCACCATCATCATTACCACCACCATCACATCATCATATCATTGTCATCACTATCATCACCACCATCACCATCACCTCATCATCACCATCACCTCATCATCACCATCACCACCACCATCACCATCACCATCATCACTATGATCTCATCATCACCATCATTACCATCATCATTATGACCTCATCATCACCATCAACACCACCAACATTCTCCTTGTAACCGTTTTGAAAGGAAATCTTTCCAAGATGCACTTGAGGGCACGGGGAGGGGAGGGATGAAGTGAGAACTAAGCACACAGGCCCTATGCAAAAGGAAGCCTCTTTGTTCCCCGGTTTGGTCTCTGGCTCTGTTCTCCGAGCCGCTCTGAATTGGCCGGGTAACCTGGACGACTGGGCCTGTCTGCGCTTTTCCAGCAAACACTCCCAGCCTGTGGGAGCAGGGAGAGCGTGCAGGGTTTCCGGTACCTGGTACCGTTCACCTGTTCTAGGCTGGGACCCGGAAAGGGGGACCCCTGCAGCCCGTTCCCTCCGGAATATTATCGCTGCACCCATACACGACTCCATTTCTGAGGAGCGGATCCCATATTGCTTAGTGGGGTCGAGAAATGAAACAGGGTCCCAGCCCGGCTGGCGTGGCTCAGAGGTTGAGCATCTACCTATGAACCAGGAGGTCACCAGTTCAATTCTTGGTCAGATTCATGCCCAGGTTGTGGGCTCAATCCCCAGTGTGGAGTGTGCGGGGTCCCAGGGGTCTCCCCAAGCCTTTCCCCATCCAGGGAGGCCAAGAGAAGGAGATGGCCTCCAGCCGCAGCCAGGTGGTCCCAGGGTCACTCCGGATCCAGGTGAGCACGAGGAGCAGGTGATGGGTCTGAGGCTGACCTCCATCCACATGTCTTCCTTCCGTCCCCAGAAGACCTAGGGAACGCGTCTGCCCAGGGGGAAGAAATAGGTTGTGGAGAAGGACGTTTCTCAGAAGGCTCCACCCACCCACCAGCGTCCGACTGAGGACCACAGCTTGGTATTTGAAGTGTCCCTTCCTTTCCACCGCCTGCTTCCTGGGGGGCGGGGACATAGGTCTGTAACCAGCACTGAGATTGCTTCCTGGCTGGGGGTGGGGTGGGGGGCGCGGGGAGGGGCACAGGGGCTGCAGGCCAAGCCTCAGGCCTCCACCTGGGCGTCCTGGGGAAGGACAGCTGTCAGCGCTGTCACTCGGGGGACGAGGCTTTAGGTATCGGCCTCTGAGCGAGCCCCCGGGGGCTCGAGGTCCCCGCACAAGGCCTGGCCGCGCGTCCTTAGCCATCCCGTCCTTGCCCTTGGCTCACGGCCCCTTCGGACACTTCCCGGGACCACCCACCGTCCCCTTCATCATCGCTCAGAGTTTGTTTTTCTACTTGGATTTAGTCTCAGAGTAAACGCCATGGGCCTTCTGGCCCTCCCAAAAAAAAAAAAAAAAAAATCCCATTTCTGTGTAAAGTGGAAATTAGATTCTTAAATCTGCAGAGAAAGCTGTTTATCTTATAAATGTATTCTCTTTATTGGGCCACACATGTCCACGATGGAGAGATGAAAGGCAGCAGGGCCAGGCCATCGCTCCGCGTGACGACAGTCAGGCGCCCTCCCCTCCCCCCCCCCCCCCCCCCCCCCCCCCACACACACACTGGAACCTCCAGGCTGCGGCCTTATCTGTGCTCATCAGAGGTGCCCGGGCAGGGGCAACCAGAGCTGCCGGGGACCGTCCCCACCAGCTCCGCTCTGCTCCATCCCGTCCCTCCCTTCCTGTCTGACTGTCCGACAGCCCCGCGGTGTGTCACCAGGGTTTGTCGGAGGGAGACTTGGGGGCTGTGCCCACGTGCAGATCACGGGACACGAGGACCCGCAGGAATAGGGTGGCAAACGTCCACTCCTGCCCATTGGGCCTGGCTCGGGTTGAGCGTCGACCTATGAACCAGGAAGTTAGGGTTTGATTCCCGGTCAGGGCACAGGCCCGGGTTGGGGCTCCATCCCCAGTGGGAGGCGTACAGGAGGCAGCCGATCCCTGATCCTCTCTCATTGATGTTTCTCTCTATCTCCCGCTCCCTTCCTCTCTGAAATCAATAACAATATGTTTTAAAAGAAAAGGGTCCAGGGTTGTGTTCCCGGTGGGGGGCATGCACCTGGGTTGCAGGTTTGATCTTGGCCCCAGTCGGGGCTCGTGTGGAGGCATCCCGCCCATGTGTGTCTCACATGGATGTTCCTCCCTCTCTCTCCCTCCCTCCCTGCTCCCTTGCCTCCCACTCTCTCGGAGAAGCAATGGGAAGAATATCCCGGGTGAGGATTAAGGAGGTGAAAAGCCCCCACCCGCACACCTCTCTCCGGAGACAGCCTTCGGGCACCTAGTGCTGCTTGTAATCCCAGCTGAGAGCCGCCGCCGCCTGGTGGAAACAGGGCCCTTGACTGCGCACAGCGTGGCCGGGCTGGCTCACTGGTGGTTTACTGACCTCACGGTCCCAGCCTTGGAGGCCGAGGGTGGCCGGGAGGCCAGTGCCCGTGCTGAGGGTTGGGGCGGGCGGGCGGGCGGGCGGCAGGAGCGGGCATTGCCGCTGTTTAAACCTGCAGGGTGACTTGGACGGACGCCTGGCCATCGTTCTCCTGGGCTCTTGGGAAACTGGCGCCCGGGGGTGGAGGCCCTGCCGGCTGCATGCAGCATGCGACATGGGTTAGCCGTGGCACCGCTCACACTCTGGTGCCCGTGTACTCTCGTCCATGGCCCTCGTCGGTAGTTGGTAGCCTTTGCACATGCGTGTGGACGTCCCCAAACCTGGTGCTGGGCGGGGCGAGTTCCACATGTGGCGGAACCTGAGGAAAAGGATGCCGGGCAATCAGGCACTTAGAACAGCTCCCCGGGGATGAGAGGGGTCGGGAGCTCAGGGCTCCCGCGAGCCCTCAGGGGACTTTCCAGGGTGACGCGCTGTCGTGGGCAGTCTGAGGCAGAAAGGGTGCTCCAAGCAGAGCGTCTCCACGGAGCCTCAGAGCCAAGGGCGCTTGGCCGCGTCCCGCTCACGGCCCGCGGTCTGCAGGAGGGCAGCGATTTGCATTGCCATCGCTCGCGTGGGACAGGTCTTGTGTGTTCTGCTCTCCGCAGAGCCCAGGCCTGTCGTCACCCCAGAAGGTCCCCTTGTTCTCACGGTGGGTCTAGGTGAAGCTCCGAGGGAGGGCGGAGGCTGCAGCAAGCGAGGATCCCGCCAGCCTCGGTGCCCCAGGGCCTCGGGGTCTGTGAGGCCGTCAGCGCCCCACCACCCCCTCGGGCCTCGCCCTGACGTGTTCTCCAAACGCTCGATGTTTCCACAGTTTTATTTACTGTCATGGCCCGTCATTTCCGTGCGGCAGGCGGCCGCATGCACATCTCGCTCCGTCCTCTAACGGTTTGGGTTCCACAACGAGTAGCAGCCGGAGGGACGTGGGTACCGATGCGCTGCAGGCGGGTTTTCAAGCGCCGTGCTCCACGCTGACGGAGACTCACCACGTCTGCACGGGCCTGTGGATGCGTCTCTGTGCTCATCGCGGGCAGATTGTGGAACTGCGTTTCCAGGCTTCTCCCTCCCGCGAGGTCCCAGCAGCCACGGGCAGGAGCCTGCCAGGGCGAGAGGACCCTTTGGGTCATTTCCTTCCTGTCCCCGTTGTAGCCCTGGTCTGCACGCCTTTGGGGCTCGGCCGACACGCTTTCTATTTTCCGTTTGTTGCTTCTTCATCTCCCATGGCAGACGCTCCCGCCAGTCGCTCTTATAAATTAATCAGATCCAACCAAACACCACCATTGCTAAACTTTTGGGGGGAAAACTATATTTAATAGGAGCTAAGCAAGAGGCGAAATCCGACCAGCTGCTGACACAGCTGTTTCTGTTCTTGTTTAATTCAGTTCGATATAAAGGTACCATATGCTGCTTAAGACGATGATAGGAAAGATGAAATAATTTTGGAGAATAACAAGGAAATACATGAATTGTCAGCATTCTGTCAGATTTAAAGAACGAGACAGACAGGTGTGGTATCGACACGTTTGACTTTGCGTGGCGTTAGCAGTTTGGGTGCGAACAACTTTTGACGGGCGCTGAAGTGACGTGCCAACGTTTCCCCCGCTGCAGACCTCGGCGAGGAGGCGGGGAGAGCGGCCGGCGTGCAGCCGCCTGCGCTGCTGCGGGACCGGAGCCTGGGCTCGGCCATGAAGGACTGTCCGTACTGCGGGAAGACCTTCCGCACCTCACACCACCTGAAGGTGCACCTGAGGATACACACAGGTGAGCGCTGGGGGGCCGCCCTGTCCCCGGTCCCTGCTGTGGGAGTCACTCAGTCATGGTCTCCCGCGAGCCTGGGCACACACTGCTGTGTGCGTGGAACTGACCCCAAGGCCCTGGGCCCGGACTTCACCATCCCCCTCCCGAGCGACCCCCAGGTCTGTGTGCAGGCCCGGGGTGACCTGGACACTTGGTTGGTGGCCTCCTCCTGCTGCATTGAGGCCTGTCTGAACCTCGTACTGACGGGAGGCCTTTCGGGTGCAGGATGGCTTGCCTGTGGAGGTGCACCTTCCTCCTCAGGGGGAGCTGGGTTCCCCGAGGCTGTGCTTGGGATTGTGGGGGCTCCTCAGGCTGCCAGGACATGGGGACGGCCCCCCAGGGCCCCCACCGCAGGGCTGTCACAGGAGGGGAGACCTGGCCACGTGTCCCAGGATCCTGTCCGTTCATTAGATATGGATATGGGCCCCTGGGACGGCCCCCCAGGGACCATGGGGCAGGAGAGAGAGTGACAGCTTTGGGGGTCAAGCTCTCTTATGTATGAAAGGGGACGTCGCTGCTCCCCTGGCATCACCCGCCGGGGCTCCAGCCCGAACCTGAGGTGGGCCAGACGGGGGGCGTCGGAGGGAGGCTGGGTCTCCTGAGAACAAGGACTGACGGCTCTTAAGCAGATGGGGACAGGCCGCAGGCCTGAATGTGGCTCCCACTGCCCCTTCCGGCCGGTGCCTCCCCCGGCGCTGCCTTGCCCCTCCGTCCTGGTTCTTGCTTTTCTGCAAGTTGCTTGGACGTTGCCGACAGGAAAGAAAAATCTATCCGCGCTATGGACACCTCCATTTTCTTTGATTTTTCTCCTGACGCTTTATCTATCGGAGTCTGAGCTGCTCCAGAGGGTGGACAAATATGCCATCCATTTTCAGAAGTAATTGTGGTCTGCTTCCCAAGGAATCAATAAAGCTCAGGGCCCGGCAGGATGTTCGGTGGCGCGGGCCTCGGAGCAGCGGCGGCGAACGCCAAGCGCCCTCGCCTGCTGCCCCCAAACTCCCTGATGGGGGAGCCCCAAGGATAGCGGTGTGGGCCGGGCTGCGCTTCCTGCAGAACTGGGGGCCCATGGAGCGTGGCCTCTGGACGGCCCCTTTCAGCGAGCCCTCCCAGGCCAAGGGGGAGCGCCCGAAACCACAGCCAGGTTCCACTGAGGCCTGGCCCCTGGGACCCGGCCCAGCGGGCACTGTGGCTCCGTCCTCGGCTTCCTCCCACCCCTCCCCGTCCTCCTGTCCGTCCCTCCAGTGCAGGGGCCTGGTCCTGCTGTAGGACGTCCGTGCCCACAGACGCTCCGCCTAGAATGGTCTCCTTCCAGTGGCCACTGTGATCTCAGAGAGACCGGCCCCACTCCCCGTCCGAAACACCCCTCAGGCCCCGCTCCATTTTCTTCCTCAGCTCACACGGCCCACGAGGACCCTGTGCGGTGCAGTTGTTCGTAGATCGTGAGGCCGGCGATGCGTTCGTCTGTCTCATGGCTGTGATTTCTTGGTCCCCAGGGGCCACCCGTGCACCTGCCGCACCGCGGGTGCCCAGCGCCTGGTGGTCCCTGAGTGACCCGTCTCCTGCAGCCGTGCCTGGTGCTGGGGCCTTCCGCCAAGGGGACAGGGGCTGTGGGGACCCTGGTCAGATGGGAGAGGCGGGCTGAGCACCACACCATCGTGAACCACGCTTGGCAGCCGGCTGCGGGGCAGACCTGCCCAGGAGCGCAGTGAGGGCCTGACCCCGCCTGCGGGTCTCTGCACCCTTGGAGCGTGGAGCCAATGCCTCTTCTCGGTGACGGCTCCCCAGCTCAGACCCCTGGCTTCCCCACATCGCCCGAGGAGCACTTCCCTCCCAGGGGGAGCTGAGTCCCCGAGGCTGTGCAGTGGTTGGGGGGTCCCCATCCTGCCAGGACATGGGGACAGTCCCCCAGGGCCCCCCACGGGGCTGTCCCAGGAGGGGAGACCTGGCCACGTACCCCAGGGCTGGGTTCACCAGTGGCTGTGCCTCCCTCCGTGGCCTCGGCCCCCAGGGACTGTGGGGCAAGAGAGAGAGGGTCAGGGCCTCCCCGCCAGGAGCCTGCCCACCCCGTGGGAGACCCCCTTAGCTGCCCGCGGGTAAGAGATGCTCCCAGAACATTCCGGGAAGAGGACCGAGGCTGCCAGGAGGCCTTCCGGACCTGGACGGAAGCAGGTGGATGCTGCTGCTGACGTTTTAACGCGTGAGAAACATGAACGGTTTTCCCAAACTTCTGTTTTTCCCGCTTCACAAACTTCTTCTGAAATGTGTGACTCATAGTCCCTGGAGACGCGAGAGAAGCAAGGAGACCGGGCCGTGGGCAGAGGCATTCTGGGAAGCTCCCAGAATAAGGAAGAAAGTGAAAGACGCCATGGAAATGCCCCCCCCCCCCCCCCCCCCCCAGCAGCGTTTGCCGAGTGTAAAAGGCAGGATCGTATCCAGATGAAGATCAATTTCCTTTTTATCAAAGAACAAAGAAGGAGGGAAATGCTTACACGCATGTGTGGGAGCAGAGCGGACAGTGGTCTGTGTGCGATTCAGCACATCCGTGACGGCGGTGTGAGCATGCAGGCGACACGCACAAGGAACCAAAGCAAAACGGAGCGTTGGGTGGACACTGAACCCACGGCCCAGGGCGGGGTGTCCCCGGCCCCTCCCAGTTTCTGTGTTTTGAGGTGACGTCGCGCAGGATAGGAGTCTGTGAGAGAGAACACACGTGTCCCACAGTGCTGCCTTCTGAACTCCTCCCATCAGGGCCTGCAGGAGCGCGGGAGACAGTCAGTGTGTCGCCGACATGCTGTAACTGGGTGGGGTGGGAGGCGGCCCAGTGGTGGCCTTTTCTACCGTCCTTCCTCCCAAGAGTCTGGTGGGAAGACAGGGTGGGCGGAGGGGGACCCCTCCCGCGTCCTCCCTCCCCGACTCAGCGGCTGCCTGTCCCCCCACACCTCTTCGTTAGGCAGGTGAGGGGGGCCGCACCTCAGCTCGGCCGTGCCCCCGAGACCCGCACGGCTCCCTGCCGTGGAGGGAGCTGCCAGGGACCCTCGGGTCCAGGAGGCCGCCCCGAGTTGGCTCTGCCACACACCCCGGGGAGCCCGCGCTTCCCTCTTGTTTGACACGCCGTCCCGGGCTGATGAGAATCAGATCGGTTAGCTCAGTGGTCGGCAAACTGCGGCTCGTGAGCCACATGCGGCTCTTTGGCCCCTTGAGTGTGGCTCTTCCACAAAATACCACAGCCTGGGCGAGTCTAGAAGAAGAAGTGGCGTTAGAAGAAGTTTAAGCTTAAAAAATTCAGCTCTCAAAAGAAATTTCAGTCGTGCTGTTGATATTTGGCTCTGTTGATGATGATGAGTTTGCCGACCACGGGGCTAGCCTGCCAGCTTCTGCCGATTCCTCTTCCGGAAGGAGAGCGCGTATGTCGGGCTTGGTGGGGCCCTGCCACCTGCGTGATTATGAAAAAAAGGAAAAAAATACCCACTTGCCCCAAAGGAGAGGATTCTTTTCTTCCTTTTGTTCCGAGGTGAAATTTCATGGCTTCTGTGGATCCCCACAATGAGCCCAGAGCCCATTGTCTCTCCCCCCCCCCCCCCGCCCCGTCCTCTCTCCCTGCCCTAAGGACGTCCCAAACTTTTGTGGAAAATAATTGGCGGGGCTTAAATTTCCTCAGAAGTTGCGGCGGTAAGGTGACGGCGTAACTTTCCCCGCAAACCCTAAGCAGGGAGATACCCATTAGTGGAATTAACCGCGGTTCCTAGGCAGGAGCCGGCGCCGTACAGTGGGCACGGCTAATGAACGCTGCAGCGGCGATATTTCATCAGACAAATTAATGCTCACGTTTAATGGGGAAGTCGCCTAATGAATCTGGGCTCCAGTGACAGCAATTAGAGACACAGATTGTCCCCTTCTGGACAAGCCACTGTTTAGCACGAAGCAGCTGTGTGAGAAGTCTCCAGGTTTACAACGTATAGATGCTTTGGGGGAATTAGCGCACAATTTATATTTATGGACTGGAGCTGCCGCGGGAAGGCGCCGCCGCATTTGTCTCTCCCAGTGTTCGCTAAGTAAGGACGGGGAGGAAGGCTGAGTAAATAGTGAGGAGACGCTGCCGATGACGCGGGAAACCGTCCGCACTTCGATGTCAAACCCAGAGCCCTTAGCGACAGCCGGCAGAGCGAACAGGAATCAGCAAGGACACGCGGGAAGCGCGAGGCCCTTCTCAAAAGCCTGAGGAAGGGGTGTCCGCGGAGACCCGTTGGGACCCACCTGTGGTTTTGGGAACTTGCTCCTCCGGCTTATCCAGCGCAACGTGGAGGCTCAGAATGATGAAAGCTATGGCCGTGCAGAAATAGGTATGGTGGCCCGGCCAGCATGGCTCAGTGGCTGAGCGTCCACTTAGGAACCAGGTGGTCATGGTTCGATTCCCGGTCAGGGCTCATGCCCGGGCTGTGGGCTCCATTCCCAGGAGGCGTGCAGGAGGCAGCTGATCCATGACTCTCTCATCATTATGTTTCTATCTTCCCCCTTCTCCCTTCCTCTCTGAAGTCAATAAAAATATATTAAAAAAAAAAAAAAAGAAAATAGGTGGGATGAACGAATAAAACCAGGTGGCCATATACAGGGAGTCCCCCCAAAACGTACACACACTTCAACAACTGATAGTCCCGTTTTGGAAATGAAATGTATTTCAATAAACACTGCCTTTATGATGATCCTAAGTGTGTGGCTACATTTTAGGGGGACACCCCCTATTTCCATAGCTTCTTTTACAGTGACCTGTGGACGTGCCGATGCTCCCCCAAAGCTGAGCATGCAGCTCGGCCCCAAGGCGGCGGGAGCTGGTTTTACTATAAAATGGTTCCAGTGATTTCTTTTCCTCTTCATGGAATTTATGGGGGGGACCCTGGCTAAGGAAAGTACACAGTTTTCAGGTGCACAACCCCACTTCACACATCCGCACCCTGACGTTAGCAGGGGTGGAACGTTTGTGCTGCCGAGGGCCGTTTGCACATTTATAACATCATTCATGAGACACACAGGGTTATCAGCTTAGAACAGTGATGGGCAACCTTTTGAGCTTGGTGTGTCAAACTTCGCCAAAAAACTGAGCATAACTCGGGTAGTGTGTCACTTTGAGGAAAAAACTAACTCCAAGACTCTAGTCGCAAATGTTTCATCCTCAGGAGCAGCAAATGTTTCATCCTCGGCATGCGGCCGCGTGTCATCAGAAATGGCTACGCGTGTCAGTGCTGACATGCGTGTCATAGGTTCTCCATCACTGGCTTAGAGTCTACCCACAGGTTGAGAATCGCGACCCACAGGTTGAGAACCGCTGCTGTAGAGCCTAAGACCATTGGAAAACAGATATTTACCTTACGATTCATTAACAGTAACAAAATTACAGTTATGAAGTAGCAACGAAAATAGTTTTATGGTTGGGGGTCACCACAACATGAGGAACTGTATTAAAGGGTTGTGGCATTAGAAAGGTTGAGAACCACTGTCTTAGACATTCGCCTGCTCTATCTGGTCAAACACCTAATGACCTCGCCACCTGGGCCTTGGCAGGGCCAGACCCCATGACTTCGAGGGCCTCATAGGGCCCGTGGGCCGGATGTCCCACCCTGCTTCTGCCCATTGAGGTGAGGAGCTGCTGATGGCTTTGTGATGCCGGTTCCAGCTACACTCTCTTTTCTAGAAAGGCAGTGTCTGGGCCCAGCCTCATTTCCTTGAAAGGTTTGGGGAGGTTCCTGGGAAAGGTCACCGGTGCCCTGACCTGCTTCATTGGATGGGGAACTGGCTCAGCACCGGCCCCCTCCCCCAGGTGCAGCCTTCTGAAGGGCCGCCGGGGCCGGACCCAGCCGGCGGAGGAGGCTCCGTGGCCCCTCACGTTTGGGGACGTGTTTAAGCAGGTGCTAGCATTTAAAAACCAGGATACTGCACGTAGGAAACGAGTGTGGCTTTGCCTAGGGCCGTGGTCGGCAAACCGTGGCTCGAGAGCCACATGCGGCTCTTTGGCCCCTTGAGTGTGGCTCTCCCACAAAATACCACGGCCTGGGCGAGTCTATTTTGAAGAAGTGGCGTTAGAAGAAGTTTAAGTTTAAAAAATTTGGCTCTCAAAAGAAATTTCAATCGTTGTGCTGTTGATATTTGGCTCTGTTGACTAATGAGTTTGCCGACCACTGGCCTAGAGTGTCAGCGGTCGCCGTGTCCACAGCTGTTTGGACCTGAGTGGCGGCCGCCCTGTGGGAGAGGCGTGGGGTCTGCCTGTAGTTTCCTGCAGCCCGAGGTAAGCCTGGCTGGGAAGGCCCCTGAGAGGGAGGCTCCCACACCAGGCGGATGCAGAGACAGCGTCCCAGACATCACGGTCCCAGGTGCCCTGAGAAGCTGGGGCAGCCTGAGTGGTCCCCCCGCGGGTTTGGACTCACGTAAGGCCTAAGTGGCCAATCACTCAGCTAGACGGCGCTGCTGGCCGGGTCTGGGCGGCCGGTGCCACGAGGCTGCATAAGGAACACCTTTCCAAGTCTCAGGCAGAATCTGCTGGGCAGGGAGGGGCTGGGCGGCTGCTGGCTTGCTCCTGGGCAGATGCCCAAGGCGTTGGCACCAGCCCCCATCAGGCTGCAGCAAGTGGCCAGGTGGGTGGCGCGGACTGGGCAGTAGCTCTCAGCACAGGTGGGCTGGCATTTGTCCGTTGGCCAAATGGAAGAGGTGTGTGTGTGTGTGTGTGCGCGCGCATGTGTGTGTGTCTGTGTTACATGATGGCTGTGCATGTGTGTGCATGTGTTATATGATGTATGGTTTTTGTGTGTGTGTGCATACATGTGTGTATGGTATATGGAATGTGTGTGGTGTATGATGTGTGCATGTGTGTGTGTGCGCATGCACACGTGTGCACAGGCATCTCTGGGTATATGTGGCGGGGTATGCACAAGCGTCTCTGGGTGTATGTGTGTGTGTGTGTGTGTGCACAGGCATCTCTGGGTGTATGTGTGTTCACAGGCATCTCTGGGTGTATGTGGGTGTGTGTGCACAGGCGTCTCTGGGTGTATGTGAGTATGTGTGCGTACAGGTGTCTCTGGGTGTGTGTGTATGTGCACAGGCGTCTGGGTATATGTGGGGGGTGTGCACACAGGCATCTCTAGGTGTATGTGGGTGTGTGTGAGTGTGCACAGGCATCTTGGTGTATGTGGGGTGTGCACACAGGCGTCTCTGGTGTATGTGTGTGAGTGTGAGTGCACAGGCGTCTCTGTGTGTGTGTGTGCGCAGGCGTCTCTGGGTGTATGTGGGGTGTGTGTGCACAGGTGTCTCTGGGTGTGTGTTTTTGTGCGCACAGGTGTCTCTGGGTGTATGCGAGTGCACACAGGCATCTCTGGGTTTCAGAGCTGACATGAGACCTCCAAGAACACAAGCTCCAACTTCCCACACCAGAGGTTGAGGAGGCACAGGTCCCGACATGGGAGTCGTGTGCCCAGGGGAGCAGACCGTAGCTCCGGGGCCCTGGTCCCAGCCCTGACTCTCAGTGCCTCCTGGTGCAGAGGTGCAGGGGACTTCCCTGCTCAGCCGCCCACGTCCCCCCCCAAAAGGCCACTTCCCGGGAGCGGGCACCTGGTTTCCGCGCTCAGGCTGTGTGTGGTGGGCCAACAGCAGGATTTCTGGACGTGGAGGTGGCATTAGTGTCGGAAGTTTGTAAAACTCCTCAGCTCCACTCTGGTTTTTCAAAGCGTACACTTTCCCTGTCTGCGTCAGGACCACTCAGGACCCCGGAGAAATGCCCCCTCGGGCCCCACCCCTGACCTAGGGCATCAGGACCACAGCTCCTGTGTGCGTCCCCTGGAAATGCGCCCACAAGGCCCCGTGCACCCCGCCCAGGCCTGCGGGCACGGTCCACACCCTACCTCGGCAGCTCCCGCCACGGAGGCCCGGCGCTGCCTGCAAACCCTGTGGGATGAGTGATTAAGAGGCACCTAATCACCCCAGGTGTGCTCTGCAGTGCAGCCTTTGCCTCACCCAGCCCTGGTGCCCACTGACCCACAGCCAGATCCCGAGTCCTTGTCAGGCCCCATTGCCTGGGTTCCACTGGCCGCCGACCCCCAGGCGGCCCAGCTCCGTCCCACAGAGGCGTCCCGGTCTCCGGTGAGTTGTCCAGAGAGCGGCGGCGACATGAACCAGGACCTCCCATGGGACCGAGGCGGGAAGTGAGGTGGCGTCTGGAGCCCTGTGTCCCTTTCTTTTTTTTAAATATATTTTATTGATTTTTTTACAGAGAGGAAGGGAGAGGGATAGAGAGCTAGAAACATCGATGAGAGAGAAACATCCATCAGCTGCCTCCTGCACACTCCCTACTGGGGATGTGCCTGCAACCAAGGTACATGCCCTTGACCGGAATCGAACCCGGGACCCTTCAGTCCACAGGCCGACGCTCTAGCCACTGAGCCAAACCGGTCAGGGCAGCCCTGTGTCCCTTTCCTCTGAGGGTGGCGTCTTCCTCTCGGTCCTTGGCAGGGTCCAGCCAGAGCCCTGGGACCTTCCTACATGGAGACCCTCCCAGACCCACGGGCATCTCGAGCTGCCCGGGAGCCCCGCAGCTACTGAGCGGGGGGCACATGGCAGCGCGCGGACGAGGCCGGCACTGGGTCTGGGGGTGACGGGGAGTCCCCTGCCCAGAACCAGGCTGGTTCTTCTTGGCGGCCTAGTCCTCCCTTCAGCAACTGTGTCACCCAATGCCCACGCCGGAGGATAGGGGTCGCGGCATCAGCCCAGCCCGGCAGGCACCGGTGACCTCGTCCGGTTCACGCTGTACGAGGGCAGGTAGGGACATGGACCCTCAGAGAGATCACGTGGGTGCGGACAGGCGTGCTGGGTGGGAGCAGCTCCCAAGGACCGTCACGGTTGCTTTCCCCGTGGACAGCTTCTCCATCCCCGAGTCTGGGGAAGATCTGGGTGGGCTCCGGAGTCCTTGGGCGGCATTTATTTATTTTTATTTTTTAAAAATATATCTTATTGATTTTTACAGAGAGAAAGGGAAAGGGATAGAGAGTTAGAAACATCGATCAGCTGCCTCCTGCACACCCCCTTCTGGGGATGTGTCCGCAACCAAGGTACACGCCCATGACCGGAATCGAACCCGGGACCCTTCAGTCCACAGGCCGACGCTCTATCCACTGATTTAAACCCGCGTGTGCGTCGCCTCCTGTCCCCTCGGGCTCACGGTGCACCTGGTCCAAGTCCTACGTGCCCGTGTCTCTTCCGTGGAGGCAAGAACAATAGAAGTTGGGTGTTGAATTGAAATAAATATTTAATTCGTGAAAATGGCCTTATATGTTTTAAAACGCCCCTTAACGCGATTTTTATTCTCTCGAAAGCGCTTATTACAGGTAAATTACGCATTTTACTGCCGCAGCGTTAGGTTCTCCATTAGAACAAATTTAAGGCCCTGCGAAGACCAGTAGATAACGTTAATTTCAAATACAGAAGCTAAATATATTTTGCCCCTTTTTATTACTCGTTTTCTTTTAAGGTTTATTGACTGCTTTTTGTCTTAACTATACGTCTTTACGTGCCGCCGCCGTAATGCACGGTAATGGCATTAATATTTTAGGGAATCGGTATTTATGGATCTTTATTTGGAAACAATGCCGTGGGCCTGCCGCTCTCCTAGCCCTGGAAGGGTGCCCTCCCGATAATGATGAATTGCCCGTGCTGTGTGCCATTTGCTAATTATATCCATGATTTACTGCGGAGCGAGACTTAAATCATTCATTTCAGTCTTGCGTAACAGGGCCATAAAATTTTTAGGTTTAAAAATGGTTTCCATGTGTATAATTTAAACAAATTTCAGAGCTATTGTATACACAAAATACTGCACCCAGCCATTTGTTACGTATGCCGTCTTCCTAAACTTCTACTCTTAATGATCACTGTGGTTGGAATTATTATGCTTAATTTTCATAATCATAGCTTTTAAATCTATAGCCGTTTCCACACGTTAGATGAAGAAAGAGATAGCTAATTGTGTGTGGATAGTATGTCATTCCTGAGTAGTCCCAAATGGTACGAAATCGTTAAAAAGGCTGAAAAGCACGAATTATTCTTCTATTAACGAGCAGTTGTTCTCCGACTAATTATTAGTTGGCGCTGCTTTGTGTCCAAGAACAAGCGCTGCTCCTTCTAGCCTCACGCGCAGCAAAGTGAGATAAACTCTCTCTCTCTCTCTTTCTCTCTCTCTCTCTCTCTCTCTCTCTCCCCCCCCCCCCCGTGCCCACGCCTGGCAGGTGAGAAGCCCTACAAGTGTCCGCACTGTGACTACGCCGGCACCCAGTCCGCCTCCTTGAAGTACCACTTGGAGCGGCATCACCGGGAGCGACAGAATGGGGCGGGGCCCCTGTCCGGCCAGCCGGCGAGCCAGGACCCCCGGGACGAGCCGTCGGGCAAAGCCACGCTGTTCCTCAGGCCCGACATCCTGAGGGGCGCCTTCAAGGGCCTCCCCGGGATGGACTTCCGAGGGGGGCCTGCCGCCCAGCCGTGGCCGGCCGGAGCGCTCTCCTCTGGGGACCACCCCGGCCAGGCTGGCGGAGTGTCTTCCTCAGAGCCTCCGTCAGACGCCCTGAAAGGCACCGACCTTCCCGCCAAAGGCGCCCACTTCTCAGACGTTGGAAGAGCCTACCAGAGCCTCTCGGGCAATGGCGTGAGCTTCCAGGGGTCCCTGCAGGCGTTCATGGACAGCTTCGTCCTCAGCTCCCTGCGGAAGGAGAAGGGCGCCAAGGACAAGGCCCCGCCGGACCCTCCCTCCGCAAGAGCCCACGGAGCGGACAGCGGCGGCGAGGACAGAGGCGGCGGGAAGGCGCCCCCGAGGAAGTCAGAGAAGTCTCAGTATGAGCCTCTGGACCTGTCGGTGAGGCCCGACGCCCCCGCCCTGCCCGGCTCCCAGGTGACGGTGCGGGACAGCGTGGCGTGGCACGGCTGCTTGTTCTGCGCATTCACCACGTCCTCCGTGGAGCTCATGGCCCTCCACCTGCAGGCCAACCACTTGGGCAGAGCGAAGCGCAGGGACCCCGCCGCGGGGTTGGCCATCCACAGCAAGGAGCAGGGGCGGGAGGCCAGCAAGGAGATGGCACTGGCCACCCTGATGGGGCCTCTGGACTCTGCTTCTGAGAAGATGGCCCCAGGACAGGCCACGGAGACTCTGGGGGAGCCGAAGAGTGGCCCGTGGCCTGGCCACGTGGACCCCGCGTTCTGTAACTTCCCGTCAGACTTCTACAAGCAGTTCGGCGTGTACCCCGGCACGGTGAGCTCGGGAGCCGCCAGTTCCTGCCCCAACAAGGGGCCTGAGGGCAAGGGCCCCCTGGAAGATGATGCCCCGATCGTGATCCCCGACACCGCGGACAAGAACATGGCTGACGGCCTGTCCGACGGCGCCTCCTCCGAGGACATGGACTCCACCAAGGGGGACGATGAGGACGAGGAGGTCGACACGGAGCCCGAGGTGGCGAGGAAGCCGCCCGCGGCCCTCAGCAAGGACAGCAGCGGCGACGGTGGGGACAGCCTGCTGCCCACGGGCGCCCCGAAGCCTGTCCAGGGACTGGCGTCACCCCTGCCCCAGGGGTCGGAGAAGGCGTGGCACAGCCCGGGCCTCCTCCCGGCCCAGGACCCCGCCGCGGGCCTGTCCCGGCCGGAGCGCGGGCCCCCTGGCCTGGAGAAGCCGATGAACATGCTGTCGGTCCTCAGGGCCTACAGCGCGGAGGGCCTGGCCGCCTTCAACGGACTTGCCGGGGGCGGCTGGCTCAGGATGCATCAAGAGGCCGGACGTGTGCGGTAAGTTCTAGAACCCTCCCCCGGGGTTCCTTTCCCAGCAAGGCGAGCTGAGTGTGCACTTGGTAAGCACGGGCAGGGTAGACTTATTGACTCACTCGCGGATTTTGAATGGAACATCCAAGGTCGTCCCCCCGCCCCCTGCCCCCATACTGGAGGTGCCGCATGGACAGTCATGGAGGTCTGTCACGTGCAAGCCCACATGCCTGGGCTCCCGTTCGCATGGTGGGGCCCTGGGCAGGGGGTGGGTCTCCCAGGGGGAGGGACCCGTCTTTAACCCCTGGAGGGGAAAGGGTATGTAAAGGGGAAAGAGACGTGGCAACTTGCAAACTCTGCAGCATTCACTGACGCCTTAGATGCCCGAGACAGTGCCCCTGCTGTGCTCAGCCAAACCGCTCTCCTCGCTTTCCTCTTGCGCACGCGAGGCTGCTGAGCGCCTCACACTGACCCCGAGGCGGGGAGCCAGTGACCCTGTCTCCACACAGGGAGGGGGCCGCGGGCCGTTTGCGCCTCACCTTGAGTGGCAGGGACCGTGCCCCGGGCCTTCTGTCCTGCTGCTGCCTTCTGTCCGTCTGTCTCTTCACCTGTCCGTCTGTTGTCCTAGCGAGAAATGCGCAGCCCCAGTCGCCAGTGTTGTGACTCCGTGTGTCTCGGGCCCACGTCTGTCTGCTCTGCTTAGCAAACCGGCGCTTCTTTGCCTCCTCAGAGAACACGGCTCCCCCGGGGGTTCCCAAGCTTAGAACGTGGCCTAGAGTGGGCTCTGGTGGCTGGGAGGCACGGGGAGGGTCCAGTCCTTCTCTTGGGGCTCAGGTGGTCTCGCTGGGAAGCCTCTCGCGGAACAGACACTCAGCCCCACATAACCTCTCCAGAGAGGGATGGCGGGTGCCTTCCATCTTCAGTCTGTGACCGGGTTTTTGTGACTTACTTCACTTGTTGAAAAAGGAAGGGAGGGAGGGAGGGAGGGAGGGAGGGAGGGAGGGAGGGAGGGAGGGAAGGAGAGGGAGAAAGGAAGGGAGGGAAGGAGGGAGAGGGAGAAAGGAAGGGAGGGAGGGAGGGAGGAAAAGAGGGAGGGAAGGAGGGAAGGAGGGAGGAAGGAAAAGAGGGAGGAAGGCAGGAGGGAAAGGAGAGAGGGAGGGAGGGAGGGAAGGGAGGGAGGAAGAAGGGAGGAAGGAAAGAAAAAGGAAGGAAGGGAAGGAGGGAGGAAAGAAGAAAGGAAGGGAGGGAGGGAGGCAGGCAGGCAGGCAGGCGGGCGTATTTTGTAACCTCTGAATCTGACGTCCTTGCACACACACGGGTTCAGGAAGCTGGATTGGTTCATACCTGAGGTGGACATGTATTCCCTCTCCTTCCTAATTCACGAGGAGCTGTACCAGCAGTCAGAGATACTTTTTGAATTCTCAGAAACCACTAATGGCTTCCTGACAGCCCCCCAATGTTGACAGTCCCTTGTGCTGAGTGGTCCGCGGCCCGTCCCTGGCCACACACAGTCCCTTCCTTTGGAAGCTGTTAAAGCGTGTGTAAAAGGAGCAGGAAAGGGTGTGGCCAGTCCAGCCACCCACCCCCCCCCCCTTTTCTTCTGGGGAGCAGGGCATGGGTGGGTGGACGTCTTTCTTCAGTTGTTGTTTTACGTGTGTGAGGGGCGGCCTCTGTTTGACTGTTGTTTGGGGGTGTTTCTTTAAGTCTATTTCCAGTGCTTTCAGATCCCTAAGTAGGACCCTGGTTCCTGCCAGGAATCCAGGCATCAGAAAAGATCAAAACCCGGCGCGCTCGCGAGCTCTTTATTATTGAAATGAGCTCATATTACCCCATTAATTTCCCATCCTCCTATTCGTGCGGGAGGAAGCCGGGCCTGGGAGCAGGCCTGCCCTGCAAGGGTGGGGAGGCCCTGCGCCCGCTCCATCTCCTGAGCCCTTTCCCTCTGAGCTGAGCTCCCAGGCACTGCTCGCCCCCGCCCGCCCCCGCCCCCCAAACAGCAGCTCGCCACGCCCCCACGGTTCCTGGGAACTTGTGCACCTTTGCCTGGTCACCCCTTGGGCCCTTGGGCAGCAGCATCTGGGTCCCAAGTTATAGTTTCTCTCCAAGAGGAGCATGAAGGCAGCGCGGGAGGGGTTTTTGTGAATGACTTCACTTGTGGAAAAAAAGGAGGAAGGGAGCGGGGAGGGAGGAGGAGGAAGAAGGGAAGAGAGAGGAAGGAGGGAGGAGAGAGGAAGGAGGGAGGAGGAAGGAGGAAGAAAGGAGGAAGGAAGGAGGAGGAAGAGGGGAGGAGAGAGGAAGGAGGGAAGAGGTAAGAAGAAGGAGGTAAGAGGGAGGGCGGAAGGAAGCAGGGAGGAGGGCAGAAGGAGGTAAGAGGGAAGGAGGAAGGAAGAAGGAGGGAGGTGGAAGGAAGCAGGGAGGAGGGAGGAAGGAGGTAAGAGGGAGGCAGAAGGAAGCAGGGAGGAGGGAGGAAGAAGGTAAGAGGGAGGAAGGAGGGAGGAGGGTGGAAGGAGGAAGGAGGAAGGAAGGAGGAGGAAGAAGGGAAGAGGGAGTAAGGAGGAGAGAGGAAGGAGGGAAGAGGTAAGAAGGAGGAAGGAGGTAAGAGGGAGGGCAGAAGGAAGCAGGGAGGAGGGAGGAAGGAGGAAGGAGGGAGGCGGAAGGAAGCAGGGAGTATTTTTAACCCCTGGGTCTGGTGCTCCTTGTACACACAGGACTCCCCAGGTGAGGCCTGACCCCCCTGCTCCACCTGCACTCGGGGCGAGAAGCCAGCGCGAACCTCCCTGGTTTCTGGGAGCCCAGCGCCGGGGTTCCTTTGACCTGTTCCCTCCCCCTCCTCCCGCTGGGAAGCGGCCCAGGTGGGCCCCAGGGCCAGGTGGAGACCTGCCCTCGTGCTCTGGAGGGGCCTGACCCTGACCCTGTGCTCAGCCCCTCCCATACCCCTCCCCACGCCCAGGAGGGCCAGGCCTGCGCACCCCTCTGCATGTCTGGCCGGAAACGTAGATCCGCTGTCCGCTGGGCCCCCCACAGTCTAGCACACTCTGCTCACATCACAGGGAGCACACACAATAGTTAAACGTTTTACACCCCGTGGGCGTCACTTTGGAAGAGGAGAGCCTGATGTTGGCTCGGGAATCAAATATTCCCACGTCTCCCCCTCCTGCCCCTTCTGCCCAGGGGCTGGCCTCCCGTGTGGTGCGGTGGGGGCCCGGGATGGCGGCTGCAGGGCCTGGTCTCAGAGCCCTGCTGTGTTCCAGGCCCGCGGGGCCTGCACCCTCCTGTGGGCTGGCCTGCCCAGAGCCTGGGTGGAGCACACCCTCCCCCTCCTTCTCTGTGGACTTGCTCGCTCCCAGATGGGGTGCCCGCTCCCCGTGTGGTCCAGGGCCTGGTGCTGGATCCCCGTAGGGGACCCCGTGGCTTGTCCTGAAGGCCAAGGGCAATCTCGTGAGTTAGCGCGTATCACTGTCCATCCGCCTGCGCTGCCCTGCTGGCTGCTGGGCTCTGGCGGGGCGAAGCGTGGATGCTGTCTCCAGGCGCCCCCAGAGACCAGCAGCCCTGGGCAGGCGCTCCCCATCCCCCCCTGAGCCCAGTGCTCTGTGTGCGGAGTGTGGGTGCCGGGACAGCCTCTGAAGGGCAGCCCCCTCCCTGTGCTCCCCCTTCCTGGCCCCCACCCCCTCTTCCTCCTCCTTTGCATGGACCAGAATGCCTGAGCCTGAGGGCGTGCGCCCAGAGGCTGGCAGAGCTGTGGTGTGAACCTGCTGTATTTGCCAGACGGTCTGCTCCCCGTTTCAGAACAAACACATGGATGGTGTCTGAGTCGGCAGACGCGGTGACCTTTAGCCTTGTTTATGTTCCGTCCCTTTTGCCGCAGAGCGTTGGCTCCAAACGCTACCGTCTGAGTCAGCAGTGCCTCCGAGGGGTCTGGACGCCTTCCTCTGTCGTCCTGTCCAAGTTCCCCTCGGATCCCACAGGAGCTGCTGTCCAGGACCGACCCAGGGAGCAGCAGAGCTCTTTGGTTCAACCCACATGCACACACGTGTGAACACACACACACACACACACACAAGCACACATGCAGACATGTGAACACATGCATAAGCGCACACACGTGTGTGCATAGATCCACACACTGGTGCATGCACGTACTTGCACGCACATGTGCACACACTGACATGCACACATACTGACACATGCACACACACACTGGCATACACTCACGCATTCACACACACTCATACTCACTTACTCACATGCACACACACACTGGCATACACTGGCATTCACACACTCATACACTCACTTACTCATTCACACACACTCATACCTGCTCACTTATACCTGCACATGCACACACACACTGGCATACACTCACGCATTCACACACACTCATACCTGCTCACTTACTCACATGCACACACACACTGGCATACACTCACGCATTCACACACACTCATACCTGCTCACTTACTCACATGCACACACACACTGGCATACACTCACGCATTCACACACACTCATACCTGCTCACTTACTCAAATGCACACACACACTGGCATACACTCACGCATTCACACACACTCATACCTGCTCACTTACTCACATGCACACACACACTGGCATACACTCACGCATTCACACACACTCATACCTGCTCACTTACTCACATGCACTCACACTCACACACTTCCCTCCCCGGCAGGACTCTGGGGTTCGGGGGAGGACGAGAATGCTAAAAGGGTGGCCAGAACAGACACCCTCTCCGGGGACAGGCAGACCCCCATGGGCCCAGCCACCCTATGGGCCAGGGGCGTGTGACCCCCGTCGCTGTCCTGAGTGGGGCGGGGATCCCCAGCTGAGCTCCCGCGGTGGCACCTCCGTCCTCGGTGCTGGACCGAAGGCCTGGTGGCCCGACGGCTGCCGGGACTCGCCATACCTAGCCGCCGAGTCAGGTCCTCCCTTCCCATGTCCCGCTGCTGTGTGCAAAGCCCGCTCCCACACGCCGTCACCTCCTACCGCGCGCTGACCGCCTAGCCGCCCGCCTGCTCTAACCTCCTGCTGTTCTTGCTGTGGGAGACGGGCGGGCAGGGGGGGCGTCTTCCACACACTGCTCTGTGGTCCTCGTCCCCCGAGAGTCAGGGCCGTGCCGCCCTCGCTGTCAGACTCCTCTGGCTCCGGCGCCGGACTGTCTAATGACTGTGACGTTTTCTTGCAGGTAAGTGATCCCCGTTCTAGCCGGTCCAGCTGGACGGGCCCTGGCGTGTCCGCGCTGCCCCGCCGGCAGCTCCCGCCCCGTCCCTCGCGCAGGTCAGGAGGAGAAAGACTGCACGCTTGTGCGCTGAGCAGATAGTCGCTGTTGGCATGGGTGTGTGTGCCCGAGGCGCACCCCCATGGCACGTACACCCAGAGGCGGGAGGCGGAGATACCGCCCCACGTGTCCCTGCGCTCCTCCGATCTCCACGGCTGAGTGATGTGCGCAGGGCGAGCACTCCCTCCCGCTGTGCCTCCCGGTGCTCCCAGTCCCCCATTCCTCCCCCACGCCCCCGTGAAAGGCCTGCCTTGGGGGCGGGGCTGCGGTCCCTCCCCAGCGGCCCTGACGTGGTCCCGTGTCCTGTACTTGTGACGCATACAGAGTGCAGTGGTCCCCTCTCCCTAGTGTGTACGCGGTCACGTTGCTAGTGTGACCTGGTGTCAGGTCCTGGCGTTCCCGGGAGCCCATGCTGGTCAGACCCAGGATGGCACCTCCTCACCCACGGCTGACAAGCAGGAGCTGAGGCCCCACGTGCAGAGGCGGGCGGGGGGTGGGGGGTGGGTCACGTGCCAGGGGTCACTTCCTGGGACCGGGTGTGCTCGGGTAATTAGGAGATGCGCGGAGGTGTCCCGGGGACGAAGGCGTGTGCCCGCTAATCCCTGTCGCTTCTGAGTCGGTGCGAGACATGAAGTGTGCTGTGCACCGTGTGAGCAGCGAGGTCCCGTGCGGATGGAATGTAAAACGATGCTGAAATGCCCCGGTCCCTTGTCTTGCTGTTGCTAATAAAAGCTGTGACACAGCAGTGCCACTTCGAGTTCTTGTGTTCATTCTCTTCGTGACACCGCCCCCCACGCCCCTCGAGTCCTGCCTGTGGGTGGGAGCCCCCAGAGGACCCCCTGGGGCGCTGCAGTTCTGGGGCTGTTCACTGGGCAACGGTCACATTCCTGTCATCTTTAGGGCGCCCCGCTGGTACTGATTCACAAATGCGCAAATGTACAGGGACCTCCCAGTTTGGGGGTGACTATGGCAGGTGGGGAGAGCCAGACAACAGGGGCGCACGTCCCTGTTCAAGGGGTGTTCCCGCATCTGGACCCCCACGCCTCTCGGGGCCTGTGGGTGGGGAAGCTGAGGCACAGAGCATGCGGGCTGCCTGGGAGGTGGGCGGAATGTCAGGAGACACCCCTGCACCCCCCTTGCCTCCCCCCATGCCTCCTATGCGTCTGTGCCTCCTGGTGGCTCTGTGAGGCTGCGTCACCCCCAGGGCCCCATGGCTTCCCTGTGAGGAGCTGCCTGGGGCTCCCTCTCCTGAGGCCCATGCCCCGTTTGGTTTAAGAAGCCACATTCTCAGCTACCAAGGAGGGGGCGCCCCACCCCTCTATTCAGAGGAGCCCTACCTGTTTGGACTCAGACTTGGGGTCACCACAAGCATCACCCGTTGGATGGATCTGCCCTCAGCCGTCCAGCCTAGACGCGTCCTTGCCAAGCGGGGAGGGCTCACTGGCCCGGGGGATGGGGCTCCTTTGTAGATGGGGGTGCAGGTTCAAGGGGGTGACTGTACCCTGAGATGGCCCAGGCCGAGGAAGAGAAGGGACAGAGTCTTCAAATCCACGTTTCGTCACAGGTGCTGGGAAGTAGGTTGGCTCTAATAAAATGCAGATGCTCTAAGAGCCTACAGGAAGCTAAACTTCAGGAGGGCCCGGCCGGCGTGGCTCAGTGGTGGAGCATCTACCTAGGAACCAGGAGGTCATAGTTCGATTCCCCGTCAGGGCACATGCCCGGGCTGTGGACTCGATCCCCAAGAGGAGGCGTGCAGGAGGCAGCCAATGCATGATTCTCTCTCATCATTGATGTTTCTCTCTCCCTCCCTCTCCTTCCTCTCTGACATCAGTAAAAAAGTAAATGAAAAAACTCCGGGAGGGGATCATCGCTGGTGTGGTTGCCTTTCCTCCCAGAAACGTCATGGTGGCCACGTTAACTGCCCGACGGCGCGGTGCCCACTGCTCTGTGCCCAAGCCCGTCAGGGGCTCTGCCCTGCTCCTTCCTTGCAGAAATCCCCGTCCTGCCTGGGCACGGCAGCCCTGGAGGAGTCCCCCCTCTGCTGGGGGCGGCCCAGACCCCCCCATCTCAGCCCCAAGGCTCCCAGACTACGTTTTCTTCCTGAACTTGGCTGTTGTCAGATTAATAGGATATGCTTCCCTGGATCCACGTCCAGGGAGAAAGGTAGCCACGTGAGGAAAGCAAATTTGCAATCAATTTAACAAATTATTGCTCTTTTATAGGATGGGCAGGTGGGGGGTGGAGGGGTGCTTGCAGGCGGCAAGGATAAGCCCGGCTGAGGTGCCTGCCCCGGGCAGGGCTGCAGGGGTGATGGGGTTCACACACGGTGTGTGGGCCCTTCCTTGTCGAGGGGAGCCCACTCATCCTCGGTTTCCTAGGACCCCCAGTACCAGCCCCAAGTGGGCACCCCCACCCGCGGCATTGGCGCCAGGTGAGTGTGACCCGGTAGTCCCTCCTCACCCTCAGGGAACAAGGTGAGTGTGAGAGAGCGACTTGGAGGGGACAAGCCACCCCCATTTCAGTGACTTCAGGGTCCCTGCCGCCAGGCAGCGCCAGGCAGAGCTCCCAGGGACACTGAGGCCCGCTGAGACCCGCCCCTGCCATCCTTGCCCATGTGTCCGCCTCATGTGAGGGCTGATCAGAATCGAGCCGGGCTCCTCCCCTCCCCAGGGGAACCCCATCTGGGGACACTGTGTGAGCGTCAGCGACTGATTCCCAGGGCGTGAGAAACAGCCCGGCTCCCGTTGAGCTGTTTCTCCTGGTTTTATTTTTAACTTACTATTTTCAGTCCTCACCCGGGGATACTTTTCCACTGATTCTAAGGGAGAGTGGAAGAGAGAGGGAGAGACAGAAACATCGATGAGAGAGAAACACATCAATTGGTTGCCTTCTGCACCTGCCCCGACCAGGGCCCGGGCCGGGGAGGAGCCTGCCACCGAGGTCCGTGGCCTTGACCGGAATCTAACCCGGGACCTTTGGTCTGCAGGCCGACGCTCTATCCACTGAGCTGACCGGGCCAGGGCAGTTTCTCCTGTCTAAGCAGACGGATTCACCCGCCTGGGGCGATGTGAAAGTCTCCCGTGGCCGCCCGTGGGAGCAGGAGTCTCGTGCCTTCCTGTATGGGAACTGGGGGCCCAGAATGCCCTCCGGAAGTCACTCGGGCCCTGACTGGAAGCCGAGGCCGGGAAACGCCCGCATCCCCGCGTGCGTGGTGTGTCACGTACCCGCTCCTGGCCTCGGCCCTGGGTTTTCAGCAGGAGACACGGGGCAGCCAGGCCTGCGAGACCAGAGGCTTCCTGCTGGGCCCAGGGGCCTCCCGGGGTGAGAGGAGGGACCCTGTGGTTCCCGGGGGCCCACCAGCTGCCTGCAGCCCCAACTGGACACCATTCCCACCACGTGGGTGTCCCGGGCAGTGGGAGGGGCGGGCCAGCCCTGGGGGCAGAGGGGAGAGTCACAGCAGGGCTGGGCGCAGGAACGGACAGACACCAGGAACAGGTCAGACACATGGACAGAGAGAAAGGGGATGGGGGGGGCAAAGGTCAAAAGAGGAGACAATGCTCAGCCCGGGTGGCTCAGTGGATGAGCGTTGACCTTTGAACCAGGAGGTTAGGGTTCGCTTCCCAGTCAGGGCACGTCTGGGTTGCAGGCTTTATCCCCAGTGTGGGGTGTGCAGGAGGCAGCCGATCAGTGATTCGCATCATTGATGTTTCTCTCCATCTCCCTCTCCCTTCATCTCTGAAATCAATAAAAATGTATTAAAAAAAAAAAAGAGAGAGAGAGAGAGATGGGGGAGAAGGTTGAGAATGGAGACCTGGGCAGATGGAAGTGAGACAGGCAGAAGGACGAGGGAGCGAACGGGTGTGAACAGAATGGAGGGAAGTGATGGAGATGGAGGAGAGAGAGGGTAGACAGGCAGGGGAAAAGGAGAGAGCGCCCAGCAGGGGGCGCTGGAGGGAGGCCTGGGGCTGGGCCAGTGGCTGGTGCTGGGTGCACAGGGGTGAGGGGTGAGGGTGAGGGTAAGGGTGACGGGTGTGAGGTGAGGGTGAGGGGTATTGGGTGAGGGTGAGGGGTGTGTGTGGGGTGAGGGGTGTGGGGTGAGGGTGAGGGGTGTGGAGTAAGGGTGAGGGTGTGGGGTGAGGGTGAGGGGTGAGGGTGAGGAGTGAGGGGTATGGGGTGAGGGGTGAGGGTGAGGGTGAGGAGTGAGGGTGAGGGGTGAGGGGTGTGGGGTGAGGGGTGAGCGTGAGGGTGAGGGTGAGGGGTGAGGGGTGAGGGTGAGGGGTGTGGGGGGAGGGGGGAGTGGGTGGGGGAAGGGGGGGGAAGGGAGGGAGGGGTGAGCACTAGCAGACCATTTCCAGCGCCTCCTACCCAGCACCCTTTCAGGAGGAAAAGCAGCCGCTTAATCAGAATTATTTACAAGATAATGGTCCATTGTTTGCATGGAGACAGATGTTGTCTGTGGGACTTGGGGTTTTATGCTCCTCCCTGCTCTGCCTTCCCCGCGCACATGGGAGCCCACTGGCGGGAGCTGTGATTCTCAGAACGGGAACTCGAGGCGCCTTTGCCCGCCTGGGCGGGGAGGACTGTCCCCTCGGCTGCGGGCCAGGTGGGACCTGGATGGCCGCCCCTGCTTCCTCGAGGGCCTGGTCCTCGCCCTGTCCCTCCGTCCGCCAGGGTTCTTTTTAAGTATCAAGCACCTGCTGTGTGCTCCCTCGAGGAGCGCTGACAGAGCCGGTTTTCAGCAGGTGCGCTGCTCAACACCTGCCGGCTGGGGGCGCGGACCTCTCTCCCCTAGGTTGTCACACATGGAAGAATGACGGCAGCCCACACACAATAGCTGTCCGGCGAGAATGAATCAAAATTACACTCTTTCTCTGGTCGGGTCGGCCAAAAATGTACGCTGTGCTGTGCTGGGCCGCGGTGTTAGTCATGAGTTGATGCATCACGGGAGAACAAGGTGGAAAACGTGGTCACAGAGGACGACACAAATGATATCTCTCATTGGATCCGCATAACAGCCCCACGTGGTAGATGTAGTCCACCTTCTCACGGACTAGAGCGGAAGTAGAGGCACACACAGGCTGTGGTCCCCACTCAGGAAGGCCCGCGCGGCGAGAGGGAGCTGAGGGTCACAGCCAGGCCGTGGCCACTCTGGGGGCGACCTTCTGTGGCATCTGATCCTTGCTGGAGATGCATCCAAATCAAGCAAACCAGCCCCCTCACACAGACTCCCCCCCCCGTCCACCCCCCCACCCCCCCACCCCCGTTCTCACAGCTTGTCGCTCTGGGTCCCCTAGAGCAGCCGTCACCAACCTTTCGGACCTCACGGACCACCAGTGGTCCACGGAGGATGAGATGTTCCGTCACAGAAGGACCCGGGAGCCTGGGCGGAGGCCAGTGTCCTCCACATGACCCGCTGACCTTGAACCTGCCTCCTGCCCCTGCAGGCTCTCCTCCCCCCCTCCACGTCCTCCCCTCCAGGAATGACACCAATTGGGAATCCATCATTCTTAGGTCTCTATGTATCTAGTCACTTCTCAGCCTCAGGGAACAAAAACCTGCTGGCGCCCCCCCCTCCCCCGTCCCCGCACGAGAGAGAGGCCTCCAGGAAACCTGACCCCCCACCTCCCAGTGGCTCCCGGGGCCCAGGTGGGGAAGAGTGGTTGAGTGGTCGTGGGTGGCCCGGGGCACAGGCCAGGCCCCCGCAGGGAAGGCAGCCAGGGTCAGACCAGGATAATATTTGTCAACCTCGTTCTCACCACGTCAGGCTCTGACCAAACCCGCCCCACAGGGGTCCCAAATCACCTCCTCCTCGGGTCCCCCGGGGTGAGGGTGCGTCCTGTCACATGGGACCAATTACCAGTGTCAGGCAGGGGCACGGGTCCCCCAGTTGCGGGGGGGGAGTGGGACTTCAGCTTGGACTCCCCACGGCAGCCTGGGACCCCAGGCCTCTGGGCCGCCCCACCCCCCAGGCCGTTCCCGTGAAAAGTGTTTAAATTACAAACCAGTAATAAAAGGATCGTGTGCGTGTGCGTGTGTGTGTTTCCCACCCAACAGGTTCTTTAGGGCCATTGGGATAATTAAAAACATTTGGTGCCCGTGCCGGCCGGGGGAGGCGCAGATGCACAAATTGGGCATTACAGACGGGCTCCCTGCTCCTGGCCTTTTAAAAACGTCAGGCCGGGAAGCTTAAGGAGATGGAACGGCCATTGTGCCCTAGCAGGTAGCATTTTGGTTTGGGAACCGTTAAGTACGTAAACCCTTTCCTTAGACGTATTAGGAGCCAAGCCCCAGGATGCAAGGTGAGAAGCCGCCGGGTTTAGGGGAAGAGGCCCGCCCACCTGCGGGCCCTGGAAGCCGGGGAGAAGCGCGGCCTTTCAGGACGCCGTTCACACAGAGGCTGCTATCGATTACGTATCGGGCTGTGTTAAAACCGATCGCTGGGGCCGAGATGAGGATCTGGTGACATGCGACTTTTTCCTTTTTAAAAGGCCAAGATGCAAGTATCGATTGGCCTAGAAACCATCATTTGTTTTCATTTAAGCCACGCCACTGATTTGGAGAAGGTGGTAAACACGGATAATAAAAGTAAAAAATCAGGAGGGGTTTCCTGGCCCCCCACTCTCAAGGCTTTCCGAAGCAGACAGGTCTCCCCGAGTTGTTGAGACCTGAGATCCGGAGGGATGCCGGGCGGAGACCCTGGCAACACTCAGCTGTGTCGGGACCTGGCTCAGAGCCACGGACTCAGCACTCTGCCCGTCTGTCTCCCATGGAAAACAGCCGGAACGGGGCGGTGATGGGGCAGGTGACGGAGTGTGGCTCTCACTGGTCCCCGCTCTTGCTCTCACTCCCCTCGGGTAACATTTCAGGTCCTCACTGAGACGGTCCCCCCGGGCCAGGTAGCCTCATCCCAGCCCCACAGGCCCTCCTACCACCGCGTGAGCAGAAGGGAGCCGGCACGCTTGCCTGGGTCACCGGCGTCCTCCAAGCCTGTGAGCAGCCAAGGAGCCTCCTACTGATGAGTGGGGACGAGTTGCATTCAACACGCTTGTGCATTGAGGTGTTTCGTGTACGTATTAGAGCCCTGATGCGGTGGAAGGCCCTGTCATAGACAATGCACTTTCCGTCCCACCGGCATGGCTCAGGGGTTGAGCACCGACCTAGGAAGCAGGAGGTCAGGGTTCAATTCCCTGTCAGGGCACAGGCCCGCGTTGTGGGCTCCATCCCCAGTGGGGTGTGCAGGGGGCAGCCAATCCATGATTCTCTCTCATCACTGATATTTCTCTCTCTCTCCCTCTCCCTTCCTCTCTGACATCAATAAAAGTGTATTTTTTTAAAAAAAGAAGAAAATGCACTTTCTTGGTCCTCCTGGCTGAAGGGCCCTGGGCTCCTGAGGAGAAATGGGCTTTGTAGCCTACCTTCCTGCCTGGGCCCCGAGTGCCCCCGTCCACTCTGCTCCTGGCCACACCCTCTGACGGGACAGAAGCTCACCGTCCTCCTGTGCCCTTCTGTCGGGACCCGGACCTGCCTCCGGGTCAGGTGGGCTCAGGCAGGAAAGGCAGAGTTGGGTTCTAGAACCTTCTATTCGCTACATAGCGAACAGGCCGTGGACACAGCAGGGATATTCGGCCCTGCCCGTTCGTCTTCTCCAGGGGGCAGGGGGCAGGCGGTAGGCATCGGGGTGCTTGTGGCGTCTGGGTGCAGGCCAGGACGCTGCTGAACATCCTACAACGTGCGGGACCGGCCCCCCAAGAGTGGTCTGGCCCCGAGGTGCGCAGTGCCAGGCCTGAGAAACCCTGGGGTCTAGGTTTTCAAGTGGGACCCCAGGTTGGGTACGTGGTGACACGGTGAGTGACAGGTTGTGGCACTCGGCGAGCTCCCGGGACACCCTCCCTCCATGCCATCACCCGGCATCTCGAGGCTTCAGTGAAATCTTTGCAGGAAAGCAGGCGGGTGGGGGCAGGCGCTTCCAGCCCGGAACCCGGCTCGTGCCTCCCCGCTCCCGCTCCTCGCGTGGGGGAGGGGGCGGGGCGCCCAGCGGATGGGACTGCGGGCTTTTCTCCCGTGAGTGACGGCAGCCTGAGCATTCCCGGGCCGGAGGTATTGCCGCTCTCACTGTCGCTGAGGTTAAAATAACACCTTGTCACTCAGCACGAGCACCCGTCACAAGGTGAATCGTCGTAATAACCGTTGTCAGCCGCACAGAGGACTTGCTGCTTCCTAAGCGGGTTTGGGCACCCCCAGTGCTGCGCGTACCTCCCAGGGCCACCTGGCGGGGTCTCGTCAGCACCTCACTGAACCCCTACACCTCTCCACTTTGTTTTTTTCTGTCTGTTTTTTTAAATACATTTTTATTGGTTTCAGAGAGGAAGGGAGAGGGAGAGAGAGGGAAACATCAATGATGAGAGAATCATGGATTGGCTGCCTCCTGCACGCCCCCCACTGGGGACTGAGCCCGAAACCCAGGCATGTGCCCTGACCAGGAATTGAACCCGGGACCCTTCAGTCCCCAGGCCGACGCTCTATCCACTGAGCCACGCAGGCGAGGGCTGTGCTTTGTGTTGAAGGGCTAAGGAATCGAGCAGAAACCCATGTGTCGAACATGTCCAGGTACATACCCCTTTCTGTGTTGGTGACGTCTTCTAGGAAACACTGGGTCTTGAAGGACGTGGCCGTGAAAGTAGCATCTGTGGCTAATGGTCAGGGCCTGCGGCAGAGGCCACCGCGTGTCTGAGTCACGGAGGGAATTATGCCCAATTACCCTCCCAAGCACCCTCTCATCTCTGCGAGGTACCCAAGTGCATCTGCCGGCCAGCGGTCGGCCGTGCCCTACGCTCAAAGCCTTGCGTGGCCCTCGCTGGGTGGCAGGCTCCTAACGGCCTCCGCATCACACCGGCGGCTCCTTTGATGCCGGGCTCTTTCCCAGGCCGCTTTCCCGTTTTCTCCGTCTTCGCTTTCCACCTCTCAGCACCCTTCGTCACGGAACCCTGGGCGCTCGGCGAAGAAAGGAGCCATCCCTGCCCCGATGGGCGGGTGTGAGCGGGTGGGCGCTCAGGGTGGGGGCCCAGCTGGGCGCCCAGCTGAGTTGAGTTCACGTCTATGAGGGTGGGGTGTCTGGGGCTTGGGAGTGACCCCAGGTGAGGGTGGCAGGCCCACGTGTCTCTGCTCCCGGCTTCAGTGAGTTCAAAGGACACCTTGGCCAACCCCCAGGTCATGGGTCAGAGGCTCAGAGCCTTCTTCGGTGAGGGCCACGGACCACAGGCCGCTTTATTCGATGGACACAGGGCAGCTGGGGAGGATTCCCGGGTGTGCACCGCCCACCAGGCCGTCCCCACGCTGCTCCTGCCTTCCTGTCTGTCTCCTCCTGCTGCTCTCTGGCCAGTGGGACCCAGCGTCCACCTTCATCCCAGCCTCTCAGGCCCTTCCCGTCAGACACACGGGTCTGTGCCGCCCCCTCGGCAGCCGGCTCTGCCATTAGCGCTCATTGAGCCCAAGTCGGTCCCTCCGTACACACGACATGAGAGATTCCTAGCCCGGCCGGCGTGGCTCCGTGGTTGAGCATCGACCGCCAAATCAGGAGGTCAGGGCACATGCCTGGGTTGCGGGCTCCATCCCTAGGAGGCAGCCAACCCCTGATTCTCTGTCATCATTGATGTTCCTATCTCTCGCTCCCTCTCCTTCCTCTCTGAAACCAATAAAAATGTCATTTCTTAAAAAAAGATTCCTAGGCTACTCGAGCTTCAAGGAATCTTAGAGGTCACCTTCAAGGTCAGCGTAGGGAGAGGGCTGGCGCTTGGCTGCTGAGCGGGAGGCCATGGCGGCTGCCGTCTGGGGGTGTCCAGGCAGGTCCCCGGAACCCTCTACCTCCTGGGGCCCCGGATGCCAGCACGGGCACATGCCTGCAGCGCTGGGGCACTCGCTCCCCTGCAGAGCGTGGCCGCTCCGGGGTGGGGGGGCGGGCGGTAAGAGCAGACTGACCGGTTTCACACCGCCCTGGCTCACACGGCTGTGGCCTTGGACGTGCGTAGGCGCCTCCGCTGGAACCAGGTGCGGCGTGCACAACGCTGAGACGAGCTCTTCCCTAGAAACGGAAGCTGCCTCCAGCTCCCGAGGCTGCTCTCCTCGGCCGGCGACTCGGGGTGCAGCCCGTGCTGGGCAGGAGGCCCAGGGTGCACCCCCCCCCGGGACTGCCCAGGGCCCCTCCACCCCCGAGACTGCCTAGAGCCAGTCCGCTCTGCCCAGCTTTCCTTTTCGGTGTCCAGGGCCCGAGAGCTGGGCTGGTCAGGACTCTCACTGGCCACCCACCGTCACCTGGAACGGTGGCCGGTCCTCGGGAATCTGAGCCGAGCCTCCGGGCAGAGAGGCTCCTGAGTGTCCAGGAGCTGTTGCTGCTCAGCCTGCAGTGGGCAGCACCAGCTGTGCCGACCTTGACCGCAGTGGGTCAGCAGGTCCTCAACCCCGTCCCATTGGGGCTGGGAGGTGGATGCTGCTCCCCTGAGGAACACGGCGGGGTGGGTGTTGCCTGGACCGGCTGCTCCGTGCGCTCCGGGACCCGTTCCCGTCTGGGCAGGCTGCTCGCACATGAACAGCTATTTCTGGATGATTTTTTCGTGCTTCTCTCCCAGCTGGTCTATTATTTGCATCTCATGCCGCTCCGGCTGCTGGGGGCAAGGCGGGTGGCCCGTTCCTATTCACTGCAGCTCGATCTGCTTCCCGACATGGGAAGGTGGAGGTAGGAGCTATGGCAACCTCACAGCCCACCTGCTCGCCCAGCGCCGCGGCGGGGAAGGCACGCTTGTCCCTGGCTCCATGGGCGACCTTCTGCACACAAAGGCGAGGGTTTGTGGCAAGGCTAAGGGCGGGCGGGGCCTGAGCAAAGACCAGGAAGGGCAGGGCTCC
The DNA here is from genome assembly GCA_025583905.1 of Ia io. Classification (NCBI taxonomy): domain Eukaryota; kingdom Metazoa; phylum Chordata; class Mammalia; order Chiroptera; family Vespertilionidae; genus Ia; species Ia io. The sequence goes on from JAJQQW010000021.1 coordinate 6,723,306, forward strand.
TCTGCAGAGAAGGGCTTGGAGGTCCTACACCCACTCCCACCGCCTCCCGCCGCACAGGTGCCCCCCTTCCCCGGGGAGGCTGGCCTGTGGGTCGCTGCTGCCAAGGGCCCCTCAGGGACAGCCTTCAACAGCAGCGGGGGCAGGGCCGCCGGGCAAGGGTGCCAGGCTTCCGGTTCCAGCAGAGCCCAGCTGTCCTTGCAGGGGCGCTGAGGTGGACTGTAATTCAGAGCCCCCGTGCCGTAGGCCAGGCCAATCGTGTGTGGCCAAAACCGAGGTTCAAGTATATGAATGTACACACACACACACACACACACACACACACACACACACTCTATAATAAAGAAATATAAAATAATACAGGCCCGGCCGGCGGGCTCAGTAGCTGGGCGTTGACCTATGAACCAGGAGGTCATGGTTCAATTCCCCATCAGGGAACATGCCCAGGTTGTGGCCTTGATCCCCAGTGGGGGGCGTGCAGGAGGCAGCCCATCGATGATTCTCTCTCATCATTGATGTTTCTCTCTCTTGCCCTTCTTCTCTGAAGTCAATAAAAAAATATTTAAAATGATACAGGTCTATTTCTAATCCATGAATCGCTCCCCGCTGGCTGCCACTGGGTGCTGCTGGATTGATTTGACAGGAGGGAGGCAGAGGGCAGCGTGGTGTGCATTTAGTCCCCCAGCGACACCAGGAAGCTCCTGGCTGCGCCTGCGTTCTGCCGCATTCTGCACTGGGGCACCCAGAACTCAGGGTCCCTGAGTTCTTGGGAAAGGAAGTTGGGGTCACTCACGCACGGCTCATGCGTTTGTCCCGGTTGCATTCGGTGGCCTGGTCTGTGGCGGGGGGGGGGGGGGGCGCGCAGGGTGGTGGGGGCTGCTTCCTGTCCGGGTGATGTTCTGAGTGACTCCACAGTCCACCAGGCCAGCGTCTGAGGCCCTTTCGGGAGTGCTGTGCGTCCTGGGGAAAGCGCGCCGCACACATGCACGTCCCTGCCTCGGTGTCCCCATCCCAGGCCCCAAGGGCTGCCCTTTGGGTCCGCCCTCTGTCCTCTGACTCCACTGGCTTGGGATCGGAAGTCTGTTCATTTCATGATGACCTGGCTGTGCTTGGTGGAGAGAACCTTGAAAAATCGCCTTTTGATTCGAGAGAAGAGACGAGAAAAACCCCAGCTCTTCAACTTTTACTTATTACACTTTTGAATAATTCTCTTTCATTTTAGTACTCCGTCTCCTCAACCCCGAAGCATCGCGCGTACGGGGCTCCCACAGTCAGATGGGGTGGGTGGGGTGGTCGCGGACATGTGCGCCCTGCCCTGGCCTAGGCCTTGGGTGCCAGGTGTGAGCCTGAACCCCATACTCACAGCTGAGGGGGACCCTGAGCACAGGATGCCTCCTGTTGTGGTGACATGTGGGCCTGCACGCGGACCGCAGCCCGTTCCTCTGTCCGTTACGAACGAAGACCAGCAAGTAAATCAAGCCTGGTCCCAGCCCTGTCCCTGTATTTACGACGCCTGGGCGCTTTCCTCCTGGGGCAGGGTCTGAGAGGCTCGGATCTGAGGCTGGTTGCTCGACGTGGCCACGGGGCCTCGCTCAGCCCGGCTGCTCTCTTCCTTCTGCCATTTCATTCCTGGTATTTCTATTCTTTCTCCGTTGCTCATTAGAAAAATGTTAAAAATCCATTTTGGCCTGATTAATACTAAAGCTGATCGCATGTAACCTAATTTTCATTCCGCGCGGCCCCTGTCGGCCGAGCCATATACAAAGTGACCTTTGAGCCGCCAGTGGGCTCATAAAGCACAGTAAGCACCATTGTCCTGTCAGGGGCAGGAGATGCTGTACATCATCACGAAATTTAACATCCCATCTTCCCAAGCCAGGCCTTTCAAAGGCCACATTCCAACGGAAGCTCATTAAAACCAGACGCAGGGTTCCCGGGGTGGGGACGAAGCCCCTTCGCAGGCAAGGGGGTGGGGGATGAGTCCCTCTTGAAACAGACAGTTCTGAGAGGGTGGGGCCCGGGGCCCACTGCCCACCACGGCCAGGCTTTTGTGCCGTCAGGCGGACCGGGCACTGCCCGCCCCCCCCCCCCGATTCTTCGACTTCACCCCCCACACCGGGTCCTCTTTGCTGAGCGACGATGTCAGCGCTCGCTCTAAATCAAATTGGTGTTGTTAAGTTTGGAGGTGGCATCTGAGGGGGTTTCTGGAGGAGTGCTGGGCCATTTAGCAACCGCGGCACCGGGCACTCCCCGAGTTCTGGGGGTGGCCATCCGACTCGGCTGGGTCGCATCTTAGGGACCCGGTTGTGAGCCGAGGACAGTGCCTGGCTTGGTACCGAGAGGTCATCGGTCTCCTTATGGGAACTTTTGGGGGACAGCCCCGGCTCTGCCTGCGTCCTGGCCCCTCCCGAGTGTGGAGGGCACCTGATCTCGCCGTGGGCTTTCTGGCCGCCCTCAGAGAGAATGGTGGTGGCTGGGTGTGACACGGAACGTTGTCCCCACGCCAGGCTGGGCCGGCACCGAGGGCCAAGAAGCCCAGTGTCCAGAACCAAGGCCGGGCCCGTGCAGCCCGAGCCCTTGCCTCCTCCAGGACCTTCTAGGTTGGGCAGGGCTCACCTCCCAGCGAGGGGAGGACAGACGCCTGCAGGCCTACGCGGGTCCTGGCAGCGGCTCTCGAGTTTCGCCTGCCAAACAGGCCCTGACATGGGCCTGGCCTGTCGCTTAGTGAGATCCGGCCTTTGGTCCGGGAGGGAATAAGGTCCCCACAGCCTGTTGCGCTTCAGGGTGTCGTTTTGAGGACCAGCTCCAGCTCTGACAGAACGGGCGTGGGCACATTTTCCACTTCGGACTGTGACCTCGGTCAGGTGACTGTTTTTGTTGTTGTTGTTTTTTTAAAAATATATTTTTATTGATTTCAGAGAGGAAGGGAGAGGGAGAGAGATAGACACATCAATGAGGAGAGAGAATCATGGATCGGCTGCCTCCTGCACGCCCCACACTCGGAATCGAGCCCACAACCCGGGCATGTGCCCTGACTGGGAATTGAACCTTGACCACCTCAACCGCTGAGCCACGCCAGTTGGGTAGGCAGCTCTATTTTGCTAAATGTCAGATGCCCCGTGGGCATAATGCCAGCGTCTGCCCAATATGACGTGAGATCATGCATGTAAAGGGCTGGGTGCTGTGTCTTTGGCCCGGTCACTGCCCACTGGATGGGAAATGCCAGCTATATATTCGCTGTCATTATAATGATTCCAGAACATTCCTAGCGAAGGCCCGTCCTGGGGGCAGAGGGCAGCTGGGAGAGGAAAACAAGGCAGGCCCAAGTGGCTCCTCGTCACTGGATGTCTCTCCGCCCAGCTGTAGTGGTTAGTATTGCTGTGTAACAAAGCGCCCCAACTCATTGGCCCAAAGACAGCTTCTGTCTCCTCACAGGTCTAGGGGCCAACGGGGTGGTTCTGCAGGTCGGGTCAGGCCCTCGGGTCTCAGCTGGACTCGCTGGGGTCTGTGATGGGGCCTGGCTGGTCTCAGGGCGCCTGTGAGAGGAGAGGAGGCGGTGGCAGGGCCAGCCAGCTTGGCAGGGGCTGCAGCTTAATTCACAGAAGGGGCCTGATCCTGGGGGGGGAGGGGTGTGTGTGCATGCCACACCCACCCACCTCAACCCGGATGGGTACTCAGGGGCACTCTCCCTTGGAGCTTGCTTTGTGAAGGTGGGTGTTCGCTTCCCGAATTGGGGGACACTGGCCCAGCGACTGGGCCCCTGTGTACCTCGAGGGTCCCCGTGACTCGGGCAGATGAGGCCACGCCCTTCCTTCCTTCTTCCCTCCCTCCCTCCCACCATCTCTTCCCTCCTTTCTTCTCGGCACTGGTCTCATTTCCAACATCGGAGATCACTTCTCCCGAAGCCTCTCTGGGCTCCGGAGGATGGCCGTAAACGGGAGATTATCTGCAGTCACTTCTGGAGGCAACGGGACCTTCTGGGAATTAATGACGTGTCTGACACAGCCTGCTTTTTTTTTTTTTTTTTTTTTTTTTTTTTTCCTACCTGTGAAAGAAACCCCGTGCGGGCACGTGCCCCGGGCGCTGCGCGGGGTTTAACAGGCAGCACGGTGGCCCCAGGGACGGGGGTCCATGTCACAGACTCCTGCGATCGGGACACTGCAGCCTGCGACCCGGAGCCAGCGGCCTCCCAGCTCTGCCATCGAAACGCATTGGAAAGTAACTGAAGTCAAGAGGATGAGATTTAAAGCGAATGTAAAGCGGGGGAACGGATTTGTGAGGATGTAAAGGCTCACGCGGCTGCTGCCCGCTTTATTCTATAAGGGCCGTCCCGAGCCACTGCAGAAAACGGCCTACCGAGGCGGGGCAGGTGTGTGCCCACCCGGGCTCCGCCCACGCCCGGCTCCGCCCGCGCCCAGCTCCGCCCACACCCGACCCCGCCCACACCCGGCTCCGCCCACCCCGGGCTCCGCCCGCGCCCCAAGCTCCGCCCGCGCCCAGCTCCGCCCACACCCGGCCCCGCCCACACCCCGGCTCCGCCCACCCCCGGCTCCACCCACCTGGGCTCCGCCCACGCCCACGGGCTCCGCCCACCCCCGGCTCCACCCCCACCTGGGCTCCGCCCACGCCCACGGGCTCCGCCCACCCCCGGCTCCACCCACACTCGGGCTCCGCCCACACCCATGCTCCGCCCATTTCCCCCCCCCCCCCCACCGGGCTCTGCTCACACCCAGCTCCTTCCTCACCCCCACACACCCTGGCCCCCCCATTTCCTTTGTGGCTGCTTTTCTGGACCAAGGTGCAGACGAAATCCAATTAAAAAAACGCTTCCTTTTCCCCCTCCGTTTTTGAGTTGGTGAGCGATTTCGCTGATAGCGGATCTCCGCGGAGAAGTTAAGGCCGTAATCTGTGGATTACAAACCTCTCGCACCTGCAGAGCAGCCTGGCCTTAGTGCGATCTTCCCTCGAGGCTGTGAACGCACGCCATCAGCTGCGTCTCCCGCCCCCGTCAGATCCGCTGGCCGCTCTGCCTTCCTCCCAGCCCCAGGGATGCGGGCATGTCCTCCGCCTCCTGCTCGGAGCCCCCGGGCGCCTGGCATCCTTGACCTAGGGTGAAGCAGGCGCGACAGCTCCCTGCACCAGGTAAGGATCAGAGCAGATGGCGATGGGCAGCCTGGTCCAGCCGGCGGTCACTCACCCATTATTGTCAGCTGAGCCATTGGTCTCCGGCCACCTGGCCTGGAGGGCTCGCCCCTGAGCGAGGGAGCAAGGTTGTGATTTCGGATGTGGTGGGCGTTCTGGGGGAGCCCAGTCCGCCATGGAACAGCTGTGGGCTTGGTGCCCCGTATAAAGGGTGGAGGAGCCTGCTGCGCCGAAAGCCCCCCAACCCGCATGGTCCCACGACTGCAGCTCGCCCGGCCAGCTCCCGGGTCACGGGATGACATTGGAGTTGGGGCCTCTGTCCACGAGCTTGCCGCCGGGACCCTTCGGTCCACAGGCCGACTCTATCCACTGAGCACCCCTGCCAGGGCCAGTGCTTCCTGCTTTGATGTCCTGCCGTCTCCCTGGGAAGGCCCCGATGCCATGAACTCGCACCCCGGTCTCTGGTCCCCCAGCAGAGCTGGGAGCAGGTGCCCTGCCTCCATGCATCTCCAAGGGTGGGGACAGGCCCGGAGACGGGTGTCCTAGGACACCTTCCGGAGCCCGCTCCTCCTGGCCAGCTCCCAAAGGCAGCGCCTGTCTCAAGGGGCTCAGATGGGGTGTCTCCTGGGACCCCTCCAGGTTCTGTGGGTTCCTGCGTTCCTCCTAAGCCGGCCCTTGCAAAAGAGCCTCTTTGCGGCTGGCTGTTTGAGGGAAGCAGTTGTCAGGAAGGAGGGATGGAAACCTCCCAGGGAGTAGGGGTCCGCGAGTGCAGGGCTTGGGGGGTGAGTCAGGGGGAGGCTGGGGGGCCTGAGCCGCTCTGCCCCAGGGAGGGGGGTCAGCTGGGCCCAGACCCAGAGCCGCACAGCGGCCCAGGCAAGTGGGTCTGTGCGGACAGATGGCTGCTAACTCACGTGCAGACAGACTTGGGCGGAGGGAACCCGCACAGACACCCCGAGGAGATGGCCGTTCTTCCTGCTGAGAAGGAAGTCAGCTTGGCAGGGTCAGGGCCCATGTCAGGGCCGGGTCTGCACAGGACTGCCGCCTCCTTCTCAGCGCCCCTGCCCCTCAGCTCCCAGTCAGCTGTGCCCTAGGCCCCCTCCCCTCTGCGTCTCCGCCTCAGTGGTTGCTGGAGCGGCTTGAGAGAAAGTGGGCTGCATGGGCTTGCGATCACAGACTATCCTTTTATTAAAACGTAGAAGAGAGCCCGGTGGGCGTGGCCCAGTGGATGAGTGTCAACCTATGAACCAGGAGGTCACGGTTCGATTCCCAGTCAGGGCATGTGCCCTGGTTGCTGGCTCCATCCCCAGTGGGGGGTGTGCAGGAGGCAGCTGATCCATGATTCTCTCTCATCATTGATGTTTCTCTCTCTCTCCCTCGCTCTTCCTCTCTGAAATTAATAAAAATACGTATTTTTTAAGAACTTAGAGGAGAAACACGCATCCCTGGGAGGGGCCTTGCCCTTCAGAACCCCTTTTGGTTGACCAGGTGCCCTGGGAACTCCCTGGGCCTTTGGGAAGCTTAGCGCCCCCTGCTGAGCAGTATGGATGCCTCCCCCACCCGCCCCCTGCACTTTGGGAACCACTTGAATATTTATGAATGTAATTATTTATTTTCATATTAAAATTAAAGCTCTATTGTCTCACAACCAACAGCCTTGTGCTGCCACTCCCTCGGAAACAAAACCTTCTCGGGTCTGATCACCTTATTTATAGCCAGCAGTGAGCATATTTAGCGAGATTATTATTCATGACCCTCGCGCCAAATACCGCAATCAGGGCGCAGAACGGCCCGTGATTTCCACGCAGGAGTCACGAGGCCTCAGATTCCTGCAAAGCAAAAATAGCATCCATGCCCGGCCGGCGTGGCTCAGTGGTTGAGCATTGACCTATGAACCAGGAGGTCACGGTTTGATTCCTGGTCAGGGCTCATGCCCAGGTTGTGGGCTCCACCCCCAATGGGGGGCGTGCAGGAGGCAGCCAGTCCATGATTCTCTCTCATCATTGATGTTTCTCTCTCCCTCTGAGAACCTCTCTCTGAAGCCAATAAAAATATATTTTGAAAAAGTAGCATCCATGTTCAGAGAAAGCACCCATGGGTGCCGCATCGGGGTGTCAAGGGAGCACCAAGGACTTCAAAGAATAGAACTGGGGGGCCTGTTTAAATCGGGGGTGCCCGGCCCGTGGTATCTGGATATGGCGGATGAACCCAGCCTCCTGGCTGCCCTGGCCCGTCTCCCCGAGCACCTTTCCTTTTGTGCGCTGACTGACTAGGCAGATTTCCAGGGGGGCCGGGCGGGGGAAGAAGGGATGGGATGGGGAGGGAGCCCTCGCTCAGCCCGCTAATTGACTGCGCGAGCAGCGGTCACACTTTACATGCCGTCCCGTAACGGATTTCCGTGTCTGTGAGCCCTAACCGGCTGTGGAAATGAAAAGCAAATGTCTCGTCATCGCAGATATCTTCTGGGTCATTGTTTTCCCCTCCAAAACCCACAGATTAAATCAACTTTCCCCCCCATTTGCCAGCCAGTTCGCGGTTGTCGAGGTGATGGGGGGACCGATACATCCGCAGTGCTTGCAGCTTAGCAGATTCTTACAGGGGATGGCGAGAGGTAACACATTTCGCAGTTAGGTGTTACGCGAGTGATTGGTGCATTAGAGAGAGTGTGAAGTAAACAGGTAGAGAGCTGGAGGCGCGGGCGCCATTGGCGGCGGTTTCCCGTAGCACTGGGAAGCCATGGCCCGGGTCTCGCTCTCTCCCATGTACCTGGAGCCATATCCTTCGGGGAACCTGGTGGGAAAGGCCCTGTGTGAACGCCATCCGGGATTCGTAGCCACAGCCTGGCGCATCGGAGAAGATGCCGGGGGAAACACTCAGGGTAGCAAATGGGTCAGCCCAGCTGGTGTGGCTCAGTGGTTGAGCGTCGATCTATGAACCAGGAGGTCAGGGTTCAGTTCCCTGTCAGGGCACATGCTGGGGTTGCGGGCTACATCCTCAGAAGGGCCGTGCAGGAAGCAGCTGATCAATGATGCTCTCTTATCATTGATTTTTCTCTCTCTCACATCCTCTCTGAAATCAATCAAAATATTTTTTAAAAAATCATTGTAAAAAGGCAAGTCACATGGAGCCTTTGTTGCGGGGGGAGTGTGGGGTGTGGACTGGAGGCCCACACGCCTCCTCCAGGTCTCCCCGTGTGGTACCCTCCGCCCTTGGGGCCTACCGCCCAGGAACCACGCATGTACTAGTGTGTGCAGAGTTGTCCCTGCAGGACGCTGTGGGGTGGCACCTGCTCCCTGGGTGCAGGCAGGAGCAGTGACACCACAGAGAAGTGGTTCCCACAGCTGGGCCATCGCCATGAGGTCCGCGTGGAGCTGGCCCAGCCCGGCCTGAGCCCCCGGGTCCCGCTGGCAGGCGTGGTCTCCGCCTTCTGCCCGCGCAGTCCGAGCGCTGCCTCCCCGTGTCCATGAGTGCTTGGGTGCCACCTCTCCCTGCCCGCCTTGGGACCTGGGGACACGGCTGGCCCCCACCGTCCGTGGTGGACCGTGGTGGTTGTCCCTCTGCCTGCCGTCTCCACACAGGTTCTGTGGACAGAACCCTCTCTCTCTGACTCTCCCCACACCCCAATTCTGCAGGGTGTTCTTGGCTTCATACCTGTCGCTAGGTGTGCGGGGGCCTCGCCGGCCCCACTCTGTCCTCCCCTGGACTTGCCATGTGGCTGGGCCAGGGGGACCTGTGTTCTTGGGGTGCCGTGTCCTCTGGGACAGTGTCGGGAGGAGGGGGCAGCGTCCCACCGCCCACACTTGGAGGCCCCGAGCTCAGGGCGGTGGGAGGAGGGCTTGTTCTTGGCCTCCCATACCCCAGGGCCGCCTCCCGCCAGGACCCCAGCAAAACGGCCTGAGCTTTCTCCTCCTGGAACGACTGTGGCTGAGCTATTTTGGGCAGCCATTTAAATAAAAGGCAATTTGACTAAAGAGCAAAATAGATTCCCGGGAATGACGGCGAAAGGGCAGAGCCGGGAGGGGGGAGTCGCAGAGAGAGGGAGCGGGAAGAAAAGAAGTGCAAGGCGCTCATTTTCCTTTGTGCTCCCCAATAAAGGCGCTGCTCGGGCGGCGTCAAGTGACACGCGAAGAGATGTATGTATCGTGGCTTTTAAAAACACAATTAGATAACACCTTGTCACCACCGCGCGCGCTCCGCGGTGACAGCCCGCGCTCCGGCGGGCCGGCCCGGCCGTGGGCAGGTGTCTCCCTGACACGCCGGCAGCCGAGTCAGCCCTTTTGCACACACGGTGCTGTTTACCACTCGAATCATCAATCCGCATCTAGTCACAACAATAAGGCAGAAGGAGCAGTAAATTATACTTGTTCAGCCCTGATGAGTTTGAACTGTTTTGCTGAAATTAACTGAAATAATTATCTATTTTTCCAAAGCTGCAAAAAAGGGGGAAAGGAAAAAAGGCAGTAGTGCTCTGGGGGGGAAGGAGAGGCGGGCGGGCCGGCGGCTGCGCAATATTTAAGGAAACGGGTTTTTTTTGGTTTTGGGTCTGATGACCACGTAGGTTAGATGAGGCTGTGAGACAGGCAGATGTATATGTGCTATATCCTCTCTCTCTCTCTCTTTTAGCTAAAAAAAAATCTCCCTAGAAAAGAAGAGGCTGCCCTTATTGGACTGAGTCTCTCAGGGCCGGATGGGGGTTTTTGATGAGCTGTTTTCTGCGCTGTTTCAGGCCATCTGTGACCTTAGGTGACGCGGGAGGGAGCTTTCCTTGTGACTGATCCCCTGCGTGTCCTCCACCGGCCAGTCTGTGCCTTCATTTTATTTCTTAAATATATTTTTATTGATTTCAGAGAGAAAGGGAGAGGGAGAGAGAGATAGAAGCACCCATGATGAGAGAGAATCATGGATCCGCTGCCTCCTGCACGCCTCCCACGGGGGATCGAGCCCGCAACCTGGGCCAGTGCCCTGACCGGGGATTGAACCGTGACCTCCTTGGTCCTAGGTCAACGCTCAACCACACTGGCCAGGTAGAGGAGGTTGGCCCTTTGAAAGGCCAGGAGGCGGGGCGAGGCACTCACACGATGGCCACCGATGTGATGGCGAAGGATGGAACGACAGCAGACATCTACAGGGTGGGCGCCTCCAGGCCCCCCAGTTTGCAAACAGGCCCCGTCAAGCTGCTGCCGGGACCCTCCCGTGTCTCCTTAGTACTTCCGAACCCTACCCCCTTCTGCGACAAAGACAGAAGCGTAAAGGGCCTTTGCTCGAACGCCGTCCCCTCACCCATGTCTGCACACTCACCTTCCTCCTTCGTCCCTCCCACCCTTTAGGTAGGAAGAGCCCCAATAGCATTTCCGGGTGCTGGGTCCACGGAATGAGCCAGGAAGGATGTCTCTCTCTCCCCCTGGGCGGGCTTGCTGCGGAGGGAGGGCCAGCCGGGAGGTGGGTGGCCTGGGGCGCGTGATTTCTGAATAAATTTCCTTGGCGTCATTGATCCACTGTGTGTCAGATAAAATGTGATACCCACCAAATTCATGTCCGACCCTGACATTTTTCCAGTACTTAACGTAATTGCCCTCCCGTTTAATAACAGTGTTTATAAAATTACTTTCTGATTGGCCAGGTCCATGGCACGCTCGTGTCAATAATCGGTGGCAAGTATATGCCTGTGGCCTTTGGCCTTGGTTTTCAACATCATTTTAATCTCTTAAGCCTGAACCGGGGGCAGCCGGGAGCTGGGAGTCAGCGCCTAAGCACCAACCTTCCTCTGCAGCCGGGCGACCAGGGCTCCTCCGGCGCCCGGGTCTGCAGCGGAATGGACGTGGGTCTCGCTCCCTCGGTGGTTGCTGGGTCCCTGTGAGGGGTCTGAAGCCACGAGATCAGCAGCCCATCTTTGGGGATCGGGGCTTCACGGAATGACTTTCTCCTGATTTCACACGTTGAGAGCTGGGGGACTGGGAAGGAGCGAGCCACTGTCCCAGGCCTCTCTGGCGGGGAGGAGAGGGTCCCATGGTTTGCCCTGTTCTCCAAACCCAACTGCATATTGAGGTTTAAGGCTCAAGCAGACGCTGGAGGCTACACAGCTCACATTTCTGTCCCCAAGGGACTTGCCTGAATTTTGAGGGGCCACCGGACTCTTTGTCAGCCAGGGAGAAGGGTAGATGTATGCATTTCATGGGGATGTCTGGGCACAGGGCACCCCGGTGAGGACTGATGGAGGAGGGAGGTCGTGTGGCCACGCCTTTGGGATTTTCCGTTGGATGTAATGACTGTCCGTCAGCTGTCTTGTATCTTTCATTGGTTGTTCCAGTGGGACTTGCAGGAAAAAATATGTTTTCATTACTTTTTAAACTTTTTATTTTGAAACTAGAGGCCCGGTGCATGAAATTTGGGAGTGCTCGGGGATGTCTGACAGATGGCGGGAGCAGGCCTACGCCGGCAGTCGGATATCCTTAGTGCTGCCCTGGAAGCAGGAGAGGCTCCCACCACGGCCCCCCCCCCCCCCACCTCCATGCTCGCCAGCCATGAGCCTGGCTTCTGGCTGAGCGGTGCTCCCCCTGTGGGAGTGCACTGACCAACAAGGGGCAGCTTCTGCGTTGATCATCTGCCCCCCGGTGGTTGGTTCATGTCATAGCGACCAGTGGTTCTGCCGTACGACCGATTTGCATGTTAGCCTTTCATTATATAGGATACATCCGACTCACTAAAAGGGAGGTAAAAGGAGGACAGAGCATCTCACAGCCTCAGGCCAGTGCCTTACCTGCCTTTTCTCCCATTGGAATTCTTCTGTCGGGAAAGTTGTTCCCTCTCCCATTAGTTACTCACTTTTGTTAATCAGACTCACTGACAATTTATTGAATTCTGTGGGTCATCAACCCATCGCTGTTATTCTCCTGTTTCTCAGATGGCCACAGCTTTGGTCATTGTCCCCGTGTCCTCAGGACGTGCCTTCCTCCTTTGGGGGAGGGTGTTTGTTTGTTGTGATACCTGGACATAGTGAACCCCCCAACTGTCCTAGAGGGTGACCCTGAGTCAGGAGATGGGGAGTATCCTGCCCTCACACTCTGAGCCCAGCCCCAGCTGTAACCACCACCAACAGTCCAAGTGTACTTTTCCGTAAACATTCCACGCAGGTATACGTGTACATTCATTGTTAGTCACAGCCTGAAACATGCTACTCACACTGTGTGGGACCGTCCATGTTCCAATATATCACACATGTGTTTCCACATCTTCCACATTTTTGTTAAAGATTCCAGAGAGTTCCCAGTCCCTTTGTCTCCACCATAATTTACGTAACCAGCCTCCTGTTGATGAATAATTTTGTATTTGTGTGTGTGTGTGTGTGTGTATATATGTATATACTAGGGGCCCGGTGCACGAAATTCGGGGGGTCCCTCAGCCCAACCTGCCCCCTCTCACATACTGGGAGCCCTCAGGGGATGTCCTACTGATGGCTTAGGCCCGATCCCCATGGGAAGTGGGCCTAAGCTGCAGTCTGGCCTCCCTTTGTGGGAGGCAACCAGGCTGATTAGGGGAAGGCACCAGCCCCATCACCCTGCTGCTGCAGCCAGTGCCAGTCACCACAGCCACCAAGGTGTTTTCATCAACACGACCCCAGTCCCTTCACCAAGAAAAAATGACATCTTTCTTTAGACATTTTCAAGATGTGTCTTTTATAGTATATGGATTTCTTTATTTATGTTTTATCCTCACCTGAGGGTATGTTTCCATTGACTTTTAGAGAATGTGGAAGAGAAAGGGAAAGACAGAGAGAAACATCAAAGTGAGAGGAACACTTTGATTGGTTGCCTCCTGCATGAGCCCTGATCTGGGCCCCGGCCAGGGAGGAGCCTGCAACCTAGGTACATGCCCTTGATCAGAATCAAGCCAGACCCTGCTGTGGGCAGGCCGAGGCATTATCCACTGAGTCAAACTGGCTAGGGCAGGATATGACATTTCTTAGCCCTCCAGCAGTGGACCTTTGTTTTTTTCTCCAGAAGTGTAGTGGAAAAACCCTAGATCACCTTTTTGGATTCTTATTACCCAAGTTACTAAGAATATTACCAGTGGCATACAGGAAGCTTAGCCAATGTGCAGTCAGAAAAGGTGTTTCCTCTATAGTTCACACCAATCACCGGCTGTGCCCTGCCCAGGCCTAAAGCCTCTGGCCAAAGCTTTAGGCCTGGGCAGGGGACCTCCAGCTCCCTGTGATCGCAGACACTGCCCATTGGGCAGGGGACCCCAGTTCCCTGCAATTCACCACAGGAGCAGACCCCCTCGCAGGAGTGGACCCCCAGTTCCCTGCAATCCATTGCAGGCTCCCCGCTGGTGCCCAAGGCCGGAAAAGCCTCCAGCGGATGCTTTTCTGGTGTGTGTAGCAAAGGTACGGTCAATTTGCATATTACTCTTTTATTAGGTAGGATGTGTGTGTGTGTGTGTGTGTGTGTGTGTGTGTGTGTGTGTGTGTGTGTGTGTGTGAGAGTGTATGCTAGGTGTACCAGTTAATAATGCGGGTTAACTATTAACTGGCTAAAAATGCGGATTAATTATTAACCAGTTAATAATGAGGATTTTGTAATCCAAAGAAAACATGATAATTTCAAGAGAAACATCAAAAGTGCTTTATTCAAAGTAATGTCCATCGCTGGCTACACATTTCCCTCATCTTTCAGGTAATTTGTGGATACTGTCCCAATAGAACTTTTTTTGTTTTGAGGCAGACCATTCACAGACCCAGTTTTCCACTTCTTTGTACGTTTTGAAGTGCTGCTCAGAAAGTGCGTGTGCCATCGATCGGAACAAGTGGTTATCTGAAGGAGCAAGTTCTGGCGAATACAGCGGGTGTGTTCATACTTCCCAGGCAAGATCTTTTAAGGTGCCTTTAACTGGTTTTGAAGTGTGTGATGGTGCGTCATCATGAAGCAAAGTTACTTTGCCGTGTCTTTTAGCCCATTCTGATTGTTTCACGATCAAAGCATGGTTCAAATTGGTTATTTGTTGTCGGTAGTGATCAGTATTAACGGTTTCACCTGGTTTTAGAAGCTCAATACACCACACCTTCCTGATCCCACCAAACGCAGAGCATTGTCTTCTTTCCGAAGCGATTTGCCCTTGCATTTGATGTTGTTGGTTGACCTGGATCAACCCATGATTTTGTGCATTTGGGATTCTCAAAACAAATCCACTTTTCATCGCCAGTCACAATTCGATGCAAAAAAGACTTTCTTTCGTGCTGTTGAAGCAACATTTTACTGATGACTTTTCGGTTTTCCATTTGTCTTTCCTTCAGTTGATGTGGCACCCATTTTCCTTCTTTTAAAATCTTTCCCATTGCTTGTAAACAATCGGAAATTGTTTGCTGAGCAATGTTTAATCTTTCTGCAAGTTGTTTCTGAGTTTGACACACATCTTCATCCAATAATGCTTATAATTGTTGGTCTTCAAACTTTCTCAGTTGACCTGGACATTCTTTGTCTTTCACATCGAAATCATCACTTTTAAAGCATTTAAACCAGCATTCACAAGTATCTTGAGATGGAGCATGTTCACCATAAGCTTCCCGAAGTATACGATCACTTTTCAGCAGCACTTTTCTTCAAAATAAAGTAATGAATTAAAACTTCTCGCAAATGCTCTTTTTTTGGCACGAAATTCGACATTTTTAAGCATAAAAATATCTATGATGTTAACACTTTCAGAAAATTTGAGATATGAAGTTTTGAAGCTTGCTGTCAATACAACAAAATAGCATACATATCAAATCGCATATATATCAACATATATGTAACTCCATCTATTGAAAAAAATCTGCATTATTAACCGGTACACCTAGTGTGTGTGTGTGTGTGTGTGTGTGTGTGTGTGTGTGTGTGTGTGTATATATAAATACACACACACACACACACACACACACACACACACACACACACATATATATGTGATATATATATATATACACTGAGTGGCCAGATTATTATGATCTCTGAACACATAATCTGGCCACTCAGTGTGTGTGTGTGTGTGTGTGTGTGTGTGTGTGTGTGTGTGTATGTGAGGCCCGGTGCATGAATTCATGCATGGGTGGGGTCCGGCCAGCCTTGCCAGGGGGGAGGGGACATGGGCGGTTGGCCGGCCTGCCTGCTGGTCGAACTCCTGGTCGAGGGGACAATTTGCATATTAGCCTTTTATTCTATAGGATATACACTGAGTGGCCAGATTATTATGCGTTCAGAGATCATAATAATCTGGCCACTCAGTGTATATGATACTCATATATGCAATATGTAATACTAGAGGCCCGGTGCACGAAAATCATGCACAGGTAGGTTCTCTAGGCCTAGCTGGCGATCAGGGCCGATCTGTGGGGCAACAGGCGGGGCAATCGTGCGGGCCCCCTGCTGGCACCTGCCTTGGCTGGCCTGGGGCCTGCAGGCTGGGGCAGCTCCTGCGTTGAGTGTCTGCCCCCTGGTGGTCAGTGTGCATCATAGCGACTGGTCATTCCACCAGTCATTTCGCCGTTTGGTTGATTTGCATATTAGTCTTTTATTATATATGATGATGATAATAGAATATCATTATATATATCTTTTCCCTCTATTACAACTGGCCACCCGTGATGTGTGTGTGTGTGTGTGTGTGTGTGTGTGTGTGTGTGTGTGTGTGTGTGTGTGAGAGAAGAGAGAGAGAGAGAGAGAGAAAGGGAGAGGAGACACTCATATAGGACAAAATCAGAGACTCGCTCAGTCAAAGATGGAAACCTTTGCCCATCTGACAGGTTTTCCGTGTTTTTATTTACATGTCTTTAATTATGAGTGACATGAAACATTTTTCCATATGCTTATAAGTCACTTATTTTTCCTTCTCTGTGAATTGCCTTTTCATTCCATCCCCCCCCCTTTTTTTCCTGTTGAATGATTGATATCTTTCTCACGGATTTGTAAGAGCTTATTATATATTAAGGAAATTAGCCCTTTTCTGTCATTTGTGTCATAAATATTTTTCCCAGTTTGTCATATGCCTTTTGATATTGTTTATATATTTTTTATCATGGTGAGGTTTTAGGGTTTTTTATTCTTAGCTTTATCTGTCATATCATGGCTTCCATGACTTCCTCCCAGATTTTATATTAACCTCCAGGGTATCTTTAATGATTGCTCATTTTTTTGGACTTTCCATCCTTAATCATCTTGATTTGGGGGGGTAGGAAGTGGATTTGGGTTCCAGTTTTATGTTTTATCTCCCCCCTACCTAGTGGTTCAGTTGACTAATTGTCAGTTATTAAATAATTCTTCTTTCTTTCATTGATTGTAAAAGGCTTGAGAATTCTATTCTTCCCGCTGGTGCCCACCTGTGTACCCATGGACCTGCCTGTCATTCCACGCATGTCCCAAACATGCCGGTGACTGAAATTAAGCGTACTCCCTGATAACCTGACCCTCTGTTCAGAATTTCATTCTAGTCTATTTATAATCTTTAGCCTTAGTTTAAAAATTATTCTCCCCACCAAATACTCAGTAGAATTTGTGTATTTTTTTTTGGGGGGGGGCAGGGGGAATAAGGAAATACAATACATTTATAGATGTGTCGGGAGAATTAACATTGTCATACCTTAGTCTCATAGTCAGTAGTATAGTTATGCACAATTGTTTGTTTTCATCTATTTACACAGGCCCTGGCATTTATATTTAGGGTTATCTCCAGGTATTCTGCCTCTTTCTCTCTCTCTCTTCTTCATACTGCACTGCATTGTAAATCAAGATTCTTCTTCGTGATGTTTGTCTAGTTGGCTATTAGGAATACCGATTTATCTGCTGAATCAAAAATGCCAATCTTTGGACATACAGGTTACAGCTGGCCATCTTTCTGGATTGTCTTATTGTTTCTGATATTTTTCCCAGCCGCCTCTCATAAGTATTCCGGTATGGCACGCTCTTACGTGCAGACGGTCGCCGCCTTCCCTGTCTTAGCTAATTGAGCATCAGCTGTATGTCCCTTTCGTCACGGTGCCCGCATGCGGGGAGCTGGCCAGGAGCAGCGGGGGGTGGGCGCCCTGTCTGAGCGGCAGGCGCCGGGTGCGAGCCCCCGGCAGGAGCCCCGTTCCATGTGCCTTCCCACAGACACCCTGGATGAGGAGGTGGCTGGTTGTTTATTTCGATCAAGGATTTGTGTTTAAATTTAAAATTGTCTCTTAGGGATGGAGGTGATCCAACATGCCCCCCCTGTGCGGTAGCATATTAAAATATTAAATTAGCGAGTCGTATCAGCAGCTTTCTGTACAGCAGCACATCTTTTTATTTAAAGAATCAACTCTATTGGATTGAAACCTGTGATTCTCTGTAATGCACAGCTGCCGAAGTTGACTATTTAAAACACCATTTAGGTGGTGATGGAGGTGCGGGGGCGCGGGGGCGGTTAGTGGAGGTGGAAGAGGGCATCGAGGGGATAAAGAGTGCCGGGGAAAATAAAAAATAAAATAATAAATAAGTAAAATATCATTGGCAGTTGGTCGCATCGCAGCTCAAAAGCAGGGTGGGTGTGTGGATCCCTTTTTTTATATCGCTGCCAGCTTTTGACATCCACGCTGCACCAGCCTCCGGAAAGGCCCGGGAGGTTTGTTCCTTCCCTCCTCAGGCTCGCGAACAGTTAAAATAGCGCCGCTGTCATCTGTCTTTTGAAGGATTGATGGAATTAACAGCGCGAACATCTGGGCCGCCAGCATTTTTGAGGCGGCTCTCTGACAACCTTCTCTGTGTTTTGTTTTGTTGTGTGTGTGTGTGTGTGTGTGTGTGTGTGTGTGTGTGTGTGTGTGTGTATTTAAATGGGACTTGGTCAGTTTTAGTTCTTTCTCTTGGGTGAACTTTGGTGATTTCCACTTTTATAAACAACGTATTCATTTGATTTACTTAGGATGATTTGCACAAAATGCAACTATATATATATATATACTTATTTATTGTTTATTTGTGGCTCTGTCCTGTCATTCTTTCTGATTGTGTGAGTTTGTGCTTCCCTTCCTTTGTCCCTGTTAAGATAGGTCAGCCCGGCTGGCGTGGCTCAGTAGCTGAGCATCGACCTAGGAACCAAGAGGCCGCTGGTTCGATTCCCAGTCAGGGCTCATGCCCAGGTTGCGGGCTCGATCCCCTGTGGGGGGTGTGCAGAAGGCAGCTGATCAATGATGCTTCTCTCATCCATGTTTCTATCTCTCCCTCTCCCTTCCTCTCTCTCTCTCTAAAAAATCAATAAAAAAAACCTTATTTTTTAAAAAAAGACAGTTCAGCATTTCTCGACCTCAGCAGCATGGACATCCAGGCTGCCCCCAGGGCACCCAGGACCCTGAGAGTCTCCGGCTCCGCCCAACAGGTGCCCAGGCCACGCCCCAACTGTGACAGTCAAGACGTCTGCAGACATTGCCACGTGTTGCCTAGAGGGACACAGATGTCTGCTTGAGTTGCACGAGGTCGCTGGGGTGGGTCATTGCACTGCGTGTCCCCTGCAAAGACACGTGCTCCTTCGATGGTTTTCATTCATTCCCGCTGCCCCTGTGACAGAGTGTCATGCTTTCCCGCGAAAGGCGTGGTTCCTCTCGCTCTGCATTGTGGGTGGAAAGCGTGGCTCATGGATGGCCTTCTTCCTTAGTGAATAAACAAAGATTTCAACGTTAGGATTTACCCCTATGATTGCTTTATCTCCCCTGGATAGGCAATGATTTTTTATTATTTTTTAACCAAAAGTGCTGCAATTTTTCTTTCCATCCTCACTTTATCCGGAGTGCTTTTCGTCTTTAGCGGGTTTACACGCGTGATTTGTCCTTTGGTTTGGTTTGGTTTTCCATTTGAGGCCTCAGTGTCTACATCGATGCCCATGGCTCAGGGCCCGTGTATCTGTCAGGTTTGGGGGTGTCACGGACTTCTTCACCATCAGCCGTGTCCCCACCCTGCAGGCCCGGGAAGGGCGTGCTTCCGTTGGAAGAGGGTGGACTTGGATGGGTGTCTGATGGACCTGCCTTGTCGATGGTCTCACTTACATCTTCCACGTCCTCTCCACGTCTTCTCTACTTCCTCTGGGATGCAGCGAGCACAGGTCTGTCTTCCAGGACTGTATTGGTGATTCTTGCTTTTTAAAAATTTTATTATTATTTTTAAAATATATTTCTTGAATTCAGAGAGGAAGGGAGAGGGAGAGAGAGAGAGACAGAAACACCAGTGATGAGAGAGAATCATGGATCGGCTGCCTCCTACACACCCCACACTGGGGATCGAGCCCGCAACCAGGCCTGTGCCCTGACCGGGAATCGAACCATGACCTTCTGGTTCATAGGTCAACGCTCAGCCACTGAGCCACGCCGGCTGGGCTTGCTTTTTTTTTTTTTTTTTTAATGAATGCTATTTTTTATTTTTTTTTTGCCACAGCTCCAGTTTCTAAAATGAAGCCAGATGTCTGATCTTTACATGAAACTTCATGATTGCTAAGCGTAGGCTCAAATATTAACCCAAAACCCCAACACCACGTGGGCCAACCCGAGCGGAACATGTGGGCCCCGGGGTGGCTGCAGAGCTGCTAGGCTGCAAATCGGGAGGCTCGGGGCCGGGAGGGAGCCTGCCAGTGCAGGTGACCCTCGGGGATGCCCCCCCCCCGCCAGACTGCTCTCACCCTGGGCACTGCGCAGAGTCTAAACGTCACCCAGGTGAGCAGCGGTGTCCACAGTGGCGCTGTCTGGAGGGTGTCAGCGCGTCGGACAGGGTGTAATTTCCGTCACTGTGTTCTCGTCTTACTCGCGTTCGATATCATTTCCCCGTGGCGACCCTGCTGAGTGACACACGAAAGCCGAAGCAGCAGGAAGGGCCTCCTGGCAGGCAGGGCGGGTCCGCGGGCCTGGGATGAGTCCTGGGGAGTCCCTGGCATAGGGCGCTGCCCCGCTTCTGGCAGGAAAAGAAAGCCTGATGGGAAAGATCTGTGTCACCTGGCCGCTCTGTCTTATGCTTGTTGGTGGCAGTCTGTGTATTTTTAGACGCCAAAAAAGCGCGAGGGCCCCCCCCCACCCCGCCCCGCCAAGCAGGACCCCATTCTCTGGCTGAGGAGCGTGGCAGTGTTTCTGCCCAATGGGACCTGGGGCTCCGCGTCTCCTGTGTGACATTCGGGTGTCCCTGTGCCCCCCCAAGTGTCTGTCCTTGGGGTTTGTGGAGCAGCTCTGACCTGGTTGTTGGGGGGGGGGGGGGCGAGAGGCTACATTTAGGAGGTCGGAGGCACCAGGTTAAAGAAGTTTTCACTGAGAAGGAAGCAGCAGGGATTAGATTATCTCCTTCCGTGTGTTATTATAGACTGGAGGCCGGTGCATGGACTCGCACACCGGTGAGGTCCCTCGGCCTGGCCGGCGGGGATCCGTGGACCTCCGTGCCGCCGCAGCCCAGCTTTATCCGCCAGCTCATCGGGCTCCAGGCCGCTGTCCGTGTAGATCCCGCACAGCACCAAGTAGTGCGCGAAGCAGCAGGCGGCCAGGGAGGAGCCCGCTCCCGCTCATCCCAGCCCCCCTGTGCCTGCTGTCACTTGGGCACGCAGGGGGAGTGTCCCCGGGAGAGGCTCGTGCCGCCCCAGCTGCGCTTGCCAGCTTGAGCCAGGCGTCTGGCGCCCATCTGTCAGCGGAGTGGCGCTCCAGCTGTAGGAGCACACTGACCACCAGGGGGCAGCTCCTGTGTTGAGCATCTGCCCCCTGGTGGTCAGTGCGCATCATAGCTACTAGCCGGTTGTCCGGTTGTCCAGCCGTCCAGTCATCTGGTCGCTTAGGCTTTTGTATATATAGATGGTTCACGGCCTTCCCTTCGAGGTTTCAGAAAAGGGCTGGGGCCCAGCGGGCCTGGCTCAGTGGTTGAGCATCCACCTATGAACCAGGAGGTCAGGGTTCGATTCCTGGTCAGGGCACATGTCCAGGTTGTGGGCTCCATCCCCAGTAGGGGGGCGTGCAGGAGGCAACCCATGCATGCTTCTCTCTCATCATGGATGTTTCTATCTCTCCTTCCCTCTCCCTTCCTCTCTGAGATCAATAAAAACATGTATTTCTTAAAAAAAGAAAGAAAAGGGGTGGGAAGGGAGAGGCTCGGGGTGCCGGAGCCCCACTCCTGGGCGGGACACTGAGAGGTGAAATCAAATGTCCCGTTGCCTCTCTGGCTTCACAAATCGTCCCACGAAGTGAACCCCGAGCCGGAGCGCTCCATGTGCTCTGAAAGCCACCCCCAGGCGGGGGGCGGGGGGGCCTCTGAGCGCAACCTGAAAACACTCTCTCTGCAGCCGCCGCCATAACTCAGCATCGAAATGTCACTGTGTTTTCCTTTTATGCCTGGCAGCAAGGAAAGTGAGGACAGACATACAGCGGGGGTGGAGAGAGGCCAGTAGTGGCAGCTGGGGCTCCAAGGCTGGGGGACCGAAGGGGCTGGGGACCATCAAAGCCTCACACGACACCCCCTGTGCCTGGTCCACACCCCGTCTGGTCCTCGGGCGCCTCATCTTGATCCACGTGCCTTAAACCAGAACGGTTTGGCCCTGGCTAGTTAGCTCAGTGGTTAGAGCATCGGGGGGCAGGCTGGAGGTCACGGGTTCTAATCTGATCCAGGGCACGTCCCTGGGTTGCAGGCTCCATCCCTGGTCCTGGTTGGGGTGCGTACAGGAGGCAACCAATCCATGTGTGTCTCTCTCTCTCACGTCGATATTTCTCTCTGTCTCTCCCCCTCCCTTGCACTCTCCCTAAAAACCAATGGAAAAATATCCTCGGGTGAGGATTAACCAAGAAATAAATATAAAATAGAATAATGAAAAATGAAAAAAGTAAAGTAAAGCGGTTGAATCACTCCCCGCACGGTGCACAGCGCCCTCCCACTCAGGACCGCGACCCTGACTGAGGAATAAGCTGAAGTGTGGGGCTTCTGAGTGAACGCAGCCTTTAGTAACCGAACGAGCTCGCTTTAGGGGACTGCGGCGTGAGCCCCCCATTTCCCCCGCGGGCGGGCGCGGAGAGAGCATTTCCAGCGGCTCTCCTCGGGCTCGGCGGCAGAAAAATAGAGCCCCCGGGACATATTGGGGTGTTTGCAGCCTTTTGTGGTGTATTGAGGCCATAAGGACGCAGCCAATGCCCTCCCCCAAGCAGGGCTAATCCTATGATTTAGATGTGTTTAGCAGGAGCAGATCCCAGCCTCATCGGCAAAGGTCCGCTGGACTCTGAGTCATGGACCCGCGGGGTCAGGGGAGGCCCGTTTGCCTCCTGTCCTCCGGGGCGAAGGCGCTCAGCCCTCATCTCCAGCCGGTCCCTCGGCCTCAGCGCCTGGACCTCCACCTACGTGTGGGCAGCGCAGCCCTCATGGCTGTCGGGAACCTAAGATCTGCTGCCTCACGGAGGGACAGCAGCACCCCTTTCACACCTCTTACTTTGTTTTAATTTTTATTTTCTGGATTACATTTTGAAAAAATTGATTTCAGAGAGGAAGGGAGAGGGGGAGAGAGATAGAAACATCCATGATGAGAGAGAATCATGGATCGGTTGCCTCTTGCATGCCCCACACTGGGGATGGAGCCCACAACCCGGGCATGTGCCCTGACCGGGAATTGAACCGTGACCTCCTGGTTCCTAGGTCGACGCTCAACCACTGAGCCATGCTGGCCGGGCTCACAAGTCTTTTTGAAATCAGGTCCTCGGATGGGAGGCTGTTTTGGGATCCTGCTTGAGTCCTCCATGTTTTCGGCTGTTGGGGAGGGTGCTGGTGTGTGTTTTACCCCCCATGCCTCACGTAGGGTTAGAGGCCCAGTGGTCCCATCCCTGGGGTCAGGGGGCAGCCAGGTAGGAGAGGCCCGTGTTTAGAATGAATGGGCATGAGCCTCCACTGGACCCATGTTTCCTGTGGGCGAGTGGGATAGGCCTTGGAGGAGACAGCGTGGTCATCGAGGCGCAGGTCTGGGGCCCCGAATTCCGAGTGTTTGTGCCACGCAGGTGGGAACGGACCCCGTGCTGTGCAGAGACACGCCCTCCCTCGGGGGGCTCAGGGCTCGGGGTGGGGGGTACTGGGGACCGAGAAGGCTCTCCTGCCCATGAGCAGGTCTTAGGACACCTTGATGGTGTTTGGCTGGCAGATGCCAGGGACTGGGAAGAAGTGGCTAGTGTATTTTGAAATGATTTTTCCACACAGAAGCAGGAGGTTGTATGGCCAGTTCCACGGTAATTGCAGTTATTTACCTAGAAAAACGTCATGGGGGAGGGGAGGGAATCTGATTCCCAAAACTGCTTGGTTCTGCCACCCGTTCCAGCACGTCCCCATGGCAGGGACCAGGGTCGCTTCTGTGCTGCTTCGGGCGTCAGACACACAGACAGTGGTTGGGCACACGGACAGTGGTTAGACACACGGACAGTGGTTGGCCACATGGACAGTGGTTGGACACACGGACAGTGGTTAGACACACGGACAGTGGTTAGACACACGGACAGTGGTTGGCCACACGGACAGTGGTTGGGCACACGGACAGTGGTTGGCCACATGGACAGTGGTTGGACACACGGACAGTGGTTGGGCACACGGACATTTGTTAGACACACGGACGTGGTTGGCCACACGGACATTGGTTAGACACACCGACAGTGGTTAGACACACGGACAGTGGTTGGCCACACGGACAGTGGTTAGGCACACGGACAGTGGTTGGGCACACGGACGTGGTTGGGCACACGGACAGTGGTTGGGCACACGGACAGTGGTTAGGCACACGGACAGTGGTTGGGCACACGGATAGTGGTTGGACACACGGACGTGGTTGGACACATGGACAGTGGTTGGGCACACGGACAGTGGTTAGACACACGGACGTGGTTGGACACACGGACAGTGAGGCCGGCTGACCCGCGAGGGGTCCATCCCGGGTGCCCGCTTATGGCCAAGGGTCGGGTCTTCAAGTGTCACGAACGTTTAGCATTTCTGCTCCTAGTTCTCCTCCGTTGTTTATTAATAGGGTTTTCTGGGGGGTTATTTTTTTCTCTTCGCTGGTAGAATGTGCTCTTTAGTAGCATTTTACATAATTTAATACAATTTGTTCCATCCATTGGTTTTCATGGGGCTACAAGCTGTTCACTTGTGAGCGAGCTGGCTGGCATAGGGCTGGCACGGGCACGGGAAGGGCTCCGTCCTGGTCCCAGCCCCGTGGGCTGCGGCCTTTATGGAGCAGGTCCTGCTGTCCCTCACGACCCAGGCCACTCACACCCAGGGAGACACCCGGAGGAGACAGCAGTGGCCCTGTGGGCTTGGGGGGCCTGCGTCCCCGCTGTGCCCGGGGCTGTCCCCCGCATGCCGCCTGTTAGACGCAGGTGTTCCTTAATGACGCGTGCAGAAGGGCAGGTGATGGCGGGCGGAGGTGCGGAGCAAGCCAGGGATGGCAGCCCGCAGCCGGGCCTCCTCTGGCCGGCGCAGCTCCGTGCCTCCCACCCCCACCCTCCCATCCTTCCGTGTTAAGTGGGGTCCGGGGACATTTAAAGATGCGGTCACACCGAAATGTGGGCATCAGACCAGTGGCCATACCTGCATATGTTGGGCCCCAAGTCAGGAGCCAGTGCTTTCTGTTCGGCGGGACCCCTTCCCGAGGCCACCCAGCACCCCTCCCTCACCCCCTGCGCTCCTCTGGCCAGTCTGTGTCTCGGGGGGTAGATGGGTGGGTCCCAGGTGACAGGGACTTTTGGACAAAGGCTGGAAGACAAGAGAACTGGGTTCCGGTGATGAATCGCCCCTCCCGGCACCTCTGGGTGATGCAGTCGGCCAAATGCAATGACCTGAGCTGGCCGCCAGCCCGACAGGCTAGTCCTGGCCTCTGTGGAGAGCTGGGCTGGACGCTCGGCCACCAGTCACAGCTGCGGGTCACGGCTGGCCCAGCAGCCCTGCCACCCCTGGAGCCTGGGGCCTCCCACTGCCCCTGCCCCTCCCCATTCCCTTCCCCGCACGCCTGAGCCCCACAGGGACCCAAGACTGCCTCCACCTCCCCTGGGAAGCTGGGACAGGGCACAGCATAGCTCCTGTCCAGGCAGGAGCCGCTTTTAAGCACCTGCTGAATGCCTGCACCCACAGCTGCCGGTGTCGGGCCCGGGAAGGGTGCCCGCACGTGTGGCGGGTCTCGCCAAATGCATGCTCAGTGCCAGGCACTTTACTGACTTTTATTTTTTAATTAAATCGTTATTGTTCAAAGTATGACATATGTCCCCCATTCCCCCATGGGCCCCCTCTAGCCCACCCCCATCCCCAGCCCCAGGCCCTCACCACCCTATAGTCTTGTCCATGGGTTGGGCACACGTATGCACAAGGTTCTTGGTTGATGTCTTCCCACCCTCCCCCGCCTTGTCTCTGAGGTTCCGCAGTCTGTCCGATGCTTCTGTGTCTCTGGGTCTATCTGGTTCATTGGTTTATCTTGTTCGCTAGACTCCACCTGGGGGGAGGCGTGGGAGACTTGTCTCTCTCTGACTAGTGCCGGGCACTTCGCACCGGTGTCTTTCCGGTCTCGCCGCAGGCCTGTGAGTGGGCACCCTTGTCTTCTCCGTGTTATAGCTGGAGGGCGGTTGCTCAGAGAGGTCAAGCAACTTGCCCAAGATCTCAGAGCTAGTGAGTAGGAGCCTGCTGGGTGCCGGCCTGTCTGCTGGCCACAGGGAGAGGGTCTGCGGCCGGCCCCCAGCCCTCACAGCCTGCATCCCTGCTCCTGGCGCAGAATCGGCCGGGAGTCTCTGTGCCCACTCGGCCCTCTTATCGGGGCCATTCTTCTTACAAGTCCGCCTGTTGAGGCAGAGAGCGAGACGCACAGTAGGCCTGCAGGCACCTGGGTTGCAGCGGCTCCTCAGGCCAGGCCAGCGGGTAGGAGTGAGACAGGGCACCATTTACTCATCACTCACTCAGCCAGCTCTGCACACTGACCAGGGTCCAGCTGCGCCAGGCAGGGGACACCACGAGGAGACCTGGGCAGGGAGGGGACACCCCAAAGGGACCTGGCCAGGCAGGGAGCACCCCGAGGGGACGTGGACAGGCAGGGGGCACCCTGAGGGGACGTGGACAGGCAGGAGGCACCCCGAGGGGACCTGGACAGGCAGGGAGCACCCCGAGGGGACATGGACAGGCAGGGGGCACCCCGAGGGGACATGGACAGGCAGGGGGCACCCCGAGGGGACCTGGACAGTCAGGGGGCACCCCGAAGGGACCTGGACAGGGAGGGGGCACCCCGAGGGGACCTGGACAGGCAGGGGACGTCCGAGGGGACCTGAACAGGAAGGGAGCACCCTGAGGGGACCTAGATAGGCAGGGGGCACCCCGAGGGGACCTGGACAGGGAGGGGGCACCCTGAGGGGACCTGGCCAGGCAGGGGCTGTGCTTGTGAAACTCACTAATAAAGGGAGGCAGATCATGCACCCGTGAGCAAGCAAACGTGTAACAGACTCTTCAAACAGTGCAAAGCAAGGGCGTGGGGGCAGGTCTCAACGTCCATCCGTCCACGTCCTCATCCATCCGGTCATGGAACATGTTTATCGAGCACCTGGTATGTCCCGGCATTTTCCACATGGCAGGGGGACTACATCCGTCTGTAAAACAGCGAGACCCATGTTCTCCATGAGATGCCTGCATGTGTAGCTGCATGGCACTGCGTGTCTGCGTGGGCACTGCGTGTCTGCGTGGGCACACGAGAACACAGGCTTGTTGGGAGAGAAAGGGGGCCCCGGTCAGCCGCACCTCGGAGCCCAGCCCCTTCCAGCCCTGGCCTGCAGACCCTGCCAGCTGCTGCTGCTGAGAGAGCATCGAGCCCGCCCTGCGGGAGCTCTCCTTGGCACGGCCCTCCCTCTGCCTGCCCTCCTCGGGGGGCCAGGCTGCGGGGTCCTTGTCAGACTGGCCCTGGGGCCAAGGTCAGCGGAAGTGCCCCCGGAGCTGCAGGCGGGGCTGCCCAGGCACCGCGGGAGGCTCCCTTTATTGCTCACCCAGCCACTTGCTGAAAAATTAATTGGCAAATGAATCACATTTACTGGGACCTTCTGGAGCAGAAGCAGAGGCACCTGGCCGACCCAGAGGCCGTCCAGGGAGCAGCGGGAGAGGCCTCCGTGGACAAAGGCCTGCGGCCAGCCGGGAGGCGTGGGGCGGGTTTGGAATCCTCCCCTGGAAGCAGAGGCTGGGGCTCTGGCCCTGCCCGGGCGTCTGGAGCGGAGGCCGGGCCGGGCGTGGGCACTCGGGCCGAGCTCGTGGCTGGTTCTCCCGGAGCCGGCGCTCCCGCCCTGGCCATCTGCTCGGAGCATCTGGTGCTCAGGTGTGAGCCCTGCGCTGGCGCATCCGAGCTGAAATGTGCAGTCACCTTGCCACCCACGCTGGCTTCTGTGGCGCCGCCAGGCTGCCCTCTTTGTGTGGGGAAGACAGTCGAGTGGAAGTCGGGCTGCCAGCCCGGGACGGCGCCAGGCTGTGCTGAGGCCCTGCAGCCCAGGGCTGGCGTTGCCGCCCAGCTGCCCCGCCCGCCGGGGGCTGTGGACCCGTCTCCAGGGACAGGCAGGCTCCCGAGAGCAGAGGGAAGATGGTGCTGCGCCGCCCCCCCTGCCCCCCCGCTGGGCGGAGCAGGCTGCAGGCTTTGGATCCTGCCTTAGGGGTGAGAGGCCCGTCAGGGTTCTGTTTAGCAACTAAGGAGACACCAGGTCGCTCCTGATGCCACCGCTGGCCCTGCGTGCGCCGCCCACCCTCAGGGGCCAGGGGTGGGGGTGTGGGGCCCACCTGGTGGGCCACAAGGGCATCTGTGGTTGAGACGTCCTTCCTGTTAGCCGGAGCCCCTGGCAGGGCGCTCCGTGTGACATGGGACATTCTCCTCGAGGGAGGACACGTCTCATATCTGAGCCGTCGAGGGTGTGGCCGAGGCTGGAGGCTCCTGTAAGAAGAGGTGCTGTGGTTGGCTTTTTAGGCTTGTAAGACCTCCCAGAACACCCAGGAGGCCCGTCCCCACTGGGACATAGCCCCCAGGTCAGCCCCCAGGACACAGCCCATGGGAGAGTCCACGGGACAGAGCCCACGGGAGAGTCCACAGGACACAGCCCCTGGGGCACAGCCCATGGGAGAGTCCACAGGACACAGCCCCTGGGGCACAGCCCATGGGAGAGTCCACAGGACACAGCCCCTGGGGCACAGCCCATGGGAGAGTCCACGGGGCCAAAGTCACAGTATCTCTCTCTATATAGCTCTCTACTCAGCCAGATTATCTTCGGTGTTTTAAAATATATTTTTATTGATTTCAGAGAGGAAGGGAGAGGGAGAGAGAGAGAGCGAAACATCCATGATGAGAGAGAATCATTGATCTGCTGCCTCCTGCACACCCCCTACTGGGGATTGAGCCTGAAACCTGGACAAGTGCCCTGACCTGGGATTGAACCGTGACCTCCTGATTCATAGGTCGAAGCTCAACCCCTGAGCCACGCTGGCCGGGCCCAAGGTATCTTTTTAGGAGCTGGGGGAGGACTGACCGCATGGGCTCAGGGTGGGCGGGGGCTGGACGCAGGCCGCGGACGGGAGGTCAGCCCTGTTAGACCCCAGGCACCCTGATTCCCGGGCCCACGATGCCCCCCTGCCCCTGTCCTGCCAGCGCCCTGGGCTCCCAAACACACCCCGGTAAGCGGGTTGAAGCGAAGAGTGGCTGATTCCACGTGGGCCTTGAGGAAGCGTTTCATTTCCAGTTGGGGAGGCCCAGCAAGGTCT
>JAJQQW010000021.1:6754655-6809655 GCA_025583905.1 Ia io
CCTTGGGGCTGCGTGGGGGCTCGGCCCTCCTGCTCCCATTTCACTCCCCACAGCAGATGGTGCTCAGGTCCCCACGTGCCACTCGGAGGGGGTTCCGGTGCAGCAGGCCAGTGGAGAGCGTGGGTGCCTCCTCTCTGTCCTCCGGGACCCCTGCTCCCCACGCTGTGGCCCCGCTGCCTGCCCCCCAGCACTTCCTAAGTGGTGGCTGCAGGCTCACTCCTGGCAGCCAGTGAGGGCGCGGCACGTCCATAGGCCCCGTGTGTGCTGAGCGTGTTGTCAGTGGCTGTGACCGTTTCCAGACAGGTCTCCTGAGAGAAAATATCAGGGTCAAGGGCACCCCAGTGTGCTCAACACATGCGATTCTCCCACATGTGTCAGAAACGCTCCGTTTTAATTTCAGATGCTGTATTCTTAGCTCTAGAGTGACCAGTTGGTTTTTCTTTAAGATTCTAATTTTCTGCCAAAGTCTCTGCCTTGTCATTATTTTCTTGAACGTCTATTTCCTTAAATGTAAAGTCTTATTTTAAAGTCTATAACTCTTAAACCCTAAGGAGTTTAATCCCTGCTTGTGTTCATGGGGCCTTCTTTCTCCATATGCCTGGTAATTTTTTTATTTTTAACCAAAGTCAAGCATTGTGTTTTTTAACTGTCCGTTGCTTTAGGCTGTAGGTGGGCACGGCCGAGTAGGAATGGAAGGTGAGCTGTGTGTCAGCTGTAAACCCTGTCGCAGTCACATCAGGGTGCCCGGGACTGTCTGCTCATCAGGGTGCCCGGACTGTCTGCTCTCACTCTTCACTATCCCTCCCTGCGGGACCCCGGCTAAAAATGCACCGAGGTTACCAGGAACCTGCCGTCTTGCTGGGCCCCAAATTCTAATTGCGTCCTTGGTCCCCGGGACTGGAGAGAATTCTGCTCAGCGTCTCAGCAGCCTTGAAGGGCAAGGGAACTGGCTCAGCGACCAGTTCCCTTCTTGTTCGAATCCAGGCCCCTAAGTCCTGGATCTTTGATAATAATTCTCTTATGCTTGAAATAATCACACACATGCATGTGCATACACATACGCACACAGGCAAACATACACACATGTACACCACATATGTATGCACACTCGTGTGTGCACGTAAGTGAGCACACACAGGGAAACATACATGTATATACACACACTCATATGCACAAGTGCACTGCACACATGCATACAGATGGATACATGCACATATGTGTGCACAATCATAGATATGCACACAGATGAAACACACATGAACATGTGTGCATACACACGTGTAAGCACACATGTACACACACATGGTGGGTTTGACAGGAGCCTGCCTGCCACAGTCAGAAGTGGAAGGAAAGTGATATCTTCCTAATGAACGGAAACCGGCGTGGTGGTGGGTTCTGTTCGGCTGTCAGCGCTGTTCCAGGCTTTGAAAGAGGACTTTCTCCCTCCCTCAGTCAGCACACCCAAACCCAGGACAAGATGACTCCCTGAGACCGAGGACCCGCAACGTGAGGCATGATTGACGAATGGGAGGGTCGGGGTTCAGATCTGAGCCGTCTGTCTCTGTTCTCAGCCCCAGAGCCTCCAGCTGCTCGGCCTGGGGCCCCATGGCAGGAGGGCAGGCCTGGCACCGCCCGTGCTCTGGGCGGACCCTCCCGTGGGGGACACGGGGGACTTGGGCGAGCCAGCATTTCACAGATAGCGGGAGGCATGGGAGAGAGCACCCATTTCTCACCCGAGGCCTATGGAGATGGTGTTTTATGCCGGAGGCTGTGCTGGGCCGCATGGGCACGCATGAAGATGCCACGGATCGGTGTGTTCGCCCTCAGGCGGCTTCCTGGGCCAGTCCCTGACATAATTATGGTCCCACTGCACGCGCGACTTTGCAGTAATACATATGTAATGTGCATGTGCAACGTGACCATTTCTTCATATCATTAACGCTTTGTGTGCACACTATGGTGCTGATAAAATGTCCTGTTTAGGGTTTTATGGTCATTTCTCCCATTGTGACTATTTTGCTTGTTCCTGTTTTTATACATAGGACACGGGCGCCCCGCCCCGTCTGTGCCCGGAACCCGCTTTCTCCAGGCGCTCACGGCAAGGGGCCACTGCGTCGGGGTCATGAGACCTTGTCTGGTCTTTAACTTAATTCCACGTCTTGCATTTACTCCTCAGTGGGCAGCACTTCCCCTCACGCCCTGGACCCGGGAGGCGGCACCGGCCGGAGGGTGGCGAGCTCAGGGAGCTGCGCTGTGAGCGGGAAGGGACCGATCGCCAGGGGCCGGGAGGACGGGGACCAGCCAGAGGCCACAGGCTGCGCATGAGCAGTGGCGAAGCCCCTTTGGAGAAGAACGTGAGGGCAGTGCTGCAGCACCTCCCTCTCCACGGGCTGACTGACGGGGCCGCTGCCAGGCCCGGTTCACCCGAATCCTGGCCCCGAATCTCGTCTCAGACGCGCTGTGAGCGCAGTCCTAGTTGTTTTACTTTTTTAAAATATTTTTTTATTGATATCAGAGAGGAAGGGAGAGGGAGAGAGGGAGAGAAATGTCAATGAGGAGAGAGAATCATGGATCGGCTGCCTCCTGCACACCCCCCGGCAGAGGATGGAGCCCGCAACCCGTGCATGTGCCCTGACCGGGAACTGAACCGTGACCTCCTGGTTCCTAGGTCGACGCTCTACCACTGAGCCACGCGGCCGGGCAGTTCAGTCCTAGTTTAGACAGGCTCTCCGGCAGGAACCCCGTGGCCTACAAGTCAGAAAGTTTGTTTGCGACACACATCGGCCTGGCCGACGTCACGTTCAGCTCCGTCCCGTGTACAAAGCATGCGGGTAAACGTGCTGTTTCTGTACACTTGCTCTTGCCGGTACCTTTGGAGACGGTCTCTTCGGGAGAGGGGGGACTGGGGCTGCGAGTGTTGGGGTGGGTTTGGGGGGATGACACATGGGCTTGTCTGGGGTGAGGCGGGTTGGGGGCAGGCACCTCCCCAACCCTCAGCAGCAGGTCCGCAGTTCAGGATGGGGTCTGGCAGGCACGTGAGGGGAAGGCGGGCTGCGATGGCTGATGCCCTGTTCTCGGGGGACACACGGGGGCCCGGGGTTCCCAGTGGCCTCGGCATCAGGTGTCGCCACCACAAAGTCCCGGAGGGCGCGTCGGAAAGGCAGCGTGGCGCAGAAGTCCTATCCTCCGCCGGGGCCCTGTTTGCGGCTGTCATGACTGACCTGACCTCGTCAATAAGACCGGCTTCGCTCGAATTAATCCGGCGTGTGCAGTGGGCGGCATGGTCATTTCTCAGGGTCCTGGAGACCCCGACCGGGGACAGGGGCCCCTCTTTGCCCGCCTCGTCCCGTGTCTGACCCTTCCTCTGAGTCACGTGTCTAACCACAGCCCGGCCGCTGAGCGCCACTAACAGCCACTGGACTTGGCAAGTTACCGCGTTCGTGGGGGGCTCGTCCAAACCTCCACACGTAGCTGGAGGAGGGGAAGTGGTGGGAACACCCCAGACCCCCGTTCGTGTTGGGAGGGGCCCCGTGAGCCACGCCCTGGGGGCTGCTTGGGAGGTCACACGTGTGTTGGTGATCCCTTAGCCATCAGGGTGCCCACACATTTGGACCGTCCAGGCAGCGCCTCGCTCCCATCAATGTCCCCGCTTCCGTGTGGGAGTTAATGTCATCTCCCTGACAGGTGACTCCCAGGGACTGATTTCAGGAGAGGGTGCCCACAGGGACTTTTACCCCTCGTTTCCCTTCGAAAAGCCTTGTTCTCCCAGGGAGGGGCTGCTGGGGGCAGCTCCGGGGTCCTGGGGGCGGGAGGGCTTTGGGGGGACAACTGGTGTGTCTAGAGGAGCGTTGGGGTGGGGGGGTGGGGTTGGAGGGCTGACAGCGACCCCAGGTGACCCACGGCCCCTTTAGGAGCTGGCCCCTCGCAGGTGCTGGCATCGATGCCAGGGAGAACACGCATTTCTGTGCCTCAGGAAACAGCAGAAAAACCCAAATTTGCTTGAAAGGAAAATGTGGGGAGTAAGAAATGGGCCGAGTTCCTGGCAAGGTTTGTTTTTTGTTAATCTCTGACATATGCCTTTTCCCTTAAAACGCGGGCATGTTGTCAGAGGCCACGGGGCCCGGACCTGAGCGTTTGAGCTTGAACTTGACCTGGACAAGAAGCACGTGGCCATGGTGGCGATCCCGGGACGTGCTGGACGCGGGACCTGCTGCCCAGGCTGGGTGGGCAGGCTGCCTCCCCACCCCTACATCCTCGTCAGTCTGCGCCTTCTCTCCAGTGCTCAGCCCGCTTCTGCAGCGGCTGCAGTTCCATTAGTAACAAGTGGACTGAAGATCAGGCGTCTCTAGGGCTGACATTGTGAAAACAGAGTGAGAGGCTGTAGTGGACATTGCTTTTTCTTTTTTGTTTCTATTGATTTTAGAGAGAGAGGAAGGGAGAGAGAGAGAAACATCCATGAGGAGAGAGAACCATGGATCCGCTGCCTTCTGCACGCCCCCCACACTGGGGATGGAGCCCACAACCCGGGCACGTGCCCTGACCGGGAGTGGAACCCTGACCTCCTGGGTCATGGGTCGGAGCTCACTCACGGTGCCACGCGGCCGGCGGGCCGTTTCTGTTTTAAGTCCGATTCTGAACGACGGCTTTGCTTCCGTGGTAACCGGGGCAGTTGCTGATTTTATCCCGGAGGCGAGCGCGCAGCCTTCATTTGGCGCCTTTTCATCCTGAGTGGCCTTTGAAGCAGGCGCGGCATTGCCCGGCCGGCGTGGCTGTTTTAAAAAATTAATTTAAAAGTATTTCGACCAAGGAAGTCCCCGCGGAGGCCTGGTCCCTCGGCGGTGGTGTTCACGGAGCTCCGTGCAGACGGCTCCCGCTCCCCCACGCTCACCCCCAAACCCCCCCAACAGCAGCCTGTGGGCCAGCGCCCCGATGCCTTCGCCAAGTTCCAGTAAATTATACCCTTGGTTTCCCTCTTCAATTCCTTTTTGTTACTTTTTCAAAATATTCTATTAGTTCTGTTACGTATGATCTCCCTTTTGTGAACCCATGCTGAATATCTTTAATTAAATCGTAACTCTCCCTGTTTTGTCGCTGATTAGCGGCTCCGGTATCTCCTCCCCTGCTCACGTTGGGCTCACTGGGGTTTCATCTCCCGCCCCCATCCTTATTAAATGTAGGGGCTGCGTAACGGGCCTGGCCACGGCGCGTCTGTGTGTCCCCAGGCATTTCCAAAGGGTGTTTGCTGACGGTTCCCGGTGTCCCTGCTGCTCTCTCCTCGAAGCCGCTTCCCCTGGTCCCCGAGGATCAGCCTTCAGACTCTCCAATGTTTCCCTCGCATGTCCTGTTGGGAGTGCCCCCCGCCCCTCGCCGTCCCACAGATGCCTGCCTGCCGAGGGCCCTGCTCTGGCCCCTCTCTGGGCACCAAGGCAAATGCCTCCTTTTCATTTCCTCAGCAGTTGCCCGGATCCCAGCCGTCTCTGCGCCGTGCGCCTGGCGTGTTCACAGAAAGCGCCGGAAATTCGGTTCTGGCCCCACCTGGCCGCCCCAGGCCAGAGCATCACCCGTTCAGTGCAGGTGGGAGAGCGGCCAGGTGGGGGGTTAAACTGGTTCTGATGCCCTCAGTGCCTCCCCAAGGCTGCCCTCCTGAGGACCCTGCCTTCCCGGGGACCCCGCCTTCCCGAGGTGCTCCCCTGGTTTTGAGGGAGCTGCGAAGCTTCCTGGGTGGCATTTTGAAAGCCTGTACTCTGGCATCAGCTCAGCCAGGATGTCCCCTTCACCTGGTTCCTGGTGGGTGGGCCTTGCTCCCGGGGGGTTGGGGGGACCTTGCTCCCGAGGGGTGGGCCCTCCTCCAGGTCCTCTCGCCTCAGGCTGTCAGGGACTCACTCACCTCAGGGATGCGCTACCTCTCACCCGTTCCCAGGACAAAGACCACAGGGCTGTCCTGGGGAAGGGGCACCCCCATGGCTTTGGGGCCCGCGTCACACACCCCAGCCGAGACACGGAGGCCTCCCAGATGGCTGCTCCCTCTTAGTTGACCTGGTTTCCTTTCTGGCCGCTTAGCCCGGATCTGTGCCCACGCGGCTCAGGCTGCAAATGACACCAATCGGAGGCCAGGTCCTTCCCAGCACCCGCGCCCCTCACCTACAGACACAGCGGGCCCCTCACCTACAGACACGGTGGCCCTCACCTACAGACACGGCGGCCCTCACCCACAGACACGGTGGCCCCTCACCTACAGACATGGCAGGCCCCTCACCTACAGACATGGCGGGTCCCTCACCCAGACACGGCAGGCCCCTCACCTATAGACACGGTGGCCCCTCACTTACAGACACGGCGGCCCCTCACCCACAGACACGGTGGCCCCTCACCTACAGGCACGGCGGCCCCTCACCTACAGACACGGCAGGCCCTCACCCACAGACACGGCGGGCTGAGGCGTGGGGCCCCAGGGCCACTCCCCGGAAATGGCACAAGTCAGACATTTCAACAGGAAGCTGTGAGCCACACGCAGTCCCCCTGCCACCTGCCCTCCACAGCCCGGGGCGCCCGCTCAGCCAGGGCCGGGATCTGCACCCCTGGGGGTACTGGAAATCTTAAAAGCTTAATAAAGGCAGCGCATACATGCTCTCCAGCCAGTTTTTAAAAACTGCATTTAATTGAGTCAGATAGCATGTTGCTTTGGGGGAAAATGAACACCATACACTTGTTCTTTAAGTCCAAATGTTGTCTTATAAACAACCGAATGCCTGGTGTGGACCGGCCGGGGAGGCGACCCGGCACAGCAGTGGCCAGAGGATGGCAGGGGGTCCCTGCGAATGTGGGGTTCCTCCCTGGTCCAACCGCTATTTCTCCACTAAAGAGCCCGCTGTCCCTCTGCCCCGGGGCCAGGGCCCGGAGTTCCCCAAGATCTGAGGCCCAGTACCCACTGTCTCCATCGGCGTCACTGCGCCGCAGACAGCTGTCCTGGACAGCGAGCCCCGTCCCAGAGGCGCTCTCCCGACGGACGTGGTAAGCGAGAGCGAGACACAGGTGCCCCGTTGTAATTGCTTGCACATTTCCAGAACCGGACACTCTGTCATCTAATAGACCTAAAACGAAAAAGCTTTTGTCTGAGCAAGGTGACCAATGGGAAGGGAGCGCCGAGGACACGATACCCCATAACTTAATCATACGGCTCTTACGAGGGGGCCGCACGCAGCTGTGTCTCACTAATATGCATGCACTGTGTGTAAGCCGATACGCTTTCATTCTCCACTTGTTTTTAGCAGGAAGAAAAAAGCCTTCAGATGAGGAGCATTAAGATTCAATATTAACCATCCCCCCCCCTCCTTTGGGCAAAATTATTCTTCACTTGATATTTGTGAAAGCAGCGTTTTTTTTGTCGCGATGGTAACATGCACCCTGCTGAGAATGTGCCAAATGTGTTGGAAGTTATGCGGCCGCGTGGACAGGGAGCCGGGGCAGCCCTGGGGGCCCAGGAGGACCATGGACGTGAGGGATGGACACTTGTTTCTCTGAAGCCCAGACTCACCCTGAACCCCGGGACCCGAGTTCCCGGGCTCCGGTGGGAGTCATGCAGGAGGGGTGTCCCGTGTTCAGCTCTCCTCGTAGGGATCTTTGATTTGTGTGCGTGTCAGTGGCTCGTGGGTACTGCTTTCGTCTGGATTCTTTGAGTATATTTGCTTTCAAAGTCTTAACCAAAAAGAAAAGAAAAGAGAGAAAAGAAAAAAAAAAGAAAAAAGAAAGGCCCTAAGACAAAGGAATGGTGGAGTGGAGACTTTTATTTTTCAGGGCAAAAATGATACGGGTAAGTGAACATCAACTGACCAGAAATTATTTGCTTCTGTCTG
The DNA here is from genome assembly GCA_025583905.1 of Ia io. Lineage (NCBI taxonomy): Eukaryota > Metazoa > Chordata > Mammalia > Chiroptera > Vespertilionidae > Ia > Ia io. Next base: position 6,762,509 of record JAJQQW010000021.1, read on the forward strand.
TTAGACACGTAATGGAGTCATTTAACTAGTCAAATTAGGAGCTGCAGAAATGCACCATGCTTCATTACTGAGTTCGAATGGGCACCATTTTACATTTACGTCAAAAATTATCTCATCGCAAATTAATGTTTTCATCGTGCCAGGCGGCCGGAGCCGCGCGGCGCGGGCGCCCCCTAGTGGCCCTCGCGGGAACGCGCTTCCGAGTTTGATGTGGGAGCAGGGCCTGATGATTGGGAGGCGGGTGGGCCGGCCCCCGATTGGGGGGGAGAGAAGCGGGGTTCAGTTTAGGGAAAGAGCCTGGACCCCTTGAATGTCATTGTGGGGCTTGGCTTCCGAGGGGAAGTTCTGAAGGTCCCGTCAAGATTCCCCTGAACTTGGCCTCGTAGGAAACGTGCCCAAGGCCTTGTGGGTCTGTGTGTGTTTTTCACACTTTGCTTGGGGGTACCTCCTGTGTGCTTACATGGTCCACATCTCGGACGTTCGCTGGATTCCTGCTTCTGGACAGAACCAGGGAGAGCTCCTTTCCTCCCTCATTGTAAATCAGCATCTTTTTTGGCTGTCGTTGTAAGACGCGCTCCTGCAGGAACAGGTGAAATGTGACGTTGAATCATCTTAAAGAAGTGTGGGAGCAGGTCCGCTCTCCACTCACACAGTTGCTCGGGGTCCCTGCCGTGCTGGTCTCGGTTCCATTCAGGGAGAAATCAGTTCAGGTCAAATTGCAGCACCCTCACCAATAAAAATACTTAGCGGAATGACGGACAGGTGCGCTGTACGTCAGGGGAGCGGGCGAGGGTCACGGACAGGATGGGCGCGGAGAAGAGCGCCGGGAAGCCGCGCTGTTTCGGGGCCGTGTCGGTGTCGCAGCTCCGTGAGAGAGGCTGTGAGGTGGGGGAGGCAGACCTGATGCAGAGCACGGTCAGGCCTCCGCGGAGACCTGCAAATCCTCCCAAGACATGTTTTCTGAGACAGCCTCACCTGCAGCTGCTCCGTGGGGAGGCAGGGAGACGCCTGGTGGGATGCAGCAGGTAGGGGGCCCTCAAGGGGTCTGGGCAGGACCCTCGGAGGCCAGCACCCCCTCCCTCGGCAGGGGAGAGCAGGCAGGACAGCTGAGCCCAGGTGAGGGAGGCTGGGGCCCAGGTGAGGGAGGCTGGGGCCCAGGTGAGGGAGGCTGGGGCCCACGTGAGGGAGGCTGGGGCCCAGGGAGCTGGTGTGGAACTTGGCCCTGTGCTTCGTCCGAGCCCTGTCCGCGGCCGCTCCACGGGCCGTGTGCTCGCGGGGACGCCAGGGGTGGGCTCCCCCGGCCCTGACTCTGTTTGTGCAGCTGCCTCTTCTGACCTTCACTTCTTCTCGAGCACAAGCTGGGCCAGGGCAGCGGCAGGTGTGGTCTCCAAGCAGCACAGAATGCTGGGATTCAAACACAAAAAAGAGGCTCAGCCCGAGCCCGAGGAAGAGCACCCACTTTCCTCCGGACGGGGGCTCCCCCGTGACCGTGTTTCATTAACACGCTGCCGCCCAACCGATTTTGCAGACCCCCCCTCCCCAACATTTAAAAAATTCCTCTGAATATTCTCAACTCTTTCGTTTCTGCAAAGATGCTGTGTTTTCGGATTTCAAAGAGGGGCCCTCTCCTATGGGAAGTAAATGATTATTGTGGGTCACAGGAGCCTGCTAAGTACAGGGCTCTAAACCCCTGCCATGGGGAGAAGCCGCAGACTCCTGCAGTGACCCTGGGCCACGGACAGGGCAGGGAGAGCTGGGAGGCCGGCCTGTCTGCAAGCCGGGTCCCTTTTGTGCTAACAGGAGCTTTGTGTGTGTGGCTTAAGCTCGTGGTTCAATAGAATTTCTTTGAAACAGAAACAAAAAAAATCTGAAGAGCTGGTACAAGTGCTTGAGGCAGGTCTCCCCTCAAATGCCGGGAGAGTCCCCCCTTCTCCTGAGCCCCGCCCGCAAGCGTCTCGGTCTCCACGTCCTGTTTACCGAGGCTGGGCGGGGGGAGCGGTAATTTATACCCGCTCCTCTCAGTTTTTATGTAATAACTTTGGAACTCATATAGAGTAATGATCCACAAACTCTTTTAATGCTCATTATAAAATGTGAAATAGGCCTCGGCCCCGTGGCAATTACGCGGCCACACATAGCCGCTCCACCTGAGCACACGCGGGCGGGCTCTCCTAACGCGATCACCGTCCCTCGCCTCTCCCCGTTGACGCGATAATCCCGTTTTCCTATTTTTCTAAAGAAAAGTGAAGTCGTTCCGAGTCTCTGCTGAGGCCGCTTATTGGCGTCGGTAATGGAGCTCTCGGCTCTAATCGCATTTGCGCTCAGACTGACGCCAGCAAGTGTCGCGGGTGGAGGGGGCGCCCCCGGCCGTGTGCTCTGTAATTATCGACGGGCGGTCTCTGCGGACGGGCCTGGGCGCTGGGATGGTCGCAGAGGCGGCACCGAGCCGCGAGCCCACACATTTCCACAGTCCCCGGCCTCTCAAGGGGCTGCCGAGCCTGTCGCCGGCACCCTCGCCCCATGGACTCTCCCCTGTCCCAGGCCTGCCTTCCCTGCTCAGGGCTGAGCCAGCAGCGTGAACCTTGTGAATGAAAGGCTGCTCCCCAAGAGAAGGTCCCGCGATGCCGCCGTCCTCCTTCCTGGGCTCCCAGCCGAGTGGCTTCCTGGTGGCGGCTGGAGCTTCGAGGGGCGGCCTGGCGGGCAGCTGCCTGTGGCACTGAGGCTGCTGGAGGGTGGGGAGTGATTCCGGAACCCACTTCTCGCTCCAGCCTGGGCAGCCGCCCCTCCCGCAGGAGGGGACTCTGTCGCCCCGCAGGGTCAGGCGGAGAGAGAGGGGGATGGTGCCATGTCCGGATTCCCCCTCTGCACCCCTCCTCCTCGGGGTCTAGAATGCGGGCAGGTCACAGAGGACCCCGTGACAACGCAGATTCTGACTCCGTGGGTCCAGGAAGGCCCGGGCTCAGGCCTTTCCCTCGGCTCCTGCTAACACCTGCGGCCCTGCGTGTGTCCACCTCTCCCCCCGCCCATCCGCACGGCGAGGGCTCCGCAGAGCTGACCAGTGGCGGGAGGGCTGGGTGAGCGCCCTCGCAGCCCCGGGGTGGGGGGCAGTGGGACCTCAGGGGTGGCCCGGGGTGGAGCCACCCCAGACGGGGTTCACGTGGATTGCATGAAATGGACACATTTGCCTTCAGTTGGTTGCAAGCATGAACATCCTGGGATCTCACAGTCAGGGCACTTGCAAAGGGTGGTCCCTCTCTGTGGACCCCCCGCCCCGTGCTTCCCAGGCTCACAGCTCCTCACGCGGCATTTTGCCGGCGGCTGGCGCTGAGACCAGGCCCGCATGCCCGTCTGCAGAGTTGGGGCCGCTGCCCCCAACTTTTCAGGAACCTGGAACTTTCCACATCTGAGCCCACCCTCCTCCCCAGCGCGCTGGCTGCCTCATGTCTGTGGTGCAGTCCCCCATCCCTGCCCCCGCAGGCCACAGAGCCTGTGACAATCTAATGAGAGGTCTCCTGACCCCCCGCCCCCTCCCGGGGAAGCACCCTGCTGGGAACAAGCAGGTGGGTGAGCTCAGACAGCAGGCTGAGCTGGTGGTGCAGGTGTGGCGCTTTGGGGGCAGGGCTGGGAGCCCCCTTCCCTGGGGACAGACACCAGGTGTGGCCACAGCACTGGCGGGCAGTTCAGGCATGTCCCCAAGTCAGCACGTTCACTCACGCTTACAGAAAAGTGCGTTCCTCCTCCCTGATGCTCCCAGCGTCCACCAGTCCAATCACCTGGGATTTCACCCCTGAACTTGGCTCGGGGTCCCCTCCACACACACCCCCTCACCCAGTTCCCACATCTCGGTCACTTCCAGAACCTACGGCTGTGGCCTCCGCCTGGTGTGGCCTCACCTAGCCCCGTCAGCCCCTGGTGGGGAGGACAGAGACCCCCGGCCCCCTCGCACCCACGGCTATCGCCCTGACGGCCACAGGTTGTGGGTGGAATCAGAGGGTCTTCGCTGCCAGGAGCAGCCGCTCGGCCTCCGCCCCCATGGGGACAGTCCCTGCCACTGGTCCTGGCCTTGCTGTGCGTGACCGGGCTTGGGTTTTTGCGTGAGGACCGGGTGCTCGGAGGGGAAGCGACCTGGCATGGGTGGCTCTGAGCCCGGGGCCTGCTTGCAGCTGGGCCACGCTGTTCCCCAGGGTCCGCATGGAACCCCGAGCCGAGTTCAGGGGTGAAATCCCGGGTGGTTGGACTGGTGGACTCTGGGAGCGGCAGGGTCTTCCTGCGGCCGCCGTCCTGCAGGGGAACAGGAGGCGACCGAGTGGCCCGAGCCCCTCCCTCTGCCTCGAGTGACGAGCGGGGACTAGCTTCCACCTCAGCGACATCATCGCGCTGAGCCCGGGCCCTAGCCACTCAGGGGGGCCCCAGGGGCAGCCGCATCCACGGGGGCCCTGGACACCTCTGCCAGCCCCTGCCTGGGCTCTCGCGGGCACTGTCTCGGGGTCTTCTTTCTGCCTCCCTGGCTGCTCCTCCTCGGCTTCTCTGCTGACCCCTCCTGGGCCTGCCCTCCTTGGACTCCTGGGGTGCAGCTGGGCCTGGGGTCCTCCCTGTGCTCTCCCGGGTGGCCTCGCCCTCGCCCCCTCGGCCGCCGTGGCTGCAGGCACAGGCCTGAGGTGTGAGTGAGAGGCAGACCGGCTGGGCGGCAGCGCTGCAGGAAGCAACGTGTCTGCTCCTCATCCCTCGGTCGGTGAGCCCGTCGTGGGTGTGAGCAGAGAGTCGGGGCCTGACCGCCTCCTGCGTGGGGCCTGCGCAATCTTCCCTCTAGACACGCTCTGAGCTCCCGGGCAACAGGGCTGACGCTCCACACGGACGCGGGCTCTGCCGGGAGTGTGCGGTGATCGTTCAAGAGCACAGTCAGGTCTCCTGGCCCCGCCCCACCGACTCAGAGACTTGTGCAGGCGCAAGCAGGTGTGTGCAAGCGTGTACAGGTGCATGCAGGTGTGAGCAGGTGCATGCAGGTGTGTGCAGGTGTGAGCAGGTACATGCGGGTGTGTGCAAGTGTGTGCAGTGTGTGCACAGGTGGTGATTTCATAACTTGATTGACACCCCTTTTAAAAAAGCCATTGACAATAGGGACTTGGCTAACAAATGGTGATGGGCTGGGCCACCCCACTTCTCAGTGGGGCATGGCGGCTGGCTCTCTGTCTCGGGAGGCCCACCGTGTTTGAAGAGGAACGAGGCAGAAGGGAGGCGCACCTGCTGCCGATACCGTGAGGCGGGGACAGCTGACAGCGTGTTGTCCCCGCGGCCACAGGTCCCTCGTGAGCGTGACTGTACTCTGGAGCATGTCTTCCTGGCGGGCGGGGTGGACTTGTCCCTCAGGCTGTTTCTGATGCCGGGAAAGGCTGCGAGCAAGGTGGTGAACCGGGCCACTAGCTTGCCTTCTCTCCATCCTCGGTCATGGCGGGAAAATAGCCGTCTTGTTCCACCCTGGGGACTCTGATGTCAGAATATACAAATGAAAGACACGGATTCTGGGCCTCAGGTAAATATATGATGCAGTGGTAACTGATAAACGGATAAATATCTACCACATTGTATCTCGAGGTCTCCCAGAGATAGCCAGAGAGCACTTCATTGTTACTAAGTAATCAATTATTCAATTAACCTTCTCATTGAATACATATTTGATACAACTTTGTGAAGCCTCAGCTTTAAAAGGTGCCCATTGATTGAAAGTTTCAAGGCCATAGGGCCTGACTATTGGACATGTGCTCTCATGATTGACAGTGGAGGCCACAAATCAAATGCAGATATGTCAGATGGTGTGAGTTTCCAATGACGGGGCTACAGTGATGCTGGTTTTGTAGATGAGTATGTTTATGTGTGTGTGTGTGTGTATGCATGTGTGTACACATGTATGTGGGGGTATGCACTGGATATATGCATGTGTGTGCATGCATGCATGTATGTGGGTGTATGCACGTGTGCATTGTGAGGGTGAGTTCACACATGTGGGTGTGCGTGTGTGTGCATGGGCTACACACATGCAGTCTCTGCCTCCCACACACGCTCCCTCACCCTGTGCACGCCTGGCTTCGTTTAGCGCCGGCGTTGGCCAAACACAGGCAGGTCCAGACGCGAGCGCAGTGTTCCAGAGCGCGGCTGCGTCGTCTCAGAGGCCCCGGGTGACTCGAGGACTCGCCGTGGGGAGTCTTCTATTTAAACAAGATAAGAGACTGCGATGCTCTCAAATGCAAAAATTAAATTGCATGAGGCTCGGCCTTGCGAGGGGAAAAAAGGATTTCAATCCAAGCGAAGTCTCTTCTGCTCTGGTTTTCCCCAGTTCACTTTTCCAGAATCTTCTCAGGCACCTGTAGCTCTGTAAGGGCCCGCACGGCTGCTTCTCTCCACGCTGTCTCTCCCCACGGTAGTTTGTCGTCCGTGTGCGGAATCCAACAGGGATCATAAGTCAGCAGGTGCAGAGCGAGGTTCGGGAAGCTTCGGGGTGTGTCACCCCAAAAGGATGCATCTGGGCAAAGGGCCCCTTGCCCACCAGGGCAGCGTCCTGTCCACACTGGCACGGGGCGGGGGGGGCGGGGTCGAGGTTTCTGGAGGCCGAGGAGGGATCCGCGTGTACCGTGGATGCGACAGGTGCGCTCACCCTCACCAGCGAGTTTGCTTCTGGGCCTTCATTCGAGGACCACGCTGACTCGCAGGAGGGAGCGTCTAAGTGAATTGTAACCACCACGTTTCTCCCACAGCCGGCATGCCAAGGACAGGGGTGGGTGACACCGACCAGGGCCCCCCAGGAGGACACCGCGTCGCCAGAGCCCAAGGCGGTGAAATGGGAAACCTTTGGTGAAATGTTGGCTGCTGACACATACATTTTATAAAAGCATATTATATAGTTACACATAGGAAATACTTAGTAAAATATTTGGGAAAATATATGTGGGAGCATCATTTTATTGATTGGTTGGTTTTAGAGAGAGAAGAAGGGAGAGAAGCATCGATTTGGGGGTCCACTTATTTATGCATTCACTGGTTGATTTCTGTCTGTGCCCTAATCTGGGACCGAACCCACATGCTTGGCGTGTCCGGAAGATGCTCTAACCCACTGAACTGCCTAGCCAGGCCTGGAGGCATAAGTGCTATGAAAACATTATGTAGTTACACATGTATCATTATGCATAGCAAAGACATTTAGTGAAATGGTATATTTTGAAGCATAAATTTCTTGAAAACATACAGTTATGCACACAGAGTTGTGCACAGGAAAACTTAGTAACAGGTCGTTATATGGAAGCACACGTTTTGTATAAAACATACACTGAGTGGCCAGATTATTATGATCTCTGACCGCATAATAATCTGGCCACTCAGTGTTTATATATATGTATTAGAGGCCCGGTGCATGAATTCATGCATGGATGGGGTCTAGCCAGCCTGGCCAGGGGGAGGGGACATGGGCGGTTGGCCGGCCTGCCTGCTGGTCGAACTCCTGGTCCAGGGGACAATTTGCATATTAGCCTTTTATTATATAGGATCTATACTGAGTGGCCAGATTATTATGCATTCAGAGATCATCATCATCTGGCCACTCCGTGTCGACAGCAATGCAGAGGAACACGAGTGGGTGAATTTACAGCCAAACGCCCGGCCGGCATTTCCAGGTTTGAGATGGGAGATGAGTCATTATCTTGATGCTTTCCTTTTTTTCCCGAATCTTCTGCACATTTCCCAGACCAGAGCTTCACCCACTGGCAGCACCAGAGGTCCTCCCCCTCCCCCCCCCCCACCTAAGCATCCCTTTGATGGCAGCTCTCCCTCAGCTGTGGGTTCCTGGGCTGGGCCCCCCCAGAACACGGTCCTCATCAAGATCTTAGCAAAGAGTTTCTGCCCCGAAAATAGCGTCCGCAGGCGGGGCCTGACCTCCTGGGCGCAGAGGGCGCCAGTAATCGGGGCCTAATGATTTTGTGCATTAAGCCGCAGCTTGTGCTGGGCCCTGGCGGGGCCCAGTAATTTAAGATCACTCATTTTGCACATTCCGCTCCCATTAGGTTACATTGTTACCGAATAAAGACGGGTATTATGTTGCTCCCATAAAGGGCAGAAGTGGCCTGAATTTTATCTGCTGAACGAATCAATCTGGATTATGTCAGCTGAAAAGAATTGCCGACCAAGGCCCCTCCCGTGGATGGATGGGGGACAGGGTGGTGAGTGTGGGCTTGTGTGTGTGTGTGTTTCTTTTCTTTCTTTCTTTTTTTTTTTTTTTTAATGTATCTGTGAGTTCTGAATACGGGGCCTCAGATAATACCTTGTGGTGACTGATGGGGGGCTCTTCCCTCTGGTTTTCCAGCGAGGAGTGTAGCAATTATCATTTCAACACAGCGTCTTAGGGGGTCAGCGGGGGCCGGAGGGCCGGTGCCCGGGTTAATGCCGCGTTGTGTGTGAGCCGCCAGTGAGGCTGTGGGAAAAAGACGGCGGTAATGAGAGAGAGCTCAGAAACAGGGGGAGGGAGGGGCCTGGCGGGATGTGGACTGTGCCTCATGGGCTGAGCGAGGACGATGGGAATAATGAGGCCTCCTTAAAGGAAAAGGGGATTTAAAACACACACACACACACACACACACACACACACACACACACACACACACACACAAATACTAGTTCCCCTGGGGGAGGAAGAAAGCACTTTTAACCCCGACTCTATCCTGCTCCCTGGGAGCAGAGCTGAGACTTCCTGAGACTGCAGCGTGCCTTTGAAATGGAGAGTGCGCCAGGGCGGTGGGCGCTCGCCCATCTGGTTAAGAAAACAGGTCCTACTTCCCTCCTGTCCCTGCGAGCGTCTCCACCTGTGACCATCCGAGGGCGGCCACTGCCGGCCTCCCCTCGGGGACCCGCAGACGGCCCTCGGCCTGTAACAGTGTTTGTGGCCCTAGAACTGACTCCGAACAAAATCCAGGGCTACTCCGCATCCTGTTTGCACGGAAGGCAAACCTGGGAACCCCGTGACGTGTCAGGATGAGGTGCTCGTCTGCAATAAGTTGCTGAAAGCGACAGAACGTGTCGTGTTTCCCGGGTTCCCCGCGCGCCTCCAGCGCCGTCCTGCGAGCCCTTCCAAATATTTACCTTTGAGGTGAATGGACTTCGCTAATATTATTGTGCTTCGCGTCGCTACATTTCCACTCCGCAGACCTAATTCCGCCATCTGCAAAGCCCTAGGTTTTATAATACTTCTAAGCTGTTTCTAATCTATTTTTACCGCCTTGTTCTGTCCTGAAATGTCAGAGAATGCAGAATAGGTCTTGGAATTAACATGACAGTTAAGAAACTTGGCAAGGTTTAACACAGACCGTGACATTAACAAAATACAAAGGGGCCCGGAGAAATTAACATTAATGTATGCTCGCAGACACTATAAAAAAATCTATATGTCTGTGATCAGGGAATTAAGAAATAGGCATGTTTTTAGGGTGATGCTATTAAAGACAGATCTTTGCTCTGAAAAGAAATTTCCATATGAAAAGGGAGTTACTAAAAGTGACGCCGTAATCCCCTCTCCGGAATGAACAACAGGTTCACGGGCCGGGTCAAGTGGCATATGGCTGTCTCGACTGCCAATCCCCACCCCCACCCTCACCCCCAGGCTTCTTTAATCTCTGATAAAACTGCTTTGAAAGCACTAATAGCGCTTTCTCACAGCTGTGAGGGAGATCGGATGATAGATGTACCTAGAAGGGGGATCATTTGTTTAGATTCCCGGATTGAAAAAATAAACCGCACCAGGCCCGCGTTCAATGTCATCATGGGGAGGCTGCAAACAGAGCTTATCAGGCGGATGCGTCCCCCTCGCCCTCCTCTGCAGCTGCCCACGGCTGCCCAGCTGCCCTGGCTGTTCGTGGTGGCTGCAGGCGTGGACGCTGTGGCAAACCTGACCTTGGGCAGTTGGGTGAGGGGCGCCCTGTGATTCGGGAACGTGGTCTTGGTGTTTGAAGGATGCCAGCCTGCTTCCTAGAACACAGGGTGGACGTCAGGCTCTGATGTGCTCCATGGATGGGCCCAGACCCTGGCTCCGCCCTTGCTGTGTGACCTCTGGCCAGTTACTTAACTTCTCTGGTCTGGGATTCCTCATTTGAAAATGGGGGAATAGAACAGCCTACCTCCAGGGGTGGCATCTTACAACAGCACAGTCACATGTGAGTGAACCCCTGCCACACAGTGAATTGGATTTCCCAGTGGTTTTTATTAGTTCTTGTTTTGAATCCAGGAGTGGGGACACTCAGGAGGGGGGAGAGATAAAACCTGGGCCTTTGAACACAGTGCCGGCTGTGGGGTCCCTGCAGCTGGCTTCAGGGAGCGTCTTCTGCTGTGAACCCGGACCCCAAGTGCACCCCGACACCCTGGCTGTGCCTGGGCCCCAGGACGGCTCACACACCCACTGCAGCCTCCGCGTCCCCACCTGTGAGGAGACCACAGTGGCGCCTCCTGGGGCTCAGGGAGAGGGAAGTGGTCTAGCAAACCACATCTGATGAAAAGAGAGTTGGAAAATGAGAAGCAATGCAGGCTAAGAGCTGTGTCGGCTGCTTTGCTGGGCTGCAGTCTGCAGGCGGCGGGGCAGGCCGGGAAGGCAGCTCGGCGCAGCCGTGAGATGCGGGGTCTGGGCCTGAGGACCCCCTCCAGCCTGTGCTGGCACCCCCAGCTGGGGTCCCCTTGCTGGGACAGGCCTCCTGGAGGTGGCTTATGGGGAACCTGGCTGTTGAAAGGCTGTGTGGCTGCCCAGAAGGGTCAGGGGTACACTTGGATCTTTGTTCTGGAAGGCATTTGCATGTCATGTCAGGTCTCAGGGACCTAGCCAGGTTTCCTCCTGGCACAGGCCGGTGGGGTGCACAGCAGTGTGGGGAGCATTGGGGTCAGAGGGCTGAGGGACAAAGAGGGGTCACTGGCCAGAGGCAGGCATGCCATAGACACGTGTGTGCAGGCATGCCATAGACATGCATATGCAAGCATACCATAGACATGTGTGCAGGCATGATCGCTGGCTCACATGTGCTCAATGCCAGGCGATGCTGTGCTGAGACCCAGCTCCTCCCATCAGCAGGTGCACCTGCCCTGCTCCCATCACTAGGGAACCGCCAGCGCTGCTGCTCTCACCTCCGGCCACCAGCAGGTGGCAGTGTCTGCGCAGCAATGGCATCCAGGCTAAAATCCACCTCCACTGCTCCCTGTTCTGAGCCTTCCCGGGCCCTTCTGGGAACAGCCCTGAGTCCTGCCTGGAGGGGACCCAGGAGCCCCACTGGGGGTGAGGGGGCTGGAGACGTCACTGGTCTAGTCCCTGCTCTCAGAACTGGTGCCTACAGACACCTTTTAATTTCTCCTTTTTTTTTTTTTTTTTTTTAAACAAACCTGCCCAAATTTTAAATCCAGGCTACTCAGAGCACACCTGGCTATGTCAGAGATATGGTGGCACCAGACTCAGACTCATGTCCTCCTGTCCCAGACACAGAGGCAGATGCTGCGTGGCCTACACCCCTTCCATATCCCCTCCCTCCCCCCTCTCCCCCCACCCCCAGCACAGGCTGTCAGACTGCAGTATCCATGACCTGGGTCAGAGCAGTGGCTGTATTGGTGCCTGCAGGCTCCCAGGTCAGCCCCTTCCCCCTGGGCAGGTGTCACTATCCATTTTCAGGGAATGGACACTGAGTTCAGAGGAGCTGCCGCCTGCCCAGGCGCAGGGCAGGGACTTGTGCACAGGCCCTGGGGGGGCATCACCGGGCCGCCAGGTGTCGGGGGGTGGGGGTGGGGGAGACCGGCCTGGCGTGTGCCTGTGTGTCCTGCCCCGTGTCCATCAGTCCAGGAGGCCTTGCCCATGCAAAGCTGCCTGCAGGGCACAAGGTGGTGGTCGGAAACCCCAAAATGACAAAGCACCCCGCGGGCCCGAATGGAGGTTGAGTGAAGTCACCAACAAAGGCTGTGTATAAGATCAGAAGATTGGCTTTGAGGTTTTTAATAACAGGAAATAAGGTGCCCCACATCCTCAGGGATTATGGATGCTCCAGGCGGCTGCCTGTCCGCGGTCAGCGTCCCCAAGGCCTCGGCCTCAGTGTCCAGCTGCTGCTGCTGGAGAGCCTGGGGCCACTTCCTGGTGGGCGGGAGGTCCAGGGGTCCTGGGCTGTCAGCTCAAGGACCAGGCGCTGTGAATCCGAAATGGCCACAAGAGGGCGCCGGAAACTCACAGACGGGTGGGCTCTGTTACTAATCCCTGGGCGATGGTCCAGCGAGGGGACATGCAGGACGTGGGGGGCTGTGCTGGGGCGGGGGGCACCGCGGGCAATGTCCACCTCCGCTGGGGTTGGGGGGGAACACAGGGTCCGTTGTTCTGACGCTTGGAAAAAATGAAAGGACAGGTGGCCGTAGGTTAATCCCAACACTGCACGTATGGAGCACCTGCTGTGTGCGGGGCTGAGGGTAGGTGCGGCAGACCCAGCGGGTCCTCACCTCCCAGCCCAGCCGCTGAGCTCGGCTCTGTGTTCCGGGTCAGAGGGGGCCGCCCCACGACTCAGAGGTCCCTGCGGTGCCCCGGGGCCCAGGGTGTCCCGCGGAGGGGGCGGAGGGCTGGCCAGGCCTGTGAGGAGGGCTATGCCCCAGGCCGTGGCCCGGCCCCGCCCGGCGTGCGGCTCCGGCGACCAAGTCCACGCAGAGAAGGCTCTCAGGGGCCCCGGTCTCCGGGCGCGTCTGGCTGAGGCGCTGGCCCAGCTCCTGTGCGCACCGACCCGCCCGGTGCCTCCCGCGGCACCCCCCCCCCCGGTCTGGCTCCCACGCCATGGCTGAAATACCACCGTGACCGACACGCAGCCCTGTGCTACGTGGTCACTGGACGTTGGCCGGATGCCGAGTTCACCTAATAGATTCAGGTTCACGTGGGCTCCATGCTACCCCCACCCGGCATGGATGGACCAGGACCGCGCCCGCCCGCGTCTCCGCGCGTGGGCTCCCTCCGCTGCAGGGAGGCCCCGCCCGGACCTCAGACCCTGAGTTATGGGTGCCGGTGCATCGCGGGCATCCCAGGGACCCACTTTGGGGAGAGAGGTCAGAGGTCACAGCACGTCTGGCTGTCGCAGGCCCTGTGTTTCCCGGGGGAGGCGCTGGTTGCGGTGGGGTTTGGGGGGTGGGCATGGCCCGGCCTCAGGAGGCCCTCCCTCTGAGGAAGACACGCCCTCCTGGGGGCGCTGTGGGTCCCTCCAGCGCTTCTGGCCACGAGGCGGCTGCTGCGGGGCGCGCTCACGCGAATGCGCATCTGCTTCACGCTCCAAGCCCTGCACTGCGCGGAGACCTCCGTGGCCCCCCGGGGGCGGTCTCTTCGGGGTCCCCTGCGTCTGCGCTGTGCCTCCTGCGGACACTCGATCCTTGTGCGTAAAACCCTGCGTGCGGTGAAGGGGGCCGGGGATGGGGCAGCTCTCGGGCACGACCCACCTTTCACTCCTGGAGTCCACGTCCGTGCCCCGTGCCCGGAAGTCACGCGCTTGCCAGGACCGGGGAGCCCCCCTTGTCCCCCCCCCCCCCAGGATTTGGGAACATGGCCACAGCCTTTGTAGACTCCGAGGCCCTGCGTTGCTGTGGGAGGCGCTGCTCCTCCGGAGGGAGCCCGCCACCGGGCTGAATGCATTTGGGGAGGTTGAAATGCTCCCGTGCCACGCTCAGGGTCCCCGCCGGCTCAGGGTCCCCGCCGGCTCAGGGTCCCCGCCGGCTCAGGGTCCCCTCCAGCTCAGGGTCCCCGCCGGCTCAGGGTCCCCGCCGGCTCAGGGTCCCCGCCGGCTCAGGGTCCCCTCCGGCTCAGGGTCCCCGCCGGCTCAGGGTCCCCTCCGGCTCAGGGTCCCCGCCGGCTCAGGGAACCCTCCGGCTCAGGGTCCCCTCCGGCTCAGGGTCCCCGCCGGCTCAGGGTCCCCGCCGGCTCGGGGAACCCTCCGGCTCAGGGTCCCCTCCGGCTCAGGGTCCCCTCCGGCTCAGGGTCCCCGCCGGCTCAGGGTCCCCTCTGGCTCAGGGTCCCCTCCGGCTCAGGGTCCCCGCCGGCTCAGGGAACCCTCCGGCTCAGGGTCCCCTCCGGCTCAGGGTCCCCGCCGGCTCAGGGTCCCTGCCGGCTCAGGGAACCCTCCGGCTCAGGGTCCCCTCCGGCTCAGGGTCCCCGCCGGCTCAGGGTCCCCGCCGGCTCAGGGAACCCTCCGGCTCAGGGTCCCCTCAGGCTCAGGGTCCCCGCCGGCTCCTAGGTTGCAGCCGAGGAAGGGTGTGCATCCGTGCAATCTTATTCCAGCTTAGAAACAGAGCAAATACTAATTTTTGCTTCAGTAATGGAGCCTCGGAGAATTCAGCCTGTCTTTCCTCAATGTACACTTTGTGAAAAGGATGCTCACGTGATGCTTAATCTTTTTATTTTTATTTTTATTTTTTGAGAACTTCTTGCAGTGAAGCCCTTTCCACCAGAACTTATCTCAAAAGTCTTTGGGGACAACGCTGGGCAGTTTCTGGACAGTGGGGTTTGTGGGGGGAACAATACGCATCCCACCATATTCCTTTCTACAATTAAAGGAAGTTTTCTTTTTTAAAAAATCTCTATTGTTGAAAGTATATAGATGCCCCTTCCTCCCCCAGTGTATTTTGTTCACTAGATTCCACATACGAGTACGATCATGTGATCCTTGTCTCTCTCTGGCTGGCTTATTCACCTAGCACAGTGGTTGGCAAACTCATTAGTCAACAGAGCCAAATATCAACAGGACAACGATTGAAATTTCTTTTGAGAGCCGAAGACCGACTTCTGCGCATGGGCCACGAATTTTCAATCACACCGTATGTGCGCACCCGCACGTGGTATTTTGTGGAAGAGCCACACTCAAGGGGCCAAAGAGCCGCATGTGGCTCGGAAGCCGCAGTTTGCCGACCACTGACATAGCATGATGCTCTCCAGGTCCCCCCATGCTGTCTCAGAGGGTATGAGATCCTTTTTCAGGGCTGCATAGTGTTCCACGGTATAAATGGCCACGGCTTGTTCTGAAGCTTCTCAAGCGGTTTCTCAGGGTTATGAGCCCTGAGAGCACGTGGAGTTGTGCCTGATGGGCGGCCTCGACGGGGCTGGGGCGGGGGAGGCTGCTTATGTGGAGAAACAGGCCACTGGCTGGTGTTTGGGGGACACTTGGGTGGCCTGGGATGCTGTCCACGCAGCAGTGCTCGTTCCCTCAGGCTCACCCCCTTCTTGGTTCTGTCTTAGTGGGTGTGTCTTCACAGGCAGGTGGCCCCAGAGCCAATCACAGGCTGCAGGACAGGGAGGTCTCCCGTCCAGGCCACGCCCCCACACTCGGCCATCAGGCTGTCCCAGCGCCTCCCCCTTCCCCGCATGGTCTGCCCTCCGGCGCCCCCTGGTGATTGACCCTTCGGGGGGAGGCGCAGGTGCAGTGGCCCCGGAGCCCTAAACCCGCTGCCACGGCCGAGGAAGCGGGCGGCTGAGGCCTGGGGCTCCCTGTCTCCGGGCACCTGCCTGGTTTATTTTGAAAGTTAATCCATCGCGAGGTGGATCATCAATAGGCCACTCCCCTTAACCGCTGCTCCGAGGTAAGCTCCGTGCGGGGCAGTTTGGGGGTCGAGGCGAGATCACCACGGAGAAGCCAGGGTGGCCAGGAGGGAGGCAGGAGGTGGGGTGTGGCTGCTCGTGGCAGATAGAGGCCCACGGGGTAGCAGTGGGTGGGGACTCTGGGGCGTGGCACAGCCCATGGGGTGGCAGGGTGGGGTACTGGGGCGTGGCACAGCCCATGGGGTGGCAGGGTGAGTACTGGGGCGTGGCACAGCCCATGGGGTGTCAGTGGGTGGGGACTCTGGGGTGTGGCACAGCCCACGGGGTGGCAGGGTGGGGTACTGGGGTGTGGCACAGCCCATGGGGTGGCAGTGGGTGGGGACTTTGGGGCATGGCACAGCCCTTGGGGTGGCAGGGTGGGGTACTGGGCGTGGCACAGCCCACGGGGTGGCAGTGGGTGGGGACTCTGGGGCGTGGCACAGCCCACAGGGTGGCAGGGTGGGGACTCTGGGCATGACACAGCCCATGGGGTGGCAGGGTGGGGTACTGGGGCGTGGCACAGCCCATGGGGTGGCAGTGGTGGGGACTCTGGGGCGTGGCAGAGCTCATGGGGTGGCAGTGGTGGAGACTCTGGGGCATGGCACAGCCCATGGGGTGGCAGTGGTGGAGACTCTTGGGCATGGCACAGCCCATTGGGTGGCAGGGTGGGGTGCTGGGCGTGGCACAGCCCATGGGGTGGCAGGGTGGGGTACTGGGGCGTGGCACAGCCCACGGGGTGGCCATGAGGCCTCGGGGCTAGGCAGTGGCTCCCACAGAAGCTGCCAGGACTCTTTGGAGCCTTCTCCCTCACCAGGTGCTGTCTGGGGTGTACAGAGCCCTCAGGGAGGGACCCCAGGGGAGGGACCCCAGGGGAGGGACCCCAGGGGAGAGGCAGGAGTGGTGGCTGAGCAGCAGTGGGAGGTCATGGGCAGGTCACAGGCTCCCAGCATCTGCAGATGTGACAGCCTTGGTCCCCGGAGCCCCCAAAGCCTGGACGTGGTGGCTGACATTTACCACTTGGGGATCTCGCCCCCAGACTGCGTTCCTGGCCCCCTGACAGCATCCAGTCCTGCCCGCGGCCGCTGTGCTGTGGGGTGGGTCAGCCAGAGCTGGGCAGCTGCTGCCCCTCCGATGGGTGGTCTCAGGCCCCGGTCTGTGTCAGAGCTGGACCCGCCTGCTGGGTGATCAGGGGAGCGTGGTGCCTGCTGCCGGGTTCCTGGGCTTGGCTTACCCAGGCCCCATCCCCACGTGCATTTGGGCAAAGGCCTGGCGGGTGGGCGGGTGGGGTGGCACAGGCATGGGGAAGGGCGGACGATGGTGTGGCCGGCCAGGGGACAGGGTCAGGCCGACCCCAGGAGACAGAGGTGGGTCTGGGAGCCAGGGCCATAGACCCGGGGCCTCTGTCACCGCAGCAACAAGGAAGGGGAGGCGGTGCCCATGCATAGATTGCCCCTCACTTATCTATCCCACAGTTGTCTCTCATCCTGGGGCCCCTGCCAGGTGTGCCCCGCCCCCCCATTTCCCAGCCCCTTACATTCACCAAGTCCTGCCATTCCTCCTCCCCACCCCCCCCACCCCCCCCCCCCCCCCCCCCCCCTCCCCCCCATCCCCGCTGTCCCAACCCCGAGGAAACCTCGCTTCACGCCTCCTGGCCATGGAAGGTCTGTTTCCAGGAATGAGAGCCCATGGGGCGGGCAGCGGTCACTGTGTGGTTTCCGGGCGGGGGGCGCGGTGAAGGGACCGGGAGGGACTCAGGCCGACCGCGGGCCAGGCTGGAGCGAGGGTCTGAGAGGCACGTGTGGGCGAACAGCAGCTGTGACCCTGCCTGGCTGCTTGGGAAAGGGCACCCTGTGTATTGGAGAGCATCCGGGAGGGCTTCCCGGCGGAGGGAGCATTGGAGCTGTGAGGTGGGGCGCCCAGCAGGAAGCACAGCGGGAGAGCTGTGGCCCAGAGGGCAGGGTCCTTCCTCGGGTCCCGCCCCGCGTCTGCTGGGTGGCGCCCCGGCCTTGCCTCCTTCCTTCGCCCCTCCCGCCGGTGGCCGTCACTTGGCTTCCGGGAAGCCGCCTGCAGCCTGGTTTCAAGGCTAGAGACGGGCACCAGCCTGGTTTGACGGCCCCTAATTACCAGGCGCGGTGCCCGCGGCCTCGCGGCCAGCCCTCCCCTGGCTCCGTCTCCCGGCGCCTCTCCGCCTGGCATCGCCGCCTGCTAGAGGGAGCGGCCCCTCTGGAGCCCGTGGCCGTCAGCCCCGCAGCCTGGGATCCAACAGACGCTAATTGCGTCCCCAAGGAGGTCCCCCTGCACTTGGGGTCACCCTGCTGTCTCTCCTCAGCGATCTGTCGCCATCGACAGTGCCCACGGGAAACAGCGGCAGGGCCTCCGGGAGGCACCACGGGGGAGGGGAGAGGCCGTTGCCACGTGCAGAAGGTGGGCAAGGGCTGGGGGCCACCCGGCGGGGGGGGGGGCGGGAAGCTCCACCTCAAATCCCCCAACCTCACGGGCTCATCCCCGGTCTTGTCCCAGCTCGGAGGCCCAGGTCCGGGGTCTGCAGGAAGCCTGTGCGCGCTGCCCCAGCGTCAGCCGCCCCCCTCCTGTGCCCAGGCCCTGAGCGAGGGCTGGTTCCGAGGTGGAGAGGGGTTATGAGACGGGCATTGGAGTTGGTCTTTCTCCTGAAACAGGCGTGCCCGCTGGCCGGGCACACAGAGCCCGCTGGAATTCTCACAGCTCCGCACCCGCCACATCCAGATTCCTGGTCACCATGGCTCTGGGCGGCAGCTGGCAGCGAGGCCCAGCTCAGATGTGGCACCTCTTTCCCTGGGAGGATGCCTGCCCCAGCCCCAGCCCCAGCCCCAGGGACCAATGCGCCAATTGGGCATGACGTTAAGCAACGCTGGCAGGGGCACCAGGTCCCTCCCGACACCGCCCTTGCTGGCATCTGCAACGATGGTGTCATTTGCTCAGTGCCCTCCCTCCCCCCTTCATGCCGGGAGGAAGCAGGCATGGGGACTGCGGGTGGGGTGGCCTCTCCCCTCGCCACCCCTCCGGGCCGCACCTCCCGCCCTGAGGAGCCCTCTCCCCTCCCTGGGAGATGAAAGGATCACCTGTCTTTTTTTTTTTTTTTTTTTTTTTTTTGGCACCAACACCCTCCTTAATGCCATGAGAAACGGGTGACCTTCACTCCGGTCTCCATGACAACAAGATGGTATATGTTTAATTAGCGCGGGCTTATTTTAGGGCCCATTTTCTTTCATTTTAGGGCCGTGCACGCTATGATAACTGCAGGCATGTTTACGAGCCGCGCGGCTCAGCTGAAGTGTGCCAACAATTCTAGTCAAGCAGATGGTGACCCCTGATTCAACTTGCCCCCTCATTCAATTATTCAGCTGTATTTAATTTTCCTCCGGGTGACGCTGCCGTGCGCCCTCCGGCCTCCAGGTGGCGCGAGAGACCACCGCTAAGGCCGCATCTCCTTGGAAAGCGGGGTCAGCGGACCCCTCCCCGCCGGGCCTGGGCGGTGCAGGGGTGCATGAACCTCAGCTTTGGAACAATGGTCCCTGCCCGGTGTCAGGTGACGCGGAGGGGGAAGGAATGAGGGCCAACTGTATGGGATCTGGCCACGGGTTCTAAGTCATCTCCATTCTAATAAGAAATGGGAAAGACCTTCCAGGCTTAATATCCTCCCCAATGATTTGTTTGGAGGTGGAGGGGCAGAGCCAGCTTTATAATCCTGGAAATGTTTTCATTCTGAAAGCCTCTGCTACTTCCTTTTCCCGCTGCCGGCCCACCCACTGCGGGGCGAGGAGGGCAGCCCTGACCCTGCTCCTTCTGGGGTCCCTAGGTCCCTCCCGCTGTGGACACTTAGCGCCCACCCGACCCTTGAAAACCAGGGGCCTCAGAGGGAATGGGTTGGTCCCTACCCACCTTTTCAAAAACAGGAACTCGCTAACACCACAACCCAAAGCACAGGCAGGAGCCCACAGGCTGGGTCCAGGAACCTTTGGAAGACAAAACAACCCCTCCACTGTAGCCGACCTCCCCTCCCCCACCTGCCCCTCCCCTCCCCCACCTGCCCCTCCCCTCCTCTATCCCACCTGTCCCTTCCCTAAGTCCTCACCTGGAGGCTGCGCCCACTCTGTGTGTGGCTATCAGAGCACAGCCAGGCCTCCATTCATACCTCCTTCAGCTGAACAATTCACACCTTTAACTCTGGTTGGGGTTTTTTGTTTTTGTTTTTTGTTAATCCTCACCCAAGGATATTTTTTTCATTGATTTTTTGTTGTGTTTTTGGGGAGAGAGAGTGAAAGGGAGGGAGGGAGAGACAGAGGGAGAGAGAGGGAGGGAAAGGAAGAGGGAGGGAGATAGAAAAACATCGATGTGAGAGAGACACATTGATTGATTGTCTCCCACACGTGCCCTGACCCAGGCTGGGAATCAAGCTGCAACCAAGGAACATGCCCTTGACCTGGAATCGAACCCTCGACCCCTCAGTCCTGGGGCTGATGCTCTCACCACTGAGGAAACAGGCTAGGCTGGTTCGTGTGTGTGTTTTGTTACAGTAACACAAGCCTGTAGCATGGTGCCTGCATATTTCCCTCTAAGAGTCTCTCACTTTAGAAATCATCCGTCTTCCTTGTCCTGCATTTGATCAAACCTCAAAGAACAGAAGCAAAGATGCACATGACCAACCCAGAGGAGGGGCCCCCCTGAGAACGTGCCGGGCCCAGCCTGCTTCCTGCTTCCTCCCACAACGCCCTGGGGTCCAGAGGGGGTGGTCTCCATAAATACCAGGTGTACCGGTTAATAATGCAGATTTTGTAATCGAAGAAAACATCAAAAGTGCTTTATTCAAAGTAATGTCCATCACTGGCTACACATTTCCCCCATCTTTCAGGTAATTTGCGGATACCATCCTAATAGAACTTTTCTTGTTTTGAGGCAAACCATTCAGAGACCCCATTTTCCACATCTTCATATGTTTTGAAGTGCTGCTCAGAAAGTGCGTGTGCCATCGATCAGAACAAGTGGCCATCTGAAGGAGCAAGGTCTGGTGAATACAGCGGGTGGGTTAATACTTCGCAGGCAAGATCTTTTAACGTGTCTTTAACTGGTTTTGAAGTGTGTGATGGTACGTCATCATGAAGTAAAATTACTTTGCTATATCTTCTGGCACATTCTGGTCGTGTTACTATCAAAGCATGGTTCAAATTGATTATATGTTGTCGGTAGCGATCAGTATTAACGGTTTCACCTGGTTTTAGAAGATCATAATACACCACACCTTCCTGATCCCACCAAACGCAGAGCATTGTCTTCTTTCCGAAGTGATTTGGCCTTGCAGTCGATGTTGATGGTTAACCTGGATCAACCCATGATTTTGTGCGTTTGGGAATCTCAAAATAAATCCACTTTTCATCGCCAGTCACAATTCGATGCAAAAAAGACTTTCTTTCGTGCTGTTGAAGCAACATTTTACTGATGACTTTTCGGTTTTCCATTTGTCTTTCCTTCAGTTGATGTGGCACCCATTTTCCTTCCTTTAAAATCTTTCTCATTGCTTGTAAATGATCGGAAATTGTTTGCTGAGCAACGTTTAATCTTTCTGCAAGTTGTTTTTGAGTTTGACACACATCTTCATCCAATAATGCTTGTAATTGTTGGTCTTCAAACTTTTTCGGTTAACCTGGACGTTCTTTGTCTTTCACATCGAAATCATCACTTTTAAAGCGTTTAAACCAGCGTTCACAATATCTTCAGATGGAGCATGTTCACCATAAGCTTCCCGAAGTATACGATAACTTTTTCTTCAAAATAAAGTAATGAATTAAAACTTCCCGCAAATGCTCTTTTTTTTGGCACAAAATTTGACATTTTTAAGTGTAAAAATATCTATGATGTTAACACCTTCAGAAAATTTGACATATGAAGTTTTGAAGCTTGCTGTCAATACAACAAAATAGCATACATATCAAATCGCATACTAGTATATATTAACATATGTGTAACTCCATCGATTGAAAAAAATCCACATTGTTAACTGGTACACCTGGCAGGCCCGTTCCACCGGAAAATGCTCATTCTGCCTCCGAGGGCAGAGTCCCAGCGCAGAGAGGTTAGGACTCCGTGTGCAGGTGGATTCCCAGACCTTCCTGTCCGGAGGCTGGGCTCTGGCTGGCTCTGTGCTTGATGGCATCAGCGAGCGAGGGCCTGGCTCGTGTTGAAGGCCTGCATGTGACCGGGCCTTTAGCCCAGGCAGGGAGAGGGCTCTGGCTCTGAGCATGACTTCCTGGTGCTGACCGCTGGTGGGCCGGGGGCAGCTGCGGGGACCTGCCCCACGGTCCGGCACGGTGGCTCCCGAGCTTCATGGGGCACACACATTGGCGCCGAGTGTGTCTGTGCTCTCAGACTCGGCCTCCTGGGCCCACGTGCGGTCTTGGTGCAGCTCCCGGGGTGCTGTTGGAGGCTCCCAATCATGGCTCCTTGGGCCACAGGAATTGATTGGCTGCCGCACCCTTGCCCTGTGATTGGCCCAGCCGATCGGACTCAACATCCCCTGTGTTCCCAGGACCTCGTGTCCTTGGCACCATCAGGTCGTCAGAAAGCACCGGGCGACACCAGGTGACAAGGTTCCCACCCTGAGGGCCAGCCCTGCACCCCTGTCCCCAGAGCGGAAACGACTTTGGGACCAGCCTCCTGGCAGAGCCATCCCTGCCATCACTGGTGCCCATCCGAGGTGCCAGTGGGCAGAGAGGCCGGGGCATCGGGGCCTCGTGACAGGGAGTGTCCTCATGTGTGAGGATCGGGGTGCACCCACACTCATCCACATGCTCCCATCCAGCCCCGTCCCTTCAGCTCCGGGCCACCAGCCCTGGCAGCAGACCCCGTGGAGGCAGAGAGGGAACGGGGAGGGGCGGGGGCAGGCGGAGATGGGCAGAGTGGTCAGCAGCAAGGGACACATTCAGCGGTCAAGTTCCGACAGGAAAAAGGAACGCTGAGCAAACCAACCGTGCCTTCGCCCGACCTCTGGCTTCCGTCTGCGCGTGTCACATAAGTGGTCACCACGGCTTGTAGGTTAACCACATGCCCAGGGCCCATCGCCCCCACCTGCCCCGCGGGCCTGGCATCCCACTGAGCCCTAGGTTCCCCGCCCCCAGGGATGGCTGGCTTCTCTTTGTTCAGAGACGCTACCTGAGCACATGGGTGAGGCCATCTGTGTCTCAGACAGAAACCACGGGCTGTGGGGCCCGCGTGGGGGTTCAGGACGGGCCTGTGGTGGGGCTCAGGGTCCCCACGTCCAGGGAGGCCTGTGCACTGCCTGCGCCGTCCCACCCTCTCTGCCCTGTGACCGCTCGGCTCACTGCCCGCAGGACGCACGGGGGCTCCAGCCGGTCATTCGGGAATGCAAGCCCTGGTGGGCACTCTGCCGCTTCGAGCCTCCCCAACTCCCAGGCACCCCATTCTATTTTCTTTTTCTTTCTTTCTTTTTTCTTTCTTTCTTTCTTTCTTTCTTTCTTTCTTTCTTTCTTCCTTCCTTCCTTCCTTCCTTCCTTCCTTCCTTCCTTCCTTCCTTCCTTCCTTCCTTCCTTCCTTCTTTCTTTCTTTCTTTCTTTCTTTCTTTCTTTCTTTCTTTCTTTCTTTCTTCTTTCTCTTTCTTTTTCTCTTTCTTTCCTTCCTTCCTTCCTTCCTTCCTCCCTCCCTCCCTTCCTTCTTTTCTTCTTCCTTCCCTCCATATCTCTCTCTCCCCCTCCCTCTCTCTTTTTCTCTGGAAAGGGCCAGCTCGTCTCTTCCTGAAGGTGGCAGTGACTCTCTTTGAAGACGTGGACATTTTATTACCAAACAGATGGAGCGGCGGCCGGCGTTGCCGGGTGCCCAGGAGTGCAGACAATGGGAGGCACAGCCCAGCAGAGTGGCGCTCACCTGGGCCCAGGCACCGTGGCAGCCTGGCCCCGAGGCCCTGGCCGGCCCCTCTCGGTGGCTCACCGGGGTAATTGAGGAGCCGGTGCCGGGGAAGGAGCGCGGTGGCGGCTGTCAGGTGTCTGCCGCGTCTTCATGTCATCCGTCAGCGTGAGCTCCCTGTCATCCCGGCTCAGCCTCAGCCCGTGCTCTCATCGTGTTCATTATCTCGGCTCCGACCGGCCCTCCCCCCGCGCCCCATCCAGTAAATGCATCTCCCTGCGACTCTCAGGCCCGATTATGAATCGATGATCATGCGGTGTAAGAGAGATAGATGGCTTTGAGTTCCATCTTGTCTTCCCTAATTGTAAAATATTAGTTACATTACACTGTGTCTTTTGATTAATGGAACTTATTTGGAGTAGCCTATCTGAGCCCTCCCCCTCCTAAAGTCCTCCACTGACTTTTGAGAATTGAGTGATTTCACTTAAAGCAGACAAATAGGCCCTTCAGCGCGAGATAGCGAGGCTGCGGGGCTGCGGGCAGGCCCGGCGCCGTGTGCGCGGAAGGCAGCTCCGGGCCCGGCCAGCACGGGCCGGCACAGCCTGCGTGGCGACCGTGTTCCCTCCTTCCGTCCACCCCCTTTTCGGCAAACCTCGCTCATCTTGCTGACTTGCAAAACAGGATGTGAAACCAAATTGAATTAAAACGAAATAAATCTCAGGTTGCCTCATTCCCGCGTCCAGCCAGTCAGATCCTGAGGGGACGCAGCCCAGGTCTCGCTGCGCAGGCTCCGTGCTCCGGACCCAGGACTGGGTCCCCTTTGGCACCATTGAACACGTCTGTGGATCAAGTCCATGCCGCACGCAAAGGATGCCAGTGCCTCACCTCCCTGTTGTGAATAATCACCATCTTTTAGGGTAAAGTCAAGAATGCGGCCACTTCAACCTGCCAGCTCCGTTAGAAAGGGCTGCTTACTTTGGGGTGCACAGTGTCGGGGTCTCGAGGAACTGAGAAAGTTGACTTTGTAAACAACCCCCCCCCCAGAAAAAGGAGTGGTGACTGGGGACCCCAGGATGCATGCGACAGGGGCACCCCCAGCCCCACACTGCTGAGATGCCTGCCACGCCCGCCTGCCAGGCCCGCCGCTCGGGTCTGCACGGTGGGGTACGCGTAGTGTTTGCTCTGACTTTCGGATTTGCCCGTTATGTTTATTTGCATGATTCTTGGAGACACGGACCATGCCGTGCTTTCTGGGCACCTGCTCTCTCCCTGGATGTCCTCGAGGCAGAAGATGGATTTTATTCCGGGTGCAGGAAGCCCGGATAACGTTTTAGTTTATTTTTTAAGAAGCACTGCCATGTGTCTGCCTGCGGCTGCCGGGAGGAGCGAAGGCAGGAGGAGCACGCCCGCCTGGGTCTGAAACTCATGCTGAGGATCTGATGCCCAGAAACAGGGAGACAGCGATGGAGGCTGAGCTGCCCTCCCGCTGCCTGCCCTCCCTGTCCCCGCAGGTGTGCGGAGCCAGCGTTCACCTGCGCGCTGCCTGAGTGGCTCAGGTCTCCCCTTGCTCCCTTCTACGACCCTCTCCACCCCGTCCCCCCAGCCTAGAGTCGGGTTTGTTTATCTTGTGCTCCTGTGGGGTTGGAGTCCTCGCTGTGGGGAAGTGTGTGCCTGAGGGTCTTTGTTCCGGGCCCAGGGGACCCTTTGAAATGTCAGCTGTGTGTGGACGGTGCGTCTAATAAATGTCCTGGGGCTTGAGGTGCACGCTCCTCCCAGCGTCAGCCCAAGCGCGCGTGGGGGCGCATGTGGGCCGCTGTGGGCACCCCCACAAACTCCACGCACACACTTGTCTGTCACGGACCGTCATACCGATGGTGCAGTGAATGCTGCATCTAAAGGCAGTCAGGCTGAGTGCATCGGGCCTCTCACTCGGGGGCTAACTTACTTGCTACCCGTCCCAGCCCTCACGCTGATGGGCTCGGGCTTCATGTCAGGAAAGTGGGTGCCCGAGTGGGGACGGCGGTGCCTCTGAGGCTCTCGCCCAGGGGAGCCCTGTGTTGGGACCCTCTGCCCACGTGGCATCCCCTCCTGGGGGCCGGGCGGGGGGCTGGCACTGGACCCCCGGGGCCGGCCTCTGCAAGCAGCAGCCGTAGGCAGTGGGCACGCTCAGCCCCGGCTGTGTCCCTGCCCTGGGCCTGGCCCCCCTCTGAGCAGCGTGGCCCCCGCTCAGCCCTGGGACAGGTGAGGAAAGGGGGCTTCGGCTCATAGGTGCCCGGCAGGTGCTGAACAGACCCGCCCCCAGAGCCGGCTCGCTGCGCCTCGGACTGTCTGTGTTCTCGGGAAGGGGGCTTCGCCTCCTGTGGCGCGTGCACAGCAGGGAACAGGTGGGAAGAGCCGAGGCGAACCCGTGGCTGGGTGACGGGCTGGAGACACGACAGACCTACCCTGTGGCACAGAACCACTTTCCCTCCGGGACCTGAGCCGTCCCCGGTCCCCCCTGTGTCCTCAGTGCCGACGGGAAGCGGTGCAGGTCAGTCGCCTGGTCCCTTTCCTGCGGATGTGGCCATCGTTGCCACCAGGTGGGCGTTGAACAGGAAATAAAAATTCGGATCTTTCCTCGGACAGCAAAGCCGCCAGGGGCTCGGGAAGTGACCAGCAGGACCCAGGGCACCAGCCGTGCGCGTGCACCTTCCTAGCCGCTTCCCACGGTCACGTGTGCGGAAGCGCTCAGCCAATCACAGGGCACGGCTCACGGGGCAGAGGCAAGGGTGACAGGTGCTGAGAAGAAACAGGAAACACAGGGGCGAGGGGCGGGGCTCTTACTCGGGGCTGGGGGTCATGTGGGGCGCTAGACTCAGGAGAGCGCAGAGTGCAGCGTGGCCGCCATGGGCACATGTATCTTGAAAATATAAACGGCTGGTGGTTTGAAGGAGAGTGAGACTCCCCACCCCCCCCAAATTTCAGCCAGGCTGTGTAAATGGGGCCTGACAGCAGGCTGGGGGCGTCTGGAAAACAAGGGGATGTCAGAGCTGGGGGGGATTTCTTGAGATCGCTCCCAAATCCAACAATCCGCATTTATTTTCCCGTCACTTACCGGGTACAGGGCTTGGTCAGGCCCGGATGGGGGAAAGCAGCGCTGACGCTGGGCCTGTCGGGAGGGGGAGACGGGCCATGGGGTGGGCCCTGGCTCTGGGGAGGAAAAGAGAATCTCGGGAAGCTAGGTGGTGGTGAACTTGGCCAGGAAGCCTCCTTCCCGTTCAGCCCCTCTCCCTCTCTGTGTAGCCGGAGTCTATTGTGAGACTCGGGAAAGACATGCTTGTGTGGCTGCTTATTAATAATCATGGGCAGTAGTCCATCGGCTTCCTGGGCACTAACCGGGGCTCTCCAGGCTCCTCCTCAGGCAGGGTCTTGGGGGGCTCTGGGGACTGAGAGAGGAGGGGTTGGGCCAGAGCAGCTGGCTTTAACTGGTTCACCCTGGCAGGGTACCGACTCTCTGCACCTCGATCTTCCCACCTGTGACGTGGGAGGACCTGCCGGGACGCTGTGCTAACCCCATGGGACCCGTGGTCCAGGCTCAGAACCGCTGAGAGCATCTGACAGAAAATCTCCCGCAACAAACAAAACCGTATTCGCTTCTTTTGGCGGATGGTTGGTTTTTTCTTTTCCTTCCATTCCAGTAAATCATTTTCAACGGAATTTTGTAGCTCGAGTGAAGATTCTGGCTAATTATCATGAGTAGCTTATGCCCCGGGGTGGGGTGGGGGGTCAGTGAGGCAGTTTCTATCAGTCTGAGCAAGAAAAGGTGGGAGAGCATGTTTCTGGGGAGCAGGGGGGCTGGGGCTGGGGAGGGAGCCCTGTCCGTGTTGTCGAAATGCCTCCCACAAAATCTGGAGCAAAAGCCAGCAACCAGCTGAGCAGCCTGCTGGACAGACAGAGGTCCGTCAGGACTCTCCATATTGAGAGTGGGGTCTGCTCAGGGGACACCTCCCCCCTGCCCCTCCCCCTCCCAGACACATGGGGAGGGACCTGGACCTTGCAAGCCTGCCGCCAGTTGTCCCAAAGGTCTAGTGGGGAGACAGCCAGCCGCCCTCCCGTCCCAGGCCGCAGGGGATAGGAAGATCCGGATAATAAAAATCTCCCTGTCCCCCAGACATCCTTCAACTGTTAGCAATCAGTTTGGGGGTTTGGGCGAGGGGGTGGGAAATACTGAAGAACATCAAAGGGGGTCTCCATGCGGCCTCGGCTCGGCTTCCGGCTCTGTCATTTGGGGAGGGTGGGCGATGAGTAATTTGCGAGCTTCCCAGCAAGCAGGTTATTGTTTGCGGACAGATGGCGCGGGCGCTTTACGGCCCTCCTTCTGTGGGTCCTCACACGCGGGTGATGCACAGTCTCGAGCCTTTGTCTTCTTGCTAAAATCTCTGATCTGAAACAGGCCATCGAGCACGGAGGCAGGGCTCAGAGCATCCTCCGTCCTCCAAGCAAGGGGGCGGGGGCAGAAATCCCAGCGCCCTGTGAGGCCCGTGTGTGCGGAGAACACGGAGGTTACTAGGGGATTAAAAGTGGGCAAAGGGAAGGGACCCTGACGCAGAGGCAGAGGGCCAGCCGGCTTCCGGCAGGCACCTGGCTGCCTGCATCGCCCCACCTGCCCTTGGAGAGGGTCTTTGTCTCTGCAGGCAGCACCTGGGGGCTGGGAGGGCTCTTCCTGGGCAGGGGCTGTCCTACCCCGCCCTGCCCCTGGGAGTTCAATCTGGTTGATATCCAGGAAGGAAGCCGAACAGCCGAGCTCCGTCCCCTCTGCTTCCTACGGGTTTTCTTTCTGACTCTGAGGATAGAATTACTGTTTGTAAGCATCTGAAAGTCATCAGAGGCCCTGCAGTCTGTCAGGTGCCGACGCAAGAAACTGCTGAGACCAAGCGGTGCTTGCGCCGAGGGCCGGGAACGTGTCATGTGCTGATGAGCGGTTATAATAATATATGAGCAAATCACAGGCGTTCTGCAAATTAATCAAATTTCCCCTCCCCCGTCCCGGGGAGCGTGGCTTTGCAGGCAGACTGGGTGCAGCAGCCTCGCTCACAGATGGCCGCGCTGGCATCAGATGGAATTTATATAACAGCCATTCTGACTTCCTGCCAAAGTAGCAGCGAACACACCAGGGAGATTGTCGAAGGCGAGCCATGTGGTTTTGCTGAGGTTGTTGTGGGAAGTTGAAGGGGGAAATCTCAAATCCTCCTCTTTGCCTTGACTGTTTGCCTGAAGGGCCCGGCACGCAGCACCAGGCCGCCCCCGGGCGGAATCCACAGCGACGTTCCCTGTGGCAGCTGCTGGGGCTGGTGGCCGTGGGTGGCCCCGGGCGCGGTCCAGCGGGAGAGGGCTGGGAGAGGATCGCTGGGGCGCGGCCCTACAAGCTGGGGTCAGAGGGGCAGCTCCTCCCCAGGGCCTGGCCGCCTCCCCTGCCCCCGCCTCTGGGAACCGGCCCGGCTTTTCCCTTTTCTCTAAGGTTGTGTTCAATGAGATCAAACGCCCTCACCCGAATCACACGCAGCTCCCTTTCTAAGGCCTCTGCGTTTGTTCACGCAGCTGAACACAAGGGCGCTGCGGATTGAACGGATCCTCTTAGGTTAGCAGCTCACAGACCTGGGGGCTGTGTGTGTGTGGCCGGCACGTGGCTGCCTGTCCCCGGTCTCCAAAGGCCTCCCTGAGCTTCTGACCCGCTCCCCCCACCCGCCCCCATGTCCCTCTCCCCGTGGAATTGTGTCTGGTGGGGGGTGAAGGGGCCCAGGGCTGGCACTTTGGGGACCCCACGCCGACGGGAGCATGGCACCCAGATGGCCTGCGGGCTGTGCTCTGCACGAGGTCCCGAAGCGGGGCCGTGGGTGTGGGTGTGGGTTTGTGTGACTAGAGGGACGGGTGGGCTAGAGGGGGCGTGCTGGCGCCTGCCAGGTCTCCGCCCTCTCTGGGCCCTGCCACCGTGGGATTCAGAGAGGAGAAAGGGGAGATGGGGTGGCTTTTCCTTCGTGCCTCCCTCGAGATGCCACAGCCCATTGCCGCCGTCTCTGTCTTAGTTGTTACTGACGTGTGACGGCGTCTGAGGCGCCTGGAGGCCGGGAGGTGAGGGGTTCACGCTTTATCCCCCCTTTGCTCTCGGGCCGCGTGCTGCACAAGGCGGAAGAAAAGCCACTACTTACACATTGATTCCCAGGTAAACGTCGGTCCCGTGTCCCTTTCTGCAGACAGTGCCAGTGGGTCCTTCATGAGAGCAGGTGTGTGTCCCCGTCACACGTATGCTCAGATTCATGCCGAACAGTAGCACGGACTGTGCGGGGTGTGACCTGGCCCCCCCACGTGGGTTTGGTGGCATGTTCCATAGGAGCCCCACCGCGACCACACGGGCCCCAGGAAAGTGCTGGTGTGTTAGGGCAGGTCCACTGGGAGTCAGCCACACGGAACGTAGGGAAGCTTGGATGTGACCTTTCTATGTCGGTAGGTTCAGATTTACACGGACGGTGTGTGGGCAGCGAGGGCGTCCCCGGCACCTCCCCTGTTCTCCTGTTACCACACCTGACATGAGCAGGGTGATTTGAACAATCAGTGGCCCAATATCAGTGCTTTATTATTCAGTAAAGTCCGTGTTTTGTCTGGGTTTCCTCGCTTTTTCCCCAGCGGGCGTCTCTGCTCCAGGTCCCAGCCTGAGACATCCTGTCTCCCGAGGCTGCTCTCGGCCGTGTCGACAGGACATTCTTAGTTGGGGTTCCCCGTGTCAGACGTGGGGTGTGGGCTTCGGGAGGGGGGAGCCACAGAGGTAACGCGCCTCCTCATCTCCTGAAATCAGGCCCTGCTGTCCTCCTGACCTGGTCACCTGCCCACCAGGTGTCTGCACTGTGAGCTCCCTCCTCCCCGTCCCCAGGGGATGCTGGGAGGGGCCACCATGCAGCCCGTGTGCGGGAGGGGCGTTGGGCCTCACCTCCAGGGGCACATGTATGTATATTTCATCCACACGGACCGTCTTGGGCCACTTCCCTCCTTTCCCACGTACTTACGGATTCGTTCCTTTAGCTACGCCCGCGTGACTGGGGTGTTTGCATTATAGGCTGGGTTCTATAATTCAGCACCATGTCATTCACTTTGTTCCTCTGCCGCGGGGCCTGTACCCCCTGCCCCCATCACGGGTGGTTTTCGAGCTGTTTCGGACTGTTCAGCCCAGGGGCTCCGGGGCCGTCCTGCGAGGTTCCTGCTCCAGCCCTGGTCCCGGCGGCCCCCCGAGGGGCCTGGCGCCGCTCTGGGACTGATGCTCTGGGCGCTGAGGGGCTGTGCCCGGGCACCGTGGGTTCTCCTGCCACGTGGGCCCAGAGCCTTTTTTTTTTTTTTTTAACAGAACAGGATTATATCTCATATACACGTTTGATACAACCAAAAAGTAAAACACCAGAGTAAGATAGTAACAAGAAACATGGCATTTCATTTGCAATGCGTGAGAAACGGTTAACATCTTTAGTCACAAACACGCTCTTAAAAACCAGTAACAGACACTGTAATAATGCAAGGAAACTGGAAAAAAGAAAAGGAAAAACCGCACGGGATGATGAAGCGGTGAGTGTACACGCCGGCTCTGCTGAGCAGCGATGGAGAGTCATTCCTCCGCGTGTCCGTGCGCAGAGTGAAGGCACCGACTCCCAGCATCCCGCAGCTTTAAGCCGTGCCCAGCAGCCCGCACGCTCATCCACAGCGGGAGGCCGAGGCACGAGAAGCGGAGTCTCGCCACAGGTTAAGCTGAACATGAGTTCATCCTGCCAGCCTCAATCCGTGACCACACAGATCAAAATTCACTCCCAGGCCCGGGCCAGGGGCTCGGTGGCTAGGGCGACAGCGGGTCTGGGTTTGACTCCTGGTCAAGGGCATGTACCTTGGAGGCAGGCCTGATCCCGGCCCTGGTTGGGGCAAGTGCGGGAGGCAACTGATGGATTTGTCTCTGTCACATCGATGTTTCTCTCTCTCCCTCTACTCTCTCTAAGAATCAATGGGAAAAATATCATCCCATGAGGCTTAACAACAAAAAAAATTTTTGTTTGTTCACTTTCAGTGAGTAAAACAGCCTTGGGAGTGCTTTAAGTTAAAACCCGAATCACGGAAAAGTAAAACCTAAAGTCATTTAGAGGCAGGATCTCCCGAAGTGCTTTAGCATCTTTGATTAGACGGATGAATATTTTTTTGAAAACTGAAAACAAAAATTACGTGCCTGATGAGAGCCATCTTTCCTGCTGGAATTAGGGAAATGAAGAGAGATCTGCATACGCTGTGTGGCGCCGAGGCTGGGGGGCCTGGAGGAGGCGGCGGGGACCTGGGCATGGACCCCGTGGGCAGACGCTCCGAGGGAGAGGTGAGGGTGCTCGGGGCCCAGACCCCGTCCTGCAGGCCTGACCTGCTCCTGAGTCTGCAGGCCCCTGCCCCCCACCCCACCCCATCCCAGCTCTGGGCCCAGCTCCTCACATAACCAACTGGCCCTATAGGGGGCGCCCTTTTCTCACCACAGCACAGTTAGCAAGTGCCCCTGGTTTCAGGCACCCCAAGGGCCCTGGTGGGGGGGGGGACTGAGCCTCTGCTCTGAGACCACCAGGTGACCTCCTGACCAGAACCGGGCAGCAGTGCACACCTGACACATTTCACTATAAACCCCTCCCCCCTCCCCAAATGTGCCCTGGGGAGTGGGTGTCAGACATTTCCTCGCCCCCCTGGGATGGATGCCCCAGGCAGGGCCCTCCCCGCAGCCCCTCTCCCTCCCACCCCCAAGAAGAGGCCAAGTTTCGGGGTCTAGAGCGCAGACTAGCGCGCAGCGGTAATTAACGGATGGCGCCCCGAGGACAGGCGTTCTCCTAGCCGGCAGAGAGCAGGAAGTGAGAAAAACGCCGTTTCCCACTTTTGTTATAAACAATGGACGCCCTGCTTTCTCCTCACTCTCTTGACCCTCTGCTCTGTATACATATTTATATTATTCATAGTGGATTAAAAATGGATGCGCTCTTTACCGCGGCGGGACGGCGCAGTGACAATACAAATTAACGTATGATGTACTTACTCTCCGCTGAGTGATGGGGGGTGTTGATGGCCTCGGAGTGAGAGGTGAGGGCGGGTGGGGGTTGGGCACGGGCGGCCCTGTCGGGCTCTGGCCCCGGCTGCACATGGGACCAGGCTGAGGGCTGTCCCCATCCCTCCTCCCATGGGGTCTCAGCTTCCCAGGGTCCTGAGGGTCTGGCCCTCAACCCCCACCCCCAGAGCCTCCCTCCACCTGTGACCTGCTCCTTAGTCACCTTCACTGAGGGGGACCCCTCCTTTCCTCAAAGAACTTTCTCCTACCTCAGTCTGGCCAGACCTTCAAAAACTCACAGAAGGGTGTGTGCATGTATGTTCATGTGTATACGTGCATGCACATGCACGTATATGTTTGTCTGAGTGTGCATGTCTGTATTTATATGCATGTGTGTTCATATTTTGTGTTGTGTGTATGTGTTTGTGTATGCGCATGTGTGTACATGCTTGTGTGTGCATGTGTGTTTTTATGTACGTGTGTGTGTATCTTATAAAACACATTGCAATCATGGTTCTAGGAAGTACTTGGGAGAATTTGGGATCTGGGTACTGTGTAGCCCCTGGAAATTTGTTGTCAAGTCCAACTGTTCGGGTTTGCTGAGCCTCAGCTTCCTCATCTGTACAATGGGCTGGTAGCTCTCCTTGGCAGAATGGCCCTAGAGCTCACGTGTGAGGCTACCCCAGACGTGGGAGACTGAGTGTGGGACTGGGCCTCAGGTGACACCCTGTGGCCGCAAGGTGGGCGGCCAGGTCAGGTTCCTCATGACCCCATGTGGTGGAGGCTCCTTCTCCAAAGGCACACGCACATGTGCCCACACCCAGTTCCCGTCTCTCCGAGGACACGGGACCCTTCGGGCGCTGGAGGCCTGGACAGCGGTCAGGGCTGAGCCCAACAGCCCGCCTGTCCCTCGGAAGGCAGGTGGCCACCGAAGGCTCCGGGCCAGGAAGTCACAGCGGGAGGTTGCTCCTGAGGCTCTCACGGTCCCTGGGGGAGCGGAGGGGTACAGCCCGGCCCAGTCTGGGGGCGTGGCGAGCGGAGAGTCCAGAAGGTCGAAGGCGTTGACCTGGGACCCTCTGTCTGGGAGGACGAGGGGCCGAGCCCTCCTGACGCCCGTGGAGAGGGAGGCCGCTCGGGCGCCGCGGGCACTGGTGGGAGTGAGTTTCAGCTGCAGACATCGGTCGGGCCTCCGGTTTCTGGGGGACAAGACTGTTTGCAGGTACAGGGGCGCCTGGGAGCCGCTCTCGGAAAAGGGCTGCGCGTGCCGTGTGCACACTCCCGGGGAGACGGGCCCGTGATGTCCTTGTTCGCTTTGTGGACAAATGAAAGCAGCTCTGGGCGGACTCTGGGTGGGACAGCGTCCACAGCTCCCAGCCTCGGGGCGGAGTTGTCCTCTGGTGACTTCCCCAACCGGATGCTACGCGTCTCCCCGAGGGCGGGCTGCGGCTTCTGCTGAGCTCCAAGACCCAGACATCGAGCGCGAGGGTGAGACTCGGGGACCTGTCTCTGCTCCGACTCAGAGCCTTTCCAGAAAAGTGTGGTTTCGAGAGCGGCTCTCCCAGCTCCACCTTCGTTAGCGCTGGCCGGTATGCTCAGTGGTTAGAGTGTCAGCCCATAGGACTGAGGGTGGTGGGTTTGATTCCCAGTCAAGGGCACATACTTCGGTTGCAGGCTCAATGTCCAGCCCCAGTCAGGGCAGCCAAAGGATATGTCTCTCTTACATCGATGTTTCTTTCTCTGTCTTTCCCTTTCCCTTCCACTCTCTAAAAATCAGTGGGAAAATATCCTCAGGTGAGGATTAACCAAAAAAGAAAAGAAAAGAAAAGAGTTGTATAGACTGTCTGTCCTCCCACAGACGGAGAGCTAAGAGTGGTTCTTACATTTTTCAACGTTTGGAGAAAAATAACTCAAGCAAGAATAACATTTCATTACACGTGAAGTCATCTGAAATGCAGATTTCAGCACCCGCAGTACATTCCTGGATTTCAGCCGTGAGCAGGTGGAAGCGTGGCTCCGCTCTTGTTCTTGAAGTGCATGCACAGTATCCGTCCAGATACCCACCATCCCACTTCCTGTGAAAAGGAAGCTGCAGGTGTGGGGACTGTCTGCCTTAGGATCTCTGGCTGAAGAGCTGGGCCGGCGGGGCTCCGTGGTTGAGTGTGGGCCGATGACCCAGGAGGTCCCAGTTCATTCCTAGCCAGGCACAGGCCTGGGCGGCAGGCTCGATCCCCGGTGTGGGGCGTGCAGGAGGCAGCCGATCCATGATTCTCTCTCATCATGGATGTTTCTCTCTCTCTCTCTCTCTCTCTCTCTCTCTCTCTCTCTCTCTCTCTCTCTCTCTCTCCTTTCCTTTCTTTCTGAAATCAATAAAAACATACCAAAAACAAAAAAGACCTCTGGCTGGATAAAGAGATCTGCTACCTCCCTGCCCGTGTTACTCTGATTCGGTAACTTAGTGACTTCTTATTTGTCCAAATAGATGTAGTGGTTGCCTTTCTCTCCTTTGATGGGAGACTTTTGCAAAGTCCTAAGACACATGATTTTGATGACATGGGTAATGGGGAAACATGGGTGACAGGGGTTGTGGGTGACTAACAGGGGCCGTGGATGACTAACAGGGATTGTGGGTGACAGGGTCCGTGGGTGACAGGGTCCGTGAGTGACAGGGACTGTGGGTGACAGGGGGTGTGGGTGAATAATAGTGACCGTGGGTGACAGGGGCCATGGGTGACAGGGACTGTGGGTGACAGGGTCCGTGGGTGACAGGGGCTGTGGGTGACAGGGACTGTGGATGACAGGGACTGTGGATGACAGGGGCTGTGGGTGACAGGGACTGTGGGTGACAGGGGATGTCGGTGACTAACAGGGACTGTAGGTGACAGGGGCCGTGGGTGACAGGGACTGTGGATGACAGGGGCTGTGGGTGACAGGGACTGTGGGTGATAGGGGCTGCGGTAACAGGGACCGTGGGTGACAGGGGCCGCGGTAACAGGGACCGTGGGTAACAGGGGCCACGGTAACAGGGACCGTGGGTGACAGGGACCACGGTTACAGGGGCCGTGGGTGACAGGGACCACGGTTACAGGGGCCGTGGGTGACAGGGGCTGTGGGTGACAGGGGCTGTGGGTGACAGGGGCCGTGGGTGACAGGGGCTGTGGGTGACAGGGACCCTAGCCCCGGGCGTGGGGCGCAGGGCGCTGAGCTGCGAGCTGACTGCCTCTCTCTCCGCAGGTCACCGGCCCTTCCAGTGCCGCTACTGCCCCTACAGCGCCTCCCAGAAGGGGAACCTGAAGACCCACGTGCTCTGTGTGCATCGCATGCCTTTCGACAACAGCCAGTACCCCGACCGCAGGTTCAAGCGCTCCCGGGTCGACTCGGAGGCGGCGGGCGTGGAGGAGGCGGCGGCGGGGGGCGCGGAGCTGGCGGAGGAGGGCGGCCAGGCCCCCGAGGAGCCGGCCCTGGGCGGCCACCTGGCCCAGGCCTAGGGCTGCGCGCCCGGAGGAGAGCGTGCGCACTGCATCCGGGGGGTCCCATGCACCCCCCGCCCCCCACTGGTGTATAGGACGTTTGAAAGATTTAGAGAGAGATCTATATATATATATTAAAAACAGATCCCGGCCCTTGACCATGGCTGCTAAACTGTTACCTGGCAACAAGGACTTCCAAACCACGGCCGTGGGCAGAAGGCGGCCTCCTGGGCCGCGTCCCACGCCAGCGTCATAGTCTTTGTCTGTAAACCATGCTCTGCCCGCAGCGGAGAAGCGACACCGTCCCCGCGCCCTAGTGTGGCCTGGAAGGCGGGGCCCTTGCGCTCCTGTCAGAAACGCCCCTAAACCTGGCACCCCCAGGAGAGCGCAGGGGGGCGCAGGCGGCATTGGTGCCAGCCAGACTGGAGTGCACGGCCCAGGAAATCAATAGGCAGGCGAGGCGGCTGCGCAGGAAACCGGAGCCGGTGGGTCCCCCTCCCGTGCGCGGCCTCGCTCAGCGCATCCCTGTCAGGAAGTGTCTGCGGGGCGGGCAGGCCCACGGCAGGTGGGATGAGCAATTACCGCCCCCCCCTTTTTAAAATTTTTTAGCTCAAACTGCAGTATCAAGGAAAGTGCTTTTTTTCCCCTCGTTTGTCTTAATTTTTAATTTTTGAATTCATAAAAAAGAAGGTGGCTAATAAAAGCATGTTAGGGGAACACTCTTTGAAATATGGTTCAGAAATACTAGCCCCCCTGTCCATATGAGGCACTGGCAAGACAGGGAAAGGGGTGTCCGGGTGGGAAGATGGGCTTTTATTTTGATTTCTAAAGATTGGACGCGGGCGAAGGCTGCTTAGCGTTGAAAAGTGCCAGCCACACGCGTCGGAACCGCCTCCGAAGGGGCTCGGATTCAAGCACGGATCCCGATACCCCGCTCCCGGCCGCTAACGGAGAAAACGGTTTAAGTTGAAATGTCTGTTTTTGTAAAACAAATGTGTTCTCTATTTTTGTAGATTTTAGATTTTTCTACTGATTGGGTACTCCAAATTTATCAAGTTCTTCACCACTTCACCACCCAGAGGGAGACTTTGAGGGCCAACAATAAAACACTTAACTCCTTAAAAAAAAAAGATGTTTAAGAAAGACTAGTTAAGGGTGATTCTTGAATCTGCTGGGATGGAGAGAAGGTCCGGCCTCTCCCGCCCGTCCTGTGAGGGACCCAGAACTGGTGCTGCTGCTTGTGGGGCAGGGAAGCGATGAAGCCACAGCTTCTAAAACAGAACCCTTCAGACTTAAAAAAAAAAAAAAAAGAGAAAGGAAGAAAGAGTCCCTCTTCCCCTGCAGGCTGGGAGCACAGGACAAAACCCAGGGCCTTAAGCACTTCAGCTCTGCCTCCCGCAGTTTACCGGGCACTGAACTGCGATGATGTAAATACAGCGCTTCGCCCTCCTGAGGCAGGACGTCGGGGCGCACACGCCTGGGGGTGTCGTCGCCCCGGGCTGGGCTGCCGGTCCGCGGGCCGCTGTGCACCGGGACCGCCGGACGCACGGCCAGCTGCTTTCTCGTTTTTTCTAGACTAGTTCTCACTGCCTTACTTAACTTGAGTGGATACATTAATGCAGCGGTTCCCACGGCCCCAGAGGAAGGACCGAGCTGCTGCTGAGACGCCGACTGTAGTGAGCTTTAGGGTCTTAACTGCGCTGCTGTGTTTGGTGACTGTGCCGGTCGCTTGCTTTCTGTGTGTTTGCCCCGCCTTTGGTATCTTAGCAAAGAAAAAAAAAATCTATATATTAAACAAAAAAAAAAGATTAAAAAAAGTAAAAAGAAAAAAAAAAACAGGAAAAAAATGAGAGCCACATTCCATTTCTAGCACTTTGGGAACTCCATATCTCTCGTGTCTTCTGAGCATCGTCCGATGCGACAGGCAATAATGATTCTGTGTGTGACACTGGGAACATCCCCCCGTCGTGGCGTGTGTGTTCATCCTACGTGGTCCCGTGCTGCCACCCCGTCCCCTCTGACACACCAGCGATAGCGCCGTGACGCAGTGTCAGGCTCGCGTGTCACCAGGTCCTCCCATCCACGCGCGCCCACCTCCCCCCGTGACTCCTGTGGTCTGTGATGCTGGTCCCATCCCGCCCGCACCCCGCGGAGGCGCGCTCTCCGGGGGAGTCTGAGGTCAGTAGAGTAGAGGGTTTTGTTGCGATGCTTGTAACAAGTAGACAACTTTGTATTTAAAGTCTATTCTTGGTCATTATTTATTATGATAATACATCGGTTGACAGAACTTTATTCTGGTATAGAAAGTATTAAAAGTTGTTTTTTCAGCAATGACTGTTTCCTTTCTGCTGTTAGAATAAAATGTCTTTGAAGTAGTCCCGTTCCATCCAGTGTTTTATGCAATAAAACCTCTACCTCTGGAAAAACAACCTCTTTTTCTAGTCCCATCTGTCTGCCAGGAAGGGGAGGACCGGCGTGCAGCTTGGTCGGACTGGTGTGACTGGGTCAAATCCCGCTGAGAAAAGGGAACAAAAGAGCCAGCCGTATCCTGGGCCCTGGGCCCTGCACTTGGGGTTTGAGCTGAATGACTCTCTGTGCAGTATAAGGAGTGTGTGTGACTGTGTGTGCGCGCACACACGTGTGTGCATGTGTGTACACTCGTGTATGTACATGCATTTGTATGCATGTGCATGCGTGCACACCCATGTGCATGTGTGAAGTCTGTCTCTGGAAAGGCTGTCAGACACAGTTTCAATAAGGTGAAACCTGCGGAAATAAAAATGCTTTTCGTATCACAGTAATTACATCAGACATGGAAAGCACGGGGATCTATTATTCCCTTTTACTGGTAAAAAGTGGTGGTTTTTTTTAAATCACTCAGTGCAAGGAAGTCTTTTGCCTCCACATCATCAGAGGAGTCTGACTTCTCCCTCTCCCAAAGGCAGAGGCACGGACACTGCCGAGGTGTCGGCTGGAGCAGGGGCCCGGCGCTGAGGCTGGCAGAGGGGCGGGGAGGGGCGCCAGCAGGGCTGGGGGCAGAGCGGGGCTCGGTTTGTTGTCCTGGGGTTGGTCCTGAGTCCCAGGGGGGTTAGCGCGGCTGTAGCCTTGGGATCAGAGGGTCCGAGAACCGTCGTCGCAGAGGCACCCCCCTTTACAGGAGCCTGCACGTCACCCCATTTCTTTTACATGTGGAGTCGCTGGACAGGAGCAGGGAATGAACGAAGCCTCGCAGTCCTGTTGTCACCAACGGCCGAGGTGAGTCATGGGCTTACGGTGAGAGGCGGGGCGTGGCCCCCTCAGGGAAAGAGGTGGATGGAGGGGTCACAACGCCACAGACATGACGCCCCAAGCCCAAGGCAGCCCAGGGACTCGGAGCATGGGGTGGCCATGAGGGACGTGGGTTCGAATCCTCTCACCACCGCCCATCCGCGGAGCGGCTGACGGGTACCAGGGCACACTCAGTCACATGCAGTCACCCGTTCATCACTTCCCATCCTCACTGAGCGGCCCTGGGAGCCTGCTCCTTCCCCCGAGCAGGCGGGGCGGCTCGGCCGGGCTTTCCCTTCCTGCCGCGGGGCTGCTGGTCCCCAGGGCTGGGTGGCGCTTGTCCTGTCTCCTGTGTTGGGGATGCTGCCCACCCGCCTGACACCTGCATGTGCCCGTGTATCACGCAGCCCTCACCTGGCAGATGGCACGCACCATCCCACGGAACCCAGCCTCACATACTGGGATCCGCACCGCCAGGCAGGAGGGCCGGCACGTTCCGGGAACCGAGGTATGTCTCCGTGGGAAGGGAAAATCGCCTGGCCTCATGCAGGATTCACATGTCACCGCCGGGCCTGCCGCCACATCGGGCTTGTGCCGTTCTACTCTCTTCACCTGTTGAAAGAAAGGGAGAGAGACAGAGAGAGGGTGGGGGGCAGGGGAGGCAGGGGGAGGGAGGGGAAGGGCTTATTCGACCAGGGAAATCACAGGCGAAGGAAGAGGAGGGGGAAATTTAAATGATCCCCGACCGCACTGTTTCGCTGTTAATACAGAAATACAGTGTGAGACACATTTAATGGGCTCTATTTTTTATTATACTATGCTGAATAATTAAGTTTGAAGCTAAGTGTCACATGGATTTATCTTTTAATTAAAAAAGCATGGTTCACGCATATTTGAGTGGTAGTCCAAATAAATGCAATATAGGAATTTATGCTTGTTTATCTAGGTGTTAATTACCTGAGATTGTTCCGGATTACTTCTTTTTATAAAGTGTCATAGGCTCGTGTCAGGACGAATAAAGCTTGCCCGTGGAGCCTTATCAATTTGCTAAGTCGAGTGCTAGGGTCGGGGTGGTGGGGGGAGCAGGAAAAAACTTTGGGGTGGTTATGTATACACACAGCCCCCCATTCAACCCACACCCAATAAAACCGTCGTTTTTAGGAAATATTTCTCGGACATAAAGGCATAAATATATCTTCGTTGCTTTACGGCCTCTTGTCCACGGCTGTTTATAAGCCACGTGATTATTTATGCTCTGGGTTATGAGGAGTTGGGCGGGGAGAGGCCGGAAGAGGCTCCAGCCATCACGCCACCTGAGCCGGCAGCTCCTGAGCACGGGAGGGAGGCGGGGGGCCCGGGAGGAAGGGGCCGCAGGAAGTGGGCTGCTGTGATCTGTCTGAAGCGTGTCCGCCTCCTGCGGCTCCCAGGAAAGGTGGCCCGTGGGAGGAAGAGGGGTCGCCAGGTCGAGGGTGATAGGTCGTGATTGTAGGTCAAGGACACACAGAGACAGTAGGCCCAGAGCCCCACCAACAGTTTGCCATACCTCCGTCAGAGCTGGCTTTTTTTCTTCTTTTTTAAAATATATTTTTATTGATTTCAGAGAGAAAGGGAGAGGGAGAGAGAGAAACATCGATGATGAGAGAATCACTGATCGGCTGCCTCCTGCACGCCCCACACTGGGGATCGAGCCTGTGCCCTGACTGGGAATAGAACCCTGACCTCCTGGTTCACAGGTCGATGCTCAATCATTGAGCCTTGCCGGCTGAGAGCCTGGCTTCCTCTTTGTTTACACACTGATATTTGGTGGCTTCAGCAGGGGGTGGGGGAGAAATGGAAGGTGTGGGAGCAGCCTGTGGCAGGTGGTGCACCTTGCTGGGGGAGCGCTGCATTTTCTGCATCCGCTGGCCTTTCCCACCGAGTCCGGCCTCTGTGCTGGCTGACAGGCCCCCAGAGAGTCCAGGAGAAGAGCTGCAGGTCTGTGGGTTCCCCGGCTCTGTGGCCTTTTCTCAGGGCGCAGGGAGGGCTGTAGGGGAGTGGGGGCCTCACTCAGCAGCACTTCTGTCCAACTGACCTGGGGGCCAGGGATCCCCGACAGCAGACCTGCCCAACTTGGGGCTCTGGGCCTGGGAGGCTGCTGTTGCCAGTGTCTCCCCTCCCCGGGGGTGGCGGGGGGACTGGACGGAAGGGACCGGTCACTGGCAGTGACCAGGGGGCAGGGAGCAAGGCAGGCTGCAGGCGGGGTGGGGCTCCGTCACTGTGGGCAGGTGGGGACCTGGCCTCGGAACCAGCCGGCTCCTCTGAGGGGTCAAGGCAGAAAAGAGACACAGGGGCCCATCCCTGCCCCGGCCTTGGGCCCGGCCATGCGCAACCTTTGTCCTCTGACTCATTTCATTTAGCACCATGTGTCCCGCCAGCATGTGGTGAGCACCGGGGGACAGAGCCCGCGGCCGGGTCAGCACCTGCCCGCCTCCCCCCGCCCCCGCCCCGCTGACCTGGCCACTCTGAGGCCTGTGACCC
This sequence comes from Ia io, assembly GCA_025583905.1. Lineage (NCBI taxonomy): Eukaryota > Metazoa > Chordata > Mammalia > Chiroptera > Vespertilionidae > Ia > Ia io. Next base: position 6,804,318 of record JAJQQW010000021.1, read on the forward strand.
GGGGTCACCGCCTTGTCTTACTGCCTTTCAAGACTCAGTTTGCTGACAGGGTGGTTTCCGGGCGTCCACACACATCCTCCAGATGTAATTCACGGCCAAGAGGCACTCTTGGGGGGACGAGGCGGGAATTAGGCGCTGAGGGTCGGGCTGTGCTGGGCCCAGGGTGTGGGAACCAGAGAGGGGTCACCTCCCTCCCACCAGGCCCAGGCCCCAGCACTGAGGTCCTCCCGCCTCGGGGCTGGAGGGGTGGGTCCGCACCTTCCTGGAGGGGGGGGGAGTGAGGGCATTTGTTAGCAGTGAGCAGCCTGACCCGTCCCCCCTTCCCCGCCCCCCCCCTACTCCTCTTGGGGGCGGCACCCAGCATTTAAAATATTGTGTTTGCCTTGAAAATGGGCCCATGTTCCCTCCAGGCCGTCAGCGTTTCGCCGCATGTTCACGTGGGAAGAAACCTCACAGGGTCTCGTGCCCGACATGCCCACCCAGGCGGAGAGGAAGCTGCCTGGCCGGCCTGGCTCAGTGACTGAGCAGCGACCTAGGAACCAGGAGGTCAGGGTTCAATTCCCGGTCAGGGCACATGTCCGGGTTGCGGGCTCCATCCCCAATGAAAGGGCGTGCAGGAGGCAGCCGACCGATGATTCTCTCTCATCATTGTTTCGATCCCTCTCTCCCTCTCCCTTCCTCTCATCGTTTCGATCCCTCTCTCCCTCTCCCTTCCTCTCTCTGAAATCAATTTTAAAAAAGAGGGAGGGAAGAGGAAGCCGAGGGCGCAGGGGAGCTCAGACGTGGGCCCCGCACAGCCTCTCGTGCCTCAGGGGCCTCGGGTGCCCCTCAGAGCGACGTCAGGGTGGCTGCTGAGGCTCTGTGCGTCCTGGAGCCAGCAGTGACCGCAGGGGGAGGACGTATCGGTCCCAGCAGGTGCCACAGTGACCCCCACGGCCGAGGAAGCCTGGTCACACGGCTTGGTCGACCGGTTGTCTCATCCCTCACTCAGCAGTCAGCGATGGCGCTCTGCCTCATGGTGTGTGGGCACGGGCTGGCAGCTGTGGGCCGGGCATGAGCTCGGCCGGGGAGGTCCCGATAGTGCTTGATGACCTAGGAAGGGCCCAGGAAGCCACAGGCCACTGAGTGTGGGGCGTGGCTCCTTCCACGGTAGGCTCCTGGACGGCCCTCCGTGTCTGAATGTCAAGCTCCGTGACTCCCTCATGCACACCAAGGTCCATGTGATTGACCCAAAGGGCAGTGGGGACAGGAAATGAGATGGAGCACCCGCCCCAGGGGAAGTGGTGAGGCTGGGGCCTGCATGGGGACCAGGCTGGATGCGGGGTGAGGGGGGGTCAGGGAGTGAGGGATCAGGTTCCAGGAGGAAGGGTCTGCGTTCCCCAAAGCAAAGCCCCGGAGGCACCCGGTGGCTTCTGAGAGGAACCAGCAGGCCAGCAAGACTGGAACCCGAGGAAGAGGATGCGGGTCGGAGGAGAAGGCGTCTATGGGCTGGTCTGCATGGCAGGGGCCCACTGCCTGTAATTAAAAAAAAAATCCTCATCACAGGATATGTTCTCACTGATCTCACAGAGAGAGGAAGAGAGAGAAACATTGTCTTCTGTATGTACCCGTTAGGGGATTGCACCTGCAACCTGGGCATGTGCCCTGACTGGGAATCGAACCAGCACACGGCGATATGCCAACCAGCTGAGCCACACGCCAGGGCTCCAGTGTTTCTGATTGTCATGGAGACCAGGAGGGACCGACAGGTTCTGTTCCTGCCATCACCTTGGTGAGGTGGGACCGGCTCCCGCCCCCGTCAGCACGGCTTAGCGCCCCGGCTACTCACAGGTGCTCTTGTGACCCCCGGTGCTCCCTCCAGGACCTGAGCCTCGCGAAGATGAGATGCTGCGGGTGAGATGCTGCGGGTGAGGCTCCCTGCTTATCTCTGCGCGTGCGCCTCCAGGGCGGGCGGGGATCGGGCGCGCATAGTAACGCCCTATGGGGCACCGCCATTAAACAGAGCGCGCTGCTTACAGCGAAACAACGATGACGCGACCTACCTTCTCCTTGTTAATTGACAGAGGCCGGAGCCCCGTGCAGGGGTGATGCCACCTCTTCCAAGGGGGAGGAGTCACTGTTGCGCACCTGCGTGGAGCCGAGGGCTTTGGTGGGTCGGGTCCAGATCTGAATCTCAGCTCTGCCCAGCAAGCGGCTGAGACCGTGGCCGGGTGCCCCCCGCTCGTCCCTGCAGACACGCACCGGTGCCAGCCAGGCCCACAGGGATGACGTCCTGCGTGTGCGTGCATGGCCCTGTGCGTGTGCGTGGCCCTATGTGCATGCATGGCCCTATGTGCATGTGTGGCCCTGTGTGCGTGTGTGGCCCTATGCGCGTGCATGGCCCTGTGCATGTGCGTGGCCCTGTGCACGTGCGTGGCCCTATGTGCGTGCGTGGCCCTGTATGCGTGCGTGGCCCTGTGTGCGTGCGTGGCCCTGTGTGCGTGTGTGACCCTTGTGTGTGCGTGGCCCTATGTGTGTGTGTGTGGTCCTGTGTGCGTGCGTGGCCCTGTGTGCGTGCGTGGCCCTGTGTGCGTGCGTGACCCTTGTGCGTGCGTGGCCCTGTGTGTGTGTGTGTGGCCCTGTGTGCGTGCGTGGCCCTGTGTGCGTGCGTGGCCATGTGTGCGTGCGTGGCCCTGTGTGCCGTGGCCAGCGGTGCTCATGGCTGGAGTGCCCCTTTGGCTGCAGCGCCCCGAGTCGATCGCTGTTTCTTGTGGAGTAAATCGTGCCGTCGGCTGGCTTGCTGAAGGCTAATGAGCCCATGTCCAGCATCTGAGAAGCCAGATAACAAGACATGCTTTTCTCCATTGGCTCCCATTGATGTATTAATTAATGAATCTGAGGTTCCCCATCGAGCGGCAGGAGTGTTTAAGTCACTGCTGAGCTGTGCGGAGTACAGCCCCCCACTTGCTCCCAGATGCTGCCGGGGCTGGGGTGGGGGGCACGTCTACCTGGCTGACCAGGGCTAGCCCAGGTGGGAGCCGGGTCGGCCAGGAGGCAAGCCCTCCATGTGAGCAAAGGGGCAGCTCGGGCTGCGCGGGGAGTGCAGGGGGAGAGACAGGGGGCCAGGCCTCCCTTGGGACTCAGCTTTTGCTCCACCCACTTCCTCTGGGATTTCTAAGGCTGGAAAAAGGCCCAAGACCAGACCTCCCGGAGGATGCCGTCTTCAACCCCACTGACAACCTGCTGCAGGCGGCTGCGGGCGTCCTGGGCGGCTGCGGGCGTCCTGGGCGGCTGCGGGCGTCCTGGGGGGCTGCGGGCGTCCTGGGGGGCTGCCCAGCACTGGGGTTGGTGGTTTACTATCAGGGGCAGCGAACGGCGGGTCTGTGTGGGTCCCAGCCTGGCCCCGCACTCAAGTTGTTGAGTCTCTGAGCCCGTGCCCTGTGGGTGGCAGAGATGAGGGTAGTGTGGGCCCCAGAGGGTCCTGTGACCGCCCTGGCCGAGGCTGTGTGGGTCCAGGAAGAATAACTGAGTGAAGGTCACACCTTATCCCATATGGGGCGAGGGGGGCGACGTGCACAGCGTCCTGCCTGCGGTCCTCAGCGTCTCTAACGTGCCCCGTGCCTCAGGGGCCGCTTCCACCGCGTGTGCCGGCACTTGCCTCCCAGGCAGAAGGACAGGGCATCTGAGCGTTTCCTCCTCGCAAGTGGCTCACACTGTTCTCGGCAACTTTTCTAGAAGCTTCCATTTCCATCCTGGTCCCCAGAGAGGCCATGCGTGCCGCCCCCACCCCCACCCGCCCCGGGCCCATGCATAGGTCACCGAGCGCCCTCTCACCCCAGCGCAAGCCGGCAGTCGGGTGACGCTTCTTTACAGACTCGCTCACCCCTGAGAATCTCCAGCCTGAAGGCGCGGGCAGCCCTCGCCACCCTGCGGCCTGTGGACCGGGGTCTCTGGGGCGCACGGCAAGGGGCCCCGCATGTCACAGCTCTGCCACCAGCCAGCAAGGACCGGGCGCACCACAATGGCACCGGGCCCGCCATGGTGAGCCTCCATCTCTTCCCTGTGCCCCGTGCCCTCTCTTGGGGATGGACGGAGGTCACCCGCGGACCCCTCCGTGCCACACTCTGCCGCGCTCGTGAGGGCGAGGGCCCGGCAGTCCCACCCGCCGCCCTGCAGCCTCTTCCCTCCCCACTTCAGACCCACGGACCTAATGTTTGCAACTCGGATTCCACTCTATTTAGAATCAATAACCACTTAGAATTAAACTTCGAGCCGAACTATAAACCATAAAAGCCCCTGATTATTTCATTAGTAATTTGCTAATTGGCATTAGAGATTCAATTACACATTCCAAATATTTGATGAATTATTTCGGCGCCGTATAGAAAGCCGGGGACAGGGACAGGGACCACATTTCTCGGGAACCACTGAGCCCCGAGGGAGGGGTGGCTCGCAGGAAGCCAGCGTGGCTGCGTGCCGGAGCCTGACACGGGGGTGAGCCGGGCCCCGGGAGGGAGGCGCCCGCCCAGGCGGCCCCCAGCACGCCCAGCGCCCGCGGGTGGCCCAAGCCCAGGGACCCAGCTTCTCCCCACCGCTCCCTCGCTCTGCCTGTGAAGACAGCTTCTTCTCTGCTTGGATCTGCTTCCCACAACAGAAGGTGCTTTCTCCCACCTTCTCGTCCTGCTGACGGGCTGTTTTTTGACTTGGATGAGAACGAGTGAGGGCCCCCCCTCCCCTCCCCACCCGCCTGATTCATCTCGCGGCGGCCCTGTCTGCCGTGGACACCAGATGGCCCCCACAACCTTCTTAGAATAGATTTGCATTCGATACGGCGCGGCTCTGGCTGCCTCCCGTAAGGTGTGGGAGGGCTGCTTCCCGGCGCAGGGAAGAGGAGATAACTTCAGGGCATGAAAAAAGATGCCCAAATGTTCATTTCTGTGTCTGCTGGGATTCTTCTGCCCGTGTGGGCGCCGGACCCACGCAGGCTTGAGGTTTCTCAGGTGTGAGGGGGCGGTCCACCAAGAAACCGTCCCCTGGTCGCACTGTGCCCGCAGCCCGGTGCCCCGGGCACCCGCCCCGCCTGCCCACGCCACCAGGGGACGATCGAGCGCCATGGCAACACTGGTATTTGAAGCCAGGTGTTGGCTCCCAGTCGGCCTGGCCCTCTGCGGACACCTGCTTGTCTGTCTGTCCTGCGGGCGGACGGACAGACGGGGAGCTGAACTGGGGTCCAGTGAGAGCATAGCGCCCCCTCCCGCCACTGCTGCGCTCACCCTGGACTGGGTGGGGGCAGGGAAATACATTTCTCACGGGTCCGCACGTCTAATCCTGGGGGAGGCCAGGTGTGCGGGGAAGTCGG